>JAPTMU010000115.1:332500-463020 GCA_028583405.1 Pogonophryne albipinna
CATGTTGAACACAAATACCTGTACTTTCTACTTCTTACATGTTGAACACAAATACCTGTACTTTCTACTTCTTACATGTTGAACCCAAATACCTGTACTTTCTATTTCTTACATGTTGAACCCAAATACCTGTACTTTCTACTTCTTACATGTTGAACACAAATACCTGTACTTTCTACTTCTTACATGTTGAACACAAATACCTGTACTTTCTACTTCTTACATGTTGAACACAAATACCTGTACTTTCTACTTCTTACATGTTGAACACAAATACCTGTACTTTCTACTTCTTACATGTTGAACACAAATACCTGTACTTTCTATTTCTTACATGTTGAACACAAATACCTGTACTTTCTACTTCTTACATGTTGAACACAAATACCTGTACTTTCTACTTCTTACATGTTGAACACAAATACCTGTACTTTCTACTTCTTACATGTTTAACTCAAATACCTGTACTTTCTACTTCTTACATGTTGAACACAAATACCTGTACTTTCTATTTCTTACATGTTGAACCCAAATACCTGTACTTTCTACTTCTCACATGTTGAACCCAAATACCTGTACTTTCTACTTCTTACATGTTGAACACAAATACCTGTACTTTCTACTTCTTACATGTTGAACCCAAATACCTGTACTTTCTATTTCTTACATGTTGAACCCAAATACCTGTACTTTCTACATCTCACATGTTGAACCCAAATACCTGTACTTTCTACTTCTTACATGTTGAACACAAATACCTGTACTTTCTACTTCTCACATGTTGAACCCAAATACCTGTACTTTCTACTTCTTACATGTTGAACACAAATACCTGTACTTTCTACTTCTTACATGTTGAACTCAATACCTGTACTTTCTACTTCGTACATGTTGAACCCAAATACCTGTACTTTCTACTTCTTACATTTTGAACTCAAATACCTGTACTTTCTACTTCTTACATGTTGAACACAAATACCTGTACTTTCTACTTCTTACATGTTGAACACAAATACCTGTACTTTCTACTTCTTACATGTTGAACACAAATACCTGTACTTTCTACTTCTTACATTTTGAACACAAATACCTGTACTTTCTACTTCTTACATGTTGAACACAAATACCTGTACTTTCTACTTCTCACATGTTGAACACAAATACCTGTACTTTCCACTTCTTACATGTTGAACTCAAATACCTTTACTTTCTACTTCTTACATGTTGAACCCAAATACCTGTACTTTCTACTTCTTACATGTTGAACACAAATACCTGTACTTTCTACTTCTCACATGTTGAACACAAATACCTGTACTTTCTACTTCTTACATGTTGAACACAAATACCTGTACTTTCTACTTCTCACATGTTGAACACAAATACCTGTACTTTCTACTTCTTACATGTTGAACACAAATACCTGTACTTTCTACTTCTCACATGTTGAACACAAATACCTGTACTTTCTACTTCTTACATGTTGAACTCAAATACCTTTACTTTCTACTTCTTACATGTTGAACCCAAATACCTGTACTTTCTACTTCTTACATGTTGAACTCAAATACCTTTACTTTCTACTTCTCACATGTTGAACCCAAATACCTGTACTTTCTACTTCTTACATGTTGAACACAAATACCTGTACTTTCTACTTCTTACATGTTGAACTCAATACCTGTACTTTCTACTTCGTACATGTTGAACCCAAATACCTGTACTTTCTACTTCTTACATTTTGAACTCAAATACCTGTACTTTCTACTTCTTACATGTTGAACCCAAATACCTGTACTTTCTACTTCTTACATTTTGAACTCAAATACCTGTACTTTCTACTTCTTACATGTTGAACTCAAATACCTGTACTTTCTACTTCTTACATGTTGAACCCAAATACCTGTACTTTCTACTTCTTACATTTTGAACTCAATACCTGTACTTTCTACTTCTTACATGTTGAACCCAAATACCTGTACTTTCTACTTCTTACATTTTGAACTCAAATACCTGTACTTTCTACTTCTTACATGTTGAACTCAAATACCTGTACTTTCTACTTCTTACATGTTGAACACAAATACCTGTACTTTCTACTTGTTACATTTTGAACTCAAATACCTGTACTTTCTACTTCTTACATGTTGAACACAAATACCTGTACTTTCTACTTCTTACATGTTGAACACAAATACCTGTACTTTCTACTTCTTACATGTTGAACACAAATACCTGTAATTTCTACTTCTTACATTTTGAACACAAATACCTGTACTTTCTACTTCTTACATGTTGAACACAAATACCTGTACTTTCTACTTCTCACATGTTGAACACAAATACCTGTACTTTCTACTTCTTACATGTTGAACTCAAATACCTTTACTTTCTACTTCTTACATGTTGAACCCAAATACCTGTACTTTCTACTTCTCACATGTTGAACACAAATACCTGTACTTTCTACTTCTCACATGTTGAACCCAAATACCTGTACTTTCTACTTCTTACATGTTGAACCCAAATACCTGTACTTTCTACTTCTTACATGTTGAACCCAAATACCTGTACTTTCTACTTCTTACATGTTGAACCCAAATACCTGTACTTTCTACTTCTTACATGTTGAACACAAATACCTGTACTTTCTACTTCTTACATGTTGAACTCAAATACCTGTACTTTCTACTTCTTACATGTTGAACACAAATACCTGTACTTTCTACTTCTTACATGTTGAACCCAAATACCTGTACTTTCTACTTCTTACATGTTGAACACAAATACCTGTACTTTCTACTTCTTACATGTTGAACTCAAATACCTGTACTTTCTACTCCTCACATGTTGAACACAAATACCTGTACTTTCTACTTCTCACATGTTGAACCCAAATACCTGTACTTTCTACTTCTTACATGTTGAACACAAATACCTGTACTTTCTACTTCTTACATGTTGAACTCAATACCTGTACTTTCTACTTCTTACATGTTGAACCCAAATACCTGTACTTTCTACTTCTCACATGTTGAACACAAATACCTGTACTTTCTACTTCTCACATGTTGAACTCAAATACCTGTACTTTCTACTTCTTACATGTTGAACACAAATACCTGTACTTTCTACTTCTTACATGTTGAACTCAAATACCTGTACTTTCTACTCCTCACATGTTGAACACAAATACCTGTACTTTCTACTTCTCACATGTTGAACCCAAATACCTGTACTTTCTACTTCTTACATGTTGAACACAAATACCTGTACTTTCTACTTCTTACATGTTGAACCCAAATACCTGTACTTTCTACTTCTCACATGTTGAACTCAAATACCTGTACTTTCTACTTCTTACATGTTGAACACAAATACCTGTACTTTCTACTTCTCACATGTTGAACCCAAATACCTGTACTTTCTACTTCTTACATGTTGAACTCAAATACCTGTACTTTCTACTTCTTACATGTTGAACTCAAATACCTGTACTTTCTACTTCTTACATGTTGAACACAAATACCTGTACTTTCTACTTCTTACATGTTGAACCCAAATACCTGTACTTTCTACTTCTTACATGTTGAACACAAATACCTGTACTTTCTACTTCTTACATGTTGAACTCAAATACCTGAACTTTCTACTTCTTACATGTTGAACTCAAATACCTGTACTTTCTACTTCTTACATGTTGAACACAAATACCTGTACTTTCTACTTCTCACATGTTGAACTCAAATACCTGTACTTTCTACTTCTTACATGTTGAACTCAAATACCTGTACTTTCTACTTCTTACATGTTGAACACAAATACCTGTACTTTCTACTTCTTACATGTTGAACCCAAATACCTGTACTTTCTACTTCTTACATGTTGAACACAAATACCTGTACTTTCTACTTCTTACATGTTGAACTCAAATACCTGTACTTTCTACTTCTTACATGTTGAACTCAAATACCTCAACTTTCTACTTCTTACATGTTGAACTCAAATACCTGTACTTTATACTTCTTACATGTTGAACCCAAATACCTGAACTTTCTACTTCTCTCATGTTCCAAACAGCTGGTTCCTTTAGTCTGAATGTGTGTTTGGTGGCGTGATCATTATTCTTTAGAGTCATTGCGTGCCTATTGATTTGAACACGATCCGTGTATCCATCATTTCCTGATCTTCTCTAAAGAAGAGGGACCAATGGAAACGTTGTCATGTTGCCGTTGTTCAGCATGGAAACATTAATTAGCTAACAATGACATCATTGTTCTATTAATATAAAGGGAGGTCAGGTACTCTTTAAAGCAGCTGCTAGTTATGGGTACTTTCTACTGAAGTACACTTCAAAGCCTCTTTACTTTTACTTGAGTAAAGAACTTTAGTCAGTACTTCTACTTTTACCAGAGTATCTTTAAACACGAGTATCTGTACTTCTACTTGAGTTAAGGATGTGTGTACTTTTGCCATCTCTGATCATATTCTATGTACTTGTATATAGACTCTTCTTGCACTATTTGTATTTACTTGCACATCTCAAAACATTCTCTTGCACTATTTTATCTGTTTTATTCGTTCTACATCCTATATATATTCCTGTTGTTCTGTTGGAGGAGCTGTAGGGTGTACATGGTGGTGTGCTTCTCCTTGCTACAGAATATAATTAATGAGTAACTTCTTTATCAGGATATGAAATGCAATAAAAGCAGATTCCCTCACCTCCATGTGGCCAAACGTCTGCACCAGTGGGATGACCTCCAAGCCTTTGGACTGAGCAAACTCCTGCATGGATAAAACCTCCTCTCGGCTGGAGAAACAGAGAAACAGTAAACAGAGCTTAACTTTTCCACTATTCAACAAACAGATGTGTATGCTTTGAACATATTGTTAGAAAAACATCCCTGGTCCCCGGCTTGAGCTTCAATCTCAGGATCCATGTATTTGTGATCCTCTCCAGAATGGAAGTAGTCATCACATACACAAAAAAAATCTCAAAATCCTGACTTTTTCTCAAAATCCTGACTTTTTCTGGAAATCCTGACTTTTTCTCAAAATGTGGACTTTTTCTCAAAATCTCAAAATGTTGACTTTTTCTGAAAATCATCACATACAGAGCATCAACTAGTTCCTGAACAGTGTCCTTCACATGCTGATATCCAAGAGAGGGAGTTACACAGTCACAAGATGGAGGAATACCGGGTCTTGTAGGTAATCATAAATCCTGTCATGAACAAAATACTGAGTTTTTTCTCAAAATGTTTGCTTTTTTAAGAAAATCTCAAAATTCTGACTTCTTCTCAAAAATCTGATTTTTTTCATAAGGTCTCGAAATCCTGCCTTTTTTCTCAAAATCTCGATATTCAGACTTTTTCTCAAAATTCTGACTTTTTTCTCAAAATTCAGATTTTTTTCTCAAAATTCTGATTTTTTTCCTCAAAATTCTGAGTTTTTCTCTAAAAATCCTGAATACTTAATGTTACGTGCCAGGCAGGCTGTACTTGTGTGGTTTTCCTTCCCTCCTGTGTTTCTCTCTTCTCCCTGTCTTCTGCACAGCTAATCAGCAGCTGATCGGTATCTGGGAGAGTTGCCACGTCAATTCTGAAGAAGTCTATCCCAGACCTCTGTATTTAGCTAGTTCTGAGAGCATCATCAACATGCTGCATAACAAGATAGAATCATAACACCTCTATCAGCTGACGCCAACAGGCAGGAACAGGGAGACAGAACATTGAGAGCACAGCAGCCAAGGTTACGAGGTGCGTGTTCTCAGTCAGGACAGTTTGAACTGATAAACTGGGTCAAAGTTATGGGCCTTGGAAAATATTCCACAACATTATGCTTGTTTCTTTTGTTTGGCATAATCCTTTGACTCCTCCTCCTCACCAACATAGTGTTTCAGTTATATGTCTGTTCGGTTCTGGGTTTACAAAATAAACCTTTTGTCAACTGTTACACTGACTCCCTCATTTTTATTGGTTGTATGTTATTGTCTCCAGGTCCCCTAGACCTTAGTGGGGACGTAACAATGGGGTCTCGTCCGGGATATCTATTTTTCTGAGCTAAAAACAACCAATAATTGAGAAGTCATCGTAGGTGTTGTACATTGGCGGAAAAATGGGTTTTGACTTACAGGACTTTATTGAAAGTCCAAGTGTTGATAAGTTGTATTCCTGTCGCAAAGATGACATGTTATCTATTGCAGCTCACTTTAACATTTCAGTAGACAAGTATAAAGTAAAAAAAGAGAGAGAGAAAATCCTGCAAAAACTAGAGGAGTTAAAGATTCTTGTAATCCCAAGCATGTCAACTCAGCCTAGGGCTGATGTATCTATTGATGATGATAGGGAACGTGTATTAGCTACACATAGAGTTGACAAGTTTAGTCCTGAAGCTCCTCCTGCAACGCTTCCTAGGTTTGAGGCTTTCTCTCCGGGTAGCTTAGGTGCAAGTAGTAATGCCAAACTAAAAGTTTGTCTTGCCCGTCTTCAGCTGGAGTTCCAGGAGAAGGAAATGGTGCGGAATATGATTACAAACTGCAGATTCGCAAGTTAGAGATAGAAGCTGAGACAGAAATCACGTTAAAGCGGCTTGAAGTTGATGCCCTGAGAATCTCTTCAGAGCAGACATTTGAGAGGTCAATACCTTCGCATACAGTCTCTCATACAAAAAGTTTTGATGTTAGTAAAAATATTGCTTTGGTGCCAACTTTTAGAGAGTCAGAGGTTGACTCATATTTTTGTGCTTTTGAGAGAATTGCTACCGCACTAGTCTGGCCTAAAGACATGTGGCCAATCCTACTTCAGTGCAAATTAGTAGGTAAGGCTCAGGAAGTGGTATCTTCACTTTCTTTGGAAGAAAGCTTGCAGTACAAAGTGCTTAAAGAGTCGATCTTGCGTGCTTATGAGCTTGTGCCGGAGGCCTACAGACAAAAGTTCAGACACCATAAAAAGTCTGCTACGCAGACATTTGTTGAGTTTGCGCGAGAGAAGGGCATTCTCTTTGATAAATGGTGTGCGGCTAATGAAGTGAAGGATCATTTTGAGAGTCTTCGTCAGTTACTTCTCCTGGAAGATTTTAAGAATGATTTACCTGAAAGGATGGTGATATTCTTAAATGAACAGAAGGTCACTTCACTGGCTAAGGCAGCTGTTTTAGCAGATGAATTTATGCTCACTCACAAGACTGTGTTTTCTTCCCCCTTTCGCCCAGATAAAGTTTAATATCACAAACCGGAAGACCTGATCTTGGCCCAACAACTTTTGAAAGGTCTAGAGGACCACCATCACCTCCACGGGGGCCCCGTGAGTGTAACTACTGCCATAAAACAGGACACCTTATTTCAGGGTGTCATTTCTTAAAGCGTAAGCAACAATTTTCGCAACGCTTTCAAACACCAAAAGGCATGGGACTCATTAAAGGAGTTTCCCTATCAGACATAGAAATGTCCCAGGAAGATGATATACCTGATCCCTGTTTCAAACCCTTTATTTCCAAGGGCTTTGTTTCTTTAACAGGGGATCCTAAAGACCAGCTGCCAGTACAGGTACTTAGGGACACAGGAGGTTCTCAGTCCATTATTAGAGAAGGCATCTTACCTTTAACCTCCAGATCATCATGTGGATCAAGTGCTGTTGTTCAAGGGGTAGGCATGACACTAGTTGCGGCTCCTTTGCACAATGTTTATATTCACTCATCTCTTGTCAAAGGATTCTTTAAAGTAGCTGTCCTCCCTGCCTTGCCCATCAAAGGTGTTGATTTCATCCTCAGTAATGACTTGGCTGGGGGCAAAGTTAAGCCAGTACCTGAAGTCATTGATTCTCCTGATCTAAGTTTAGACGCAGAAAAATCAGCTGAAGTACCTCCCGAAATCTTTCCTGCTTGTGTTGTTACAAGGGCCCAGTCAAAGAAATACGGAGAGGACCTGTCTGATTCTTTTCTTGCTAAAGGGCAGTTTCTTGAAGACATGACTATGTCGGACCGACTGCCAGAGGAGGCCCGGTCTGCTGGTGCTGGATCACTCAGTAACAGCTCAGAGCTTGTACAACTGCCTGCCACTCGGGAAGAATTCATGGCAGCCCAGTTAAGTGATGAAACACTTTCTAAATGTCTCTCTTCTGTTATCAGTCAGGAAGAGGCCAAGTCAAAGAAGATGGCCTACGTTATGGAAGATGGCCTATTAATGCGTCGCTGGATTAGTGATGCCTGTGAGGAGTCAGACTCCTTTGCAATTTATCAGGTTGTCGTGCCAACAGCCTATCGTTCTCAGGTGATGTCCTTGGCTCATGATCATCCGTGGTCAGGTCACATGGGGGTAACAAAAACGTATGAAAGAGTTTTAAAACACTTCTTTTGGCCAGGACTTAAGTCTGATGTAGTTCTTTATTGTCGAACATGTCATGTGTGCCAAGTTGTTGGTAAACCGAATCAGGTGATTCACCCTGCTCCTCTCATTCCTATTCCAGTAATGGGAGAGCCATTTGAAAGGGTGATTGTGGATTGTGTGGGACCCTTGCCTAAAACTAAAACTGGAAACCAGTTTCTCTTAACTGTCATGTGTGCTTCCACTAGGTTCCCAGAAGCCATCCCACTACGGAAAATCACTGCCCCGTTCATCACCAAGGCACTTCTGAAGTTTTTCTCCATTTTTGGTCGACCGAAGGTAGTTCAAACAGACCAAGGTACCAACTTCATGTCTAAAGTGTTTGCCCGGGTACTTGACACCTTAGGTATCAAGCATGTGACATCCAGCCCATATCATCCTGAAAGTCAGGGGGCATTAGAGAGGTTTCACCAGACTATGAAATGCATGTTAAGAAAACATTGCTACGAGTCTCAAAGATTGGGATGACGGTGTTCCTTTAGTGTTATTTGCTGCCCGTGAAGCTGTTCAGGAGTCTCTAGGTTTTAGTCCTGCTGAGCTAGTGTTTGGACATGAGGTCAGAGGTCCTTTAAGAGTTCTTAAAGAGCATTTGATCATGCCAACGAAAAAAGTTTGCAGTATCCCGGAGTATGTTGCCAAACTTAAGGATCGTCGACATCGTGCTTGCTCCTTGGCTAGGGAAGCTCTGACCTCTACCCAGGGGAACATGAAGAAACGCTACGACCAGAAGGCGGTAGCGAGCTTGTTTCAGCCAGGTGACAAGGTGTTGGTTCTATTGCCTGTACCTGGTTCTGCTCTGTCTACTAAATGTGCTGGTCCTTATGTTGTAGATAAGAAGCTCGGTGAAACAAACTACGTCATTCAAACACCTGACCGCACACGACCAGAGTGTGTCATATCAACATGCTGAAGAAGTACTGCACCAGGAATTACCAAAGTGAGTCTTCTAAAGCTCACCAGGTGGAGACAACCGTCTCTCCTATGGCTTCAGTTTCAAAGGTGAGCTCAAATGAGGATGAGTTGGTGATGCGCAGTGTAACACCACAGGGGGCAAGACTAAGCAATACTGAGGTATTGGCTGATTTGCCCAATTACTCATCTCATCTTCCTGATAACCAGGAAATTATTTGCTTTGTAAATGTTTATTGTCAGGTCCAAACATATTGTTTGGATTAATATGTGTGGGGGTGTTACGTGCCAGGCAGGCTGTACTTGTGTGGTTTTCCTTCCCTCCTGTGTTTCTCTCTTCTCCCTGTATTCTGCACAGCTAATCAGCAGCTGATCGGTATCTGCCTGTGCACCTGAGTCTGATGGCTGATTGGATCCTCTCACCCTCAGCTGGCCTATCAGCAGCCAGGGCCGACCATAAAGGAGGCACCCAGGAGGTCTTCTCGCTCTCTCACTCTGGGCCTGTTGCTGATTGAGGAGCCTGCAATTGACTGCAGTGTTTAGCAACTAATTATCCTTGTATTGTCTGACCTTTTTGAAAGTGTGTGTGTTGAGAGGTGGAGGAGTTAGGTGAGTCTGGGGTACCCTGTACATTTCGCACCACGTAGCTAACTAATGTTTAGACACACTAGGTTAGCGGATTGTTGCCACCCCTGTATATTGTTTTGTCAAAGTCTTTGTAGTTTAGTTGGTGAGTGTTTTTGTTTGAGTTTTGGTTTCAAAGGACAGATGTAGAGATAGGTATGGTTTTGTTATGCTTGTTTCTTTTGTTTGGCACAATCCTTTGACTCCTCCTCCTCGCCAACAGAGTGTTTCAGTTATATGTCTGTTCGGTTCTGGGTTTACAAAATAAACCTTTTGTCAACTGTTACGCTGACTTCCTCATTTTTATTGGTTGTATGTTATTGTCTCCAGGTCCCCTAGACCTTAGTGGGGACGTAACACTTAACATTTTTAATAATCCCTGGTCCCCGGCTTGAGCTTGAATCTCAGGATCCATGTATCTGTGGTCCTCTCCAGAATGGAAGGAGTCATCACATACAGAGCATCAACTAGTTCCTGAGCAGTGTCCTTCACATGCTGATATCCAAGAGAGGGAGTTACACAGTCACAAGATGGAGGAATAGAAAGCAGTATTCAATGTTTACTTCAGATTAGCTCACAAATGAGCATGCTTGTCATATGTCTATCTCCATAGAGGCTGAATCATCATGTTAATCACATAGCTATCATATGCCTCAAACAGTCCTGATGCTGTGGAGGCATCCACATGAGATGAGATGTTTTTATATAACATTAGAAAGACTGATTCTTAATATTACATTATACGCTTATTGTGCTCACTTATGCGGCTGTGACTTTGGAATGATCACCCCCCCCCCCCCCCCCCCCCAAGTTTTGATGGGGAGGAAAGGAACGAAGGGAAAAGTCACATGAGAAAGTGTTTAGCTTGCAATATTGAAAGTAGCAAGGTCAGGTGCAGAGACTGAGAGAACACAAAGAGGTAGTCAGAACAGCACATCGCACCGGCCTTGACTTGTACGGGAGCCGCGCTCCCCCGCAAAGCTAGGAAGCAACATTATGGTTTTCCACTATATCTGAAGAAACGTTAGAGAAAACAAATTACGTATGATCGAGACAGAGTAGGGAGGGACTTCGCCAGCCGGCCCAATGATGATTGGAGGATCGTGTTGCCAAGAGACATCCGAGTCTGCGCACCAACCAAAGAGAACCAAGTCTAAAGCGCGGCATCTCTTCATCTAGTCTTGACCAATCATAAATGTACGGGCAACGCCCTGTGTGATCAAATGTATTGTCACACGAGGTTCTTTAAGGATTTGGTGGTTACAGATTTGCTGCCTGTGATTTCCAAGACGTGGTGAGTCCTTGGCCAAGTAATATATATATTTTGCTCTCTTTACAATAAATAGTTAAACTTAGAAGTTTTCTGTCTTTTCTGGAATTCTGAACCCAACAATGCTCTTCTAGGTAATCGTACATCCTGTCATGTACACAGCTACAGTTGGGACACCTTTGTTATCATGTTACTCTCATATTGGAAGAGTGCATTCAGTGTTTTCACAACACATATAAAAAGGCATAATCGTGCAGGTGAAATGCAGGAATGATTATAATGTTATACTTATAACATATATAAAACCCCACCTCTACCTGTAAGCAGGGTGCTGTGTGGCCTGCAGCAGCTTCAGATCCCCCTCATAGGGAAACATGTCTTCATACTCCACCAGCAGACCATCCGCCCCCAGCTGGGAGAACAGCTCTATCAGCTGGGAAAGGGAAATTCAAGTGTATAAAAGCTGTAAATATCCATGTATTCAATAGGGAATCAAGCTGTGTGCTCACCTTGTGCAGGTATCCTACTCTTGGAGGGGCTCCTTTCAGATCCAAGTGGACTAGTTTCTTCCCTTTGGGCCATGGTGGATTATTCATTCCTCCTGCAAGAATAAAGCATATTAAGAACAGTACAGGAGTGTTTATGCGTGTGCATGTACTAGTTTGACTCACCTGGATAATAGAGGACATGTAAGGAGTATGTTGTTGTTTTGAGACACTTTTCTGCAGAAACGCCTCGGTAATCGATTAGTTCAGTCTCCCTGTGAAGAGCAATGGATGGTAGAATGCACGCTGCATGCAGTAAGGAGTTATAGGTTTATGTATTTTAGCTCATAATAGTAAAAACAGTGTTAATATATAGATCTGTTGTTGCATGGATCGTGTGTTTTTGCAGATGTGCGCCGTGTGTGAAGCATAGGTTTGAAGCGGTTTGAAGCCAGTTGGTCGTGTGTAGTGTTGCGTTCAAAGACGATCCGATTTTTCTGAACGGGTCTTTTTAACATGAAGAGTTGCACTGTGTGAGAGCTGTCTTTTTATTGCTGTAATTACACTGCCAAATATTATTTCCATATATTTATTTGAACGCCTTGTCAAATGGTACTGAACAATATACTGAATATGTACATCTCTAAAAACAAATTAACCGTATATTTTGAACTTTCTCTCGGTTAACAAAGGATCAATAACAACCAGATCGCTCAGAAGAGACAAAATCCATCAAGATGACGTAGTCCAATACAAACGTTGCTTTCCTTTCCAGAGAGCCAATCACCCGGCGGTTACGCGTCAACCCGGAAGTGGTGAAGGAGGGAGATTCATGTCTGTGGAGCTACATGCAGTTAGCGTCTCTGCTCGGTTTGTTGTCTTATAAACAAGACATTTGGTTTATGACGGTGTTTCTGTGAAGGGTTGCATCAACATGGCTCTGCTGCGGATGAGGGCTCCACAGGGGGCCAACGCCACGGAGATAGAGAAGAAAATCAAGAGGTGAGTAAATACAACGAGGAGAAGAGAGGGAGGGCCAGCTGCTGTCAACATGTCCTTAAAACACCTCAGAAACACTGACAGTAGGGTCTAAATGAAACGGTATTTATAGACGTGAATGCAGTCTTCAGACAGAAGGAAGGTGCATGCATGCTGATGGTTCATTTGTGCTTTAATTTTGAGTTTATGGCGTTTATTTGCAATTTACTCAATGCTACTAACACAGGTCACATTTTCCTGAGTGTTATGCAGGACAGAAAAGTAATAAACCATAATTAAAACAAATACTTGAAATAGCACATAAAAATAGCAGATAAATACCATTATTATTTAAAAAAAGTAAACTAATAAATACATACTGAAAGCGAAATATTTATTAATAGTTAATGGCATGAATAAATACATAAAATGTCAAAGCATACATTTAAACATGTTTTTTATGTAATGCCAGTTTAGAACCAGCTGCTGTCAACATGTCCTTAAAACACCTCAGAAACACTGACAGTAGGGTCTAAATGAAACTGTATTTATAGACGTGAATGCAGTCTTCAGACAGAAGGAAGGTGCATGCATGCCGGCGGTTCATGTTTGCTTTAATTTGGAGTTAATGGCGTTTATTGCGGTGAGTCGTGGACTTCGGGTCGTGGCTGAACCTGTCTCTGCGGTCCTGCCTGACTCTCATCATGCTGCTTCCCTGATGGCTCCCACAGGATTGTAGCTGACATCCTCGTGGATTCATCTTCTTGTTATAGACACATGCATTTCCAAACATTTGGTCTATCTATGTTGTAAAATGTATTATCTCTTCGATTTACACACGGCATCTATTGCACGTCTGTCCGTCCTGGGAGAGGGATCCCTCCTCTGTTGCTCTCCCTGAGGTTTTCCCATGTTTCCTTTAAACTGTGGGTTTTCTCTGGAAGTTTTTCCGTTTACGATGTGAGGGTCTGAGGACAGAGGGTCTGAGGACAGAGGGTCTAAGCATAGAGGGTCTAAGCATAGAGGGTCTAAGGACAGAGGGTCTAAGGACAGAGGGTGTCGTATTGTCATACTGATATTCTGAACAATCTGTGAAGTCCACTGAGACAAATGTAACATTTGTGATATTGGGTTATATAAATAAACATTGATTGATTTGCAATTTAGTCAATGCTACTAAAACACAGGTCACATTTTCCTGAGAGTATTATGCAGGACAGAAAATGACTCAACCATAATTAAAACATGGTTGTTACCAAATTAAGTAATACACTTTTCATAAAAGGCTGAAGTAAATAGATTGAATTAGTTAATGCATAAATAAAGTCAAATCATGGGACATACATGTTTTGATTTACATTCCTTATTTCTATGCATTTACTTTTATACGCCTATTGAGTATGTGTTTTAGTATTTTAAAAGTTCTTTAAAATAAGAGGAAAACATTGTTTTATGATGTGTTCACAGAAAAATAGCCAGCTCAAAATCTACGTCCGAATATTTCGTTTTTATTAGATTTTTTGTTTATTTCTTTTCATTGCAAACTTTTATTTTAACTGCTGATTTTTATTAACGTATTTTATCGTAGAATGGAGCAGAGTATTGTGATCTGAATCTGAGTCTCCTCTCTTGTTCAGGGGCAATGCTCTGCGTCAGGGTTCTGCATGGCGGGGGTTTCTTGGTTCTCGCTGGTTCCTGGTTCTGCTGCTGGTGGTGGTTCTGATGAGCGGGGGGGCGCTGTGGATCTACCTCTCTCTGGACAGCGAGGTCACAGAAACACTCGTCAGCCGAGGGGAGCTCGTCTCTCCTCATCCAAGGATCTACAGCGTGCCCTGCTCCGAGGACTACAACAACCACAAACGATACCCAGGTGAGAACTACAAATGTTAGCCAGTGAGAACTACAAACAATATATATGTGAGAACTACAACGATCTCCATGTTAGAACTACAAAATGTATCCATGTGAAAACTACAAACTATAACCATGTTAGAACTACAAAATGTATCCAGGTTAGAACTACAACGATATCCATGTTAGAACTACAAAATGTATCCATGTGAAAACTACAAACAATATCCATGTTAGAACTACAAAATGTATCCAGGTTAGAACTACAAACAGTATCCAGGTTAGAACTACAAACAGTATCCAGGTTAGAACTACAAACAGTATCCAGGTTAGAACTACAAACAGTATCCAGGTTAGAACTACAAACAGTAGAGGTAAGGACTACAAACGATAGCCAGATGAGAACCACAAACATTATCCATGTGAGAACTACAAATGATATCAAGGCTGGAACTACAAACCGTATCTATGCGAGAACTGCAAACGATATCAAGGTGAGAACTGTGATGATGTTTTTAAACCTAGGTGTTGTTAAAAGTTGTAGAGTTTTAGTTAACTGCCTACCTTTCATCAGCACATTTCCATGTTACATGTCTCTTGTTAGACTCGTAGTGCCTCAGACAGCAGGGCCTGTGACCCTGGTTGCGTTCCAATAGTCCATTTAGCTTAGGAATCTTCCTAACGGAGTGAAATGACCCGGAAGTCCCTCAGTGGCAGCCATGATAAGTGCCGTTCCAATTCTCTAGATGAAAGGAAAGGAGGTTTCAAGCTTCCTTTATAACCTCCTTTAGTTTAGGAACCACTGGACCTCCCTAACCGAAAGGAGAGGAGAAAATGCTGCCCCACAATGCATTGCAGCCGCAGCATTTGCCGTCACTCAACAGTCGGCCGTTCACGGAAACAACCGATTATGACGGAGAAATGATATCATGAAAGTTACGGTGCTTATTAAGCTTTTTAAAACGTATGTGGTAAGTTGCCAAAGTGCTTTGTTCTGAACGTTCATCAGTATTATAATCAAAAAGAGAAATATGAACGTTAGTTTTTACTGAAATGATCAAATAAAGTCAACATTTCACAGTCTTTACTGAGCTGTGTGGGGTTTGTTCAACTTTTAAAAGATGTTTGAATTGTGATATACACAGTGATAGATGTTAAGGACTAACGTTTATAATAAATACATCTGTATTGATTTTAAGATCTTTTCATCAATCATACGTATTGGGATCATTTGTATTAATGTGGACCGGAGGGAGAGGGGGACGAGCATAAGTTTCACTTTCCTTTTCTATTTCAATTCCAACTTTGGTCCTGAAGAATATGTTTCTCTGTTGTCCCCGTTCATAAAACAACAGCATCAGAGCACGGTGCAGAGTCTCTAGATGAGTCCCTCGTTCTTATTGAACATCCATGTTTGTAGTCCGCTGTATAGAAAACTGTAGTTTCCATAGTTTCCCCACAGCAGCAGACGCACATTCAGGACGTCCGCTGGCGCATCAGAAACACGTCGGATAGTGAAAGTGCAGTCGATTCTCTAAAGTACCGCAGTCTCTTCTCCTAAGTCCTTTTGAATTCTCCTATCCACTATCCCTTAACCCCGTGACCTTTCACTCAGAGGTCAAGGAATAGGAGATAGGGTTAGAACTTAGGAGCTGATTTTTGGATAATCGGAAAGCAACCCTTGTGTCGATTTGCACTGCGCAAGCGCGAGTTGATCCTCCATATTATTCAGCTACTTACGGCAACCCAAGTGGGACATTTGACACAGCGGCGTTTCGCAAAGAAGAAAAAAAAAACACCGCAGTAATCTGAACGAGAGATGAGATGTGGTTTTTATGACGTAATTCCCCGATTATTTAAGAATAAGTGAGAAATGGATTTAACTTTAGTTTGACAGCCTTCACACTGGAACAATAAGAAACTGTAAATGTATGCAATCATTTATGGCATTCCATAAGTTAATATCTAATTCTTAACTGTGAATTGTTTTCATGTATTTAACATTAGAAATGTATTCGTCTGGACTGAACGTTTTCTGTTGAGATTCCTGGAAAAGGGAAATAACAAAACTCTGTTATTAGATCAGTACGGACGTCAAATGTCCTGTTTGGGTTGCCGTACGTAGCTGTCCAACATGGAGGAAGATCTCGCGCTTGCGCAGTGCAAATTGGGTAGTCACAGGGCCTATCATTTTGAGGCATTGTCTTTATTAGGATCCCCATTAGCACTAGCATGAGCATTGGCTATTCTTCCTGGGGTCCTCACACACTCAAAACATACATAAACACACAACAAAATTAAAACAAAACAGCTCGGCTCATAATTTCATGCAATTTACAGTGAAATGAAGTGAAAACTAAAATGGTCATCCAGTTATCGCCATCCTAAGGCCAAACAAAAGTAAATACAAATAAGTGTACATAATAATATATGCATACATAGCCACAGACACAGTTCAAATTTACTTTGTAATACTTAAATATTTTTTTAGCAACCTTTTGAAATGTACTTGAGAATGTTCCTGAATGATGTGAACCTTAAGGCGTTAATGATCAGAACTCCACGTCTTCTTCCTGTGAAACCGAGGATCCTGCACTCAGTGTTATTGACTGTGTCCTCTCCTGCAGGATGCACGCCTCAGAAGTGTGGTCGAGCCGTCACAGACAGCATCGTGACCCGGGAGGAGGCTGAGACGCTCAAGAGGTAAAACATCGCTTTATATTCAACAACAAAAAGCTCCTCTGTCCCGCTGTGCGACCTTTTTGAGTCACTTTCTGTCTTTCACACTCAGGCTGGCTGAGAGAGGGCTGGCTCTCGCTGGATCCGAGGGAGGAGTGAGTACAACCCACAAATTAAATGGTCAAAATAATGCGTATTTGGTTGATTCTAGTCATGATCTTTTTGATGATTTGCCTTCCCCCGTACTTTAATTCTTAGGATACAAATAGTTGTTTTTGTAAGTTATTATCTGACCTTTTTACAAACAATACCATCAATTAAAGACACTTACTCATCAACAAATATACTGTGCAGCCCCAATAAATGAATTCACTAAATATTAGATGCTGAAAAACCTTCCTCTGTTATGTCATTATTATTATTTAAAATAAACTCTTGATTAATTTAAAGGAGATAAAGTCACATTTTGTTTAATAATGTCCTTTCTACAGCAGTGTGAAGCAGTGTCCACTAGATGGCGCTATTGAACACATTATAAAAACCTGTATTTAAACACAGAGTATTTAATGTCACTTAATTAACACGTGTTGTGAGATTACAGAATGAGAGAAGGGAATATTTTACATATCAATTGGCACCTTTATTAAATATAATATTGCCACCAGTATCGACTTGATCCCACATTTGCAAAACAGCAATAAATGCATGAACTAAAAAGTGTTAAATTAATAATTAAATGCAAAAAGGAAAACAAATAAAACAAAATGAAAATATATAAAATAAAGTGAGGCTGGAGCCCAGTCTATGTATTTTCTTTTTCCTCCAAAACAATGAATCAAAAATGTTAAAAATAACTTATTAATGAATACATTTCTCATAAAAATATATCAAATGTAATCGTCATTTTCCTGGTTCTCTCTTTTTGTCCCTTGCAGGCCTCCATACTGGACTTGCACTCTGGAGCTCTATCGATGGGCAAACAGTTTGTGAACATCTACAGGTGGGAAACACTTTCTCTCCTCCTTATATCTCCTGTTGTTCAGGTTCATATCAGTATGTAGTGTCTCTACTTTAAAGAGTCCTCTCCTGCTGATGTTCAGGTGTATATCAGTATGTAGTGTCTCTACTTTAAAGAGCCCTCTCCTGCTGTTGTTCAGGTGTATATCAGTATGTAGTGTCTCTACTTTAAAGAGTCCTCTCCCGCTGATGTTCAGGTGTATATCAGTATGTAGTGTCTCTACTTTAAAGAGTCCTCTCCTGCTGATGTTCAGGTGTATATCAGTATGTAGTGTCTCTACTTTAAAGAGTCCTCTCTTGCTGATGTTCAGGTGTATATCAGTATGTAGTGTCTCTACTTTAAAGAGTCCTCTCCTGCTGATGTTCAGGTTCATATCAGTATGTAGTGTCTCTACTTTAAAGAGTCCTCTCCTGCTGATGTTCAGGTGTATATCAGTATGTAGTGTCTCTACTTTAAAGAGTCCTCTCCTGCTGATGTTCAGGTGTATATCAGTATGTAGTGTCTCTACTTTAAAGAGTCCTCTCCTGCTGATGTTCAGGTGTATATCAGTATGTAGTGTCTCTACTTTAAAGAGTCCTCTCCTGCTGATGTTCAGGTGTATATCAGTATGTAGTGTCTCTACTTTAAAGAGTCCTCTCCTGCTGATGTTCAGGTGTATATCAGTATGTAGTGTCTCTACTTTAAAGAGTCCTCTCCTGCTGATGTTCAGGTGTATATCAGTATGTAGTGTCTCTACTTTAAAGAGTCCTCTCCTGCTGATGTTCAGGTGTATATCAGTATGTAGTGTCTCTACTTTAAAGAGTCCTCTCCTGCTGATGTTCAGGTGTATATCAGTATGTAGTGTCTCTACTTTAAAGAGTCCTCTCCTGCTGATGTTCAGGTGTATATCAGTATGTAGTGTCTCTACTTTAAAGAGTCCTCTCCTGCTGATGTTCAGGTGTATATCAGTATGTAGTGTCTCTACTTTAAAGAGTCCTCTCCTGCTGATGTTCAGGTGTATATCAGTATGTAGTGTCTCTACTTTAAAGAGTCCTCTCCTGCTGATGTTCAGGTGTATATCAGTATGTAGTGTCTCTACTTTAAAGAGTCCTCTCCTGCTGATGTTCAGGTGTATATCAGTATGTAGTGTCTCTACTTTAAAGAGTCCTCTCCTGCTGATGTTCAGGTGTATATCAGTATGTAGTGTCTCTACTTTAAAGAGTCCTCTCCTGCTGATGTTCAGGTGTATATCAGTATGTAGTGTCTCTACTTTAAAGAGTCCTCTCCTGCTGATGTTCAGGTGTATATCAGTATGTAGTGTCTCTACTTTAAAGAGTCCTCTCCTGCTGATGTTCAGGTGTGTATCAGTATGTAGTGTCTCTACTTTAAAGAGTCCTCTCCTGCTGATGTTCAGGTGTATATCAGTATGTAGTTTCTCTACTTTAAAGAGTCCTCTCCTGCTGATGTTCAGGTGTGTATCAGTATGTAGTGTCTCTACTTTAAAGAGTCCTCTCCTGCTGATGTTCAGGTGTATATCAGTATGTAGTGTCTCTACTTTAAAGAGTCCTCTCCTGCTGATGTTCAGGTGTGTATCAGTATGTAGTGTCTCTACTTTAAAGAGTCCTCTCCTGCTGATGTTCAGGTGTATATCAGTATGTAGTTTCTCTACTTTAAAGAGTCCTCTCCTGCTGATGTTCAGGTGTGTATCAGTATGTATTGTCTCTACTTTAAAGAGTCCTCTCCTGCTGATGTTCAGGTGTATATCAGTATGTAGTGTCTCTACTTTAAAGAGTCCTCTCCTGCTGATGTTCAGGTGTATATCAGTATGTAGTGTCTCTACTTTAAAGAGTCCTCTCCTGCTGATGTTCAGGTGTATATCAGTATGTAGTGTCTCTACTTTAAAGAGTCCTCTCCTGCTGATGTTCAGGTGTGTATCAGGATGTAGTGTCTCTACTTTAAAGAGTCCTCTCCTGCTGATGTTCAGGTGTGTATCAGGATGACAGCCAGCATGATACGTGACATTTAGAGAAATACAGAAAGATTTATTCAGTGAAATATCATCATCAATCTTCCTCATGCTGTTCTCCCAGAGTCCAGTGACCCCCCCCACGACCCCCCCCCCTCCCTCATTCATCACTGCCAGCTGCTGTTTCCCTCCCTCCTTCAAACATCTCCCCCTTTTCTCCCTTTTCTCACAGCATGATAAGATAACACTCTGGCATTGCAGCCAATTGTGCCACGAATTACACATATGATGTTTGTCAATCTTAAAAAATCATTTCCATGTCAAAAAAGTTTGTCGTAAAACTGTTGAAATATAAGACTATGAAAAATACGCAACTAGAAAGACTACAAATCCCAGAATCCCGGTCCCACATGCTGGCTCTCACGGAACCGACTAACTCCCCTTGTGTGTGTGTACAGCTCTTAACACGCCCAGACTTGGAGTGATTCGATGTGACGGCCGTCTTGGTGTGTGGTGCGAGACGGGAGACGTAGCAGGGGGTCCGGGGGGTCTTAAAAAGTATTAAAAGTTGATACATCAATTTAGCGAAAATAAGGCTATTAAAAAGTATTAAACGGCATTTTCCAAGGTGTTACATTTTGTAGCTTGTTTTCAATGAGTATATAAATGGTCCAGAGAGGTTGTGTTCTACAGTCTGCCTGAATGTAATCATTGCGTAGGTGTGTAGTGTGATTCTGTGTAGTTTATTGATGGCATCCCGTTGGGTTTGACGTCATCTGAACAGGACATCGCACGCTCACTGCTTGATAGCGCGAAGGTCCGTTTACGCCGGTTGTTAAACATCGTTATGGGGAAATGCAAGTCTGCGTCCAAATGGTTGGAAGATAAGGAGGAAGGACAATCAATACTGTATATAGTCAATGTGAGGTAAAGTGTGTCGCCAAGGTAACCGGTTAGAA
Source organism: Pogonophryne albipinna (assembly GCA_028583405.1). NCBI lineage: Eukaryota > Metazoa > Chordata > Actinopteri > Perciformes > Artedidraconidae > Pogonophryne > Pogonophryne albipinna. Next base: position 353,605 of record JAPTMU010000115.1, read on the forward strand.
CTCCAAGTGGCGATGAGCTCTTAACATGTATGGAAAGGGTCTTAGAAAAGGTCTTAAAAGGTCTTCAGGGTTCCTGCATATACCCTGTTGTAGTTCATTGAGCGGTTTCACTCAAAAAAAAAGTGTTACATCACAGTTTTACGGCAAAACATAATTTTTTTGACTTGCAAAATTATCTTTTAAATTGACAAACATCTTATGTGTAATTCGTGGCACAATTCAAACGGGATCGAAAGATAATCTTTCTCTCGCCATTGACTTTTCTGAAACAAGGTCCCATGGAGGAGAGGGAGGGACTTCGCCTCTCGATAAGCTCTCTATTATTCATCAAACTAAAAACACTAAAACTACAAGACCTGGTTGACTATAAAACTATTCAAATTATGTTCAAAGCCGCGAATCAACAATTACCTCATAATATCCAGGGACTTTTCACACGGAGAGAAAGCATGCACATGTTGAGAGGAAACGGCATTTTCAAAAAACCACCCGTACGAACAAACGCCTTCTGCATCTCATCAGAAGGTGTTAGTCTGTGGAAGAACTAACGATGCACTGAAATATTGTACAAGTCTATCTGAACTGAAAGTATTATTTAGGAGCCAAATCATTAATGGTTATGAACAGGACCTGTGAAATCCCATTTGTTGTTATTTCTTCATCATCATCAGCCATTTCACCTGTGAGGATGTGTCCCAGATACTTAGTGTTACAGCAAACAGACAGCACCTGTTACTCGTTTTCATATATTAAACTGTGGGGTTTCTCTGGAAGTGTTTCCTTGTAGGATGTGAGGGTCTGAGGACAGAGGGTCTAAGGACAGAGGGTCTAAGGACGGAGGGTCTAAGGACGGAGGGTCTAAGGACGGAGGGTCTAAGGACGGAGGGTCTAAGGACAGAGGGTCTGAGGACAGAGGGTCTGAGGACGGAGGGTCTAAGGACGGAGGGTCTAAGGACGGAGGGTCTAAGGACGGAGGGTCTAAGGACAGAGGGTCTAAGGACAGAGGGTCTAAGGACAGAGGGTCTGAGGACAGAGGGTCTGAGGACGGAGGGTCTGAGGACGGAGGGTCTGAGGACGGAGGGTCTGAGGACGGAGGGTCTGAGGACAGAGGGTCTGAGGACAGAGGGTCTGAGGACAGAGGGTCTGAGGATAGAGGGTCTGAGGACAGAGGGTCTGAGGATAGAGGGTCTGAGGATAGAGGGTCTGAGGACAGAGGGTCTGAGGACAGAGGGTCTGAGGACAGAGGGTCTGAGGACAGAGGGTCTGTGCTGTTGTATTTGCTGTAAAGTGTCTCTACTGTCGGCTATCTTTATTTTATGTTCAGCTCTTTGGCTCCACCAAACATCGCTTATAAATGTGCTTTATGAATAAAACTTGATTTGATATTCGTATAAATTGAAGTCCTGGAGTTCAGGTATTGAGTCATCAATGAGTCACAGGTGATAACGCTGGAGCTCATTCTCATGTCTCACTGCTGCAGGTATTTTGGGGAACAGATCGGGGAGGTGTTCACAGAGGAGGACTTCCAGCTGTACAAGTGAGTACAGAATCTTAAAGAAGGGGTTTTTAGTGCATGTAAACGGTCTGCAGAGGCTCAAATCCCTGTGTTTGCAAATACATACAAATATGTTCTTAACGTCTGTTATCCGTCACAGAAAACTCTGTCTTAACCTTTGTGACCGCTAACATTATGACTTATTTGAAGCATTAAGGGGCCAGGCGTCACTCTTTAGTGTCCCCTGGTCCCCCAGCTGTGTGCGTCACTCTTTAGTGTCCCCTGATCTCCCAGCTGTGTGCTTCACTCTTTAGTGTCCCCTGGTCTCCCAGCTGTGTGCGTCACTCTTTAGTGTCCCCTGGTCTCCCAGCTGTGTGCGTCACTCTTTAGTGTCCCTTGTTCTCCGAGCTGTGTGCGTCACTCTTTAGTGTCCCCTGGTCTCCCAGCTGTGTGCGTCACTCTTTAGTGTCCCCTGGTCTCCCAGCTGTGTGTGTCACTCTTTAGTGTCCCCTGGTCTCCCAGCTGTGTGCGTCACTCTTTAGTGTCCCCTGGTCTCCCAGCTGTGTGCGTCACTCTTTAGTGTCCCCTGGTCTCCCAGCTGTGTGCGTCACTCTTTAGCGTCCCCTGGTCTCCCAGCTGTGTGCGTCACTCTTTAGTGTCCCCTGGTCCCCCAGCTGTGTGCGTCACTCTTTAGTGTCCCCTGGTCTCCCAGCTGTGTGCGTCACTCTTTAGTGTCCCCTGGTCTCCCAACTGTGTGCGTCACTCTTTAGTGTTCCCTGGTCTCCCAGCTGTGTGCGTCACTCTTTAGTGTCCCCTGGTCTCCCAGCTGTGTGCGTCACTCTTTAGTGTCCCCTGGTCTCCCAGCTGTGTGCGTCACTCTTTAGTGTCCCCTGGTCTCCCAGCTGTGTGCGTCACTCTTTAGTGTCCCCTGGTCTCCCAGATGTGTGCGTCACTCTTTAGTGTCCCCTGGTCTCCCAGCTGTGTGCGTCACTCTTTAGTGTCCCCTGGTCTCCCAGCTGTGTGCGTCACTCTTTAGTGTTCCCTGGTCTCCCAGCTGTGTGCGTCACTCTTTAGTGTCCCCTGGTCTCCCAGCTGTGTGCGTCACTCTTTAGTGTCCCCTGGTCTCCCAGCTGTGTGCGTCACTCTTTAGTGTCCCCTGGTCTCCCAGCTGTGTGCGTCACTCTTTAGTGTCCCCTGGTCTCCCAGCTGTGTGCGTCACTCTTTAGTGTCCCCTGGTCTCCCAGCTGTGTCACTCTTTAGTGTCCCTGTTCTCCGAGCTGTGTGCGTCACTCTTTAGTGTCCCCTGTTCTCCGAGCTGTGTGCGTCACTCTTTAGTGTCCCCTGGTCTCCCAGCTGTGTGCGTCACTCTTTAGTGTCCCCTGGTCCCCCAGCTGTGTGCATCACTCTTTAGTGTCCCCTGGTCTCCCAGCTGTGTGCGTCACTCTTTAGTGTCCCCTGGTCTCCCAGCTGTGTGCGTCACTCTTTAGTGTCCCCTGGTCCCCCAGCTGTGTGCATCACTCTTTAGTGTCCCCTGGTCTCCCAGCTGTGTGCGTCACTCTTTAATGTCCCCTGGTCTCCCAGCTGTGTGCGTCACTCTTTAGTGTCCCCTGGTCTCCCAGCTGTGTGCTTCACTCTTTAGTGTCCCCTGGTCTCCCAGCTGTGTGCGTCACTCTTTAGTGTCCCCTGGTCTCCCAGCTGTGTGTGTCACTCTTTAGTGTCCCCTGGTCTCCCAGCTGTGTGTGTCACTCTTTAGTGTCCCCTGGTCTCCCAGCTGTGTGCGTCACTTTTAGTGTCCCCTGGTCTTCCAGCTGTGTGCATCACTCTTTAGTGTCCCCTGGTCTCCCAGCTGTGTGCTTCACTCTTTAGTGTCCCCTGGTCTCCCAGCTGTGTGCTTCACTCTTTAGTGTCCCCTGGTCTCCCAGCTGTGTGTGTCACTCTTTAGTGTCCCCTGGTCTCCCAGCTGTGTGCGTCACTCTTTAGTGTCCCCTGGTCTCCCAGCTGTGTGCATCACTCTTTAGTGTCCCCTGGTCCCCCAGCTGTGTGCGTCACTCTTTAGCGTCCCCTGGTCTCCCAGCTGTGTGCATCACTCTTTAGTGTCCCCTGGTCTCCCAGCTGTGTGCGTCACTCTTTAGTGTCCCCTGGTCTCCCAGCTGTGTGCGTCACTCTTTAGTGTCCCCTGGTCTCCCAGCTGTGTGCGTCACTCTTTAGTGTCCCCTGGTCTTCCAGCTGTGTGCGTCACTCTAGTGTCCCCTGGTCTCCCAGCTGTGTGCGTCACTCTTTAGTGTCCCCTGGTCTCCCAGCTGTGTGCGTCACTCTTTAGTGTCCCCTGGTCTCCCAGCTGTGTGTGTCACTCTTTAGTGTCCCCAAAATAAAAAGTAGTGCAAAAAGTCTATATACATGTCAATAGAATATGAAATTAAATAATTTAAATTAAAACAAAATTAAATACGGTTTATTGCGGTATCTTATAAATCCCAAACTATTAAAGTGCAGTTGAAATCATCCTTTTATTAAACTTTTTTTGACATCGTTTTTCCAGAGACGTGCGTGGGCGGATCCAGGCGGTGATTGCGGAGACGTTTGGTTTGGACCCGGCTCTGATGTTCCTCACTAAGCCGACTTTCTTCTCCAGAATCAACAGTACCATCGCCCAGACCCAGCACGACGAGTACTGGCACCCGCACATCGACAAGGTGACGAGGAATGCAATAAAAACACACTTCTACCTCGGTAACTTTGAGAGAAGCACTAGTCTTTAAAAGTGGCTTCATCAAACAAATAATTTATTCACTAGAGTTAGATTTTTAGAAATGGTACTGGGAGCGCCAACACATTGTAAGTGATAGGCTAAGGGGGCGGGACATCTCTAAGCTGTTGACCAATCACAACAGAGCCGGCCAGCTAACCAATCAGAGCAGCTCTGGTTTCAGACAGAGGGTGAAAAGAGGTGCTGCAGGCAGTATCACATTAGAGACACTACATACTGATATACACCTGAAGGTCAGCAGGAGAGGACTCTTTAAAGTAGAGACACTACATACTGATATACACCTGAACATCAGCAGGAGAGGACTCTTTAAAGTAGAGACACTACATACTGATATACACCTGAACATCAGCAGGAGAGGACTCTTTAAAGTAGAGACACTACATACTGATATACACCTGAACATCAGCAGGAGAGGACTCTTTAAAGTAGAGACACTACATACTGATATACAGCTGAACATCAGCAGGAGAGGACTCTTTAAAGTAGAGACACTACATACTGATACACACCTGAACATCAGCAGGAGAGGACTCTTTAAAGTAGAGACACTACATACTGATATACACCTGAACATCAGCAGGAGAGGACTCTTTAAAGTAGAGACACTACATACTGATATACACCTGAACATCAGCAGGAGAGGACTCTTTAAAGTAGAGACACTACACACTGATATACACCTGAACATCAGCAGGAGAGGACTCTTTAAAGTAGAGACACTACATACTGATATACACCTGAACATCAGCAGGAGAGGACTCTTTAAAGTAGAGACACTACATACTGATATACACCTGAACATCAGCAGGAGAGGACTCTTTAAAGTAGAGACACTACATACTGATATACACCTGAACATCAGCAGGAGAGGACTCTTTAAAGTAGAGACACTACATACTGATATACACCTGAACATCAGCAGGAGAGGACTCTTTAAAGTAGAGACACTACATACTGATATACACCTGAACATCATCAGGAGAGGACTCTTTAAAGTAGAGACACTACTTACTGATATACAGCTGAACATCAGCAGGAGAGGACTCTTTAAAGTAGAGACACTACATACTGATACACACCTGAACATCAGCAGGAGAGGACTCTTTAAAGTAGAGACACTACATACTGATATACACCTGAACATCAGCAGGAGAGGACTCTTTAAAGTAGAGACACTACATACTGATATACACCTGAACATCAGCAGGAGAGGACTCTTTAAAGTAGAGACACTACATACTGATATACAGCTGAACATCAGCAGGAGAGGACTCTTTAAAGTAGAGACACTACATACTGATATACACCTGAACATCAGCAGGAGAGGACTCTTTAAAGTAGAGACACTACATACTGATATACACCTGAACATCAGCAGGAGAGGACTCTTTAAAGTAGAGACACTACATACTGATATACACCTGAACATCAGCAGGAGAGGACTCTTTAAAGTAGAGACACTACATACTGATATACACCTGAACATCAGCAGGAGAGGACTCTTTAAAGTAGAGACACTACATACTGATATACACCTGAACATCAGCAGGAGAGGACTCTTTAAAGTAGAGACACTACATACTGATATACACCTGAACATCAGCAGGAGAGGACTCTTTAAAGTAGAGACACTACATACTGATACACACCTGAACATCAGCAGGAGAGGACTCTTTAAAGTAGAGACACTACATACTGATATACACCTGAACATCAGCAGGAGAGGACTCTTTAAAGTAGAGACACTACATACTGATATACACCTGAACATCAGCAGGAGAGGACTCTTTAAAGTAGAGACACTACATACTGATATACAGCTGAACATCAGCAGGAGAGGACTCTTTAAAGTAGAGACACTACATACTGATATACACCTGAACATCAGCAGGAGAGGACTCTTTAAAGTAGAGACACTACATACTGATATACACCTGAACATCAGCAGGAGAGGACTCTTTAAAGTAGAGACACTACATACTGATATACACCTGAACATCAGCAGGAGAGGACTCTTTAAAGTAGAGACACTACATACTGATATACACCTGAACATCAGCAGGAGAGGACTCTTTAAAGTAGAGACACTACATACTGATATACACCTGAACATCAGCAGGAGAGGACTCTTTAAAGTAGAGACACTACATACTGATATACACCTGAACATCAGCAGGAGAGGACTCTTTAAAGTAGAGACACTACATACTGATACACACCTGAACATCAGCAGGAGAGGACTCTTTAAAGTAGAGACACTACTTACTGATATGTCCTCTTTAAAATGCAGATTTTTGTATTTTCAAAGAATGGTTTAATCGTACGTTTCCTTTCTGCATCCCTACACAGTGTTGGATTTGCATAACTTGGGTCTAATTGCAAAGCTTAGACTCCAGTGGATCCAATGAGCCCAGTTGAGTTTATGCGTGATGATGTAAATTCCTCTAATTAGCCGCTAATTGCAATGCGACCAACTTTGAAACTTGTTTTCGCTGAATAAAATGGCACTGCAGAAGTTTAGAAAGTTTTAGAAACAGCTTCTCTTCAAGCATCTCTTTGAGTACGTTGTATTCCCCTTTAAGGCAGACCCTTCATTTCCTGCAGCCCCTCTGTTGTGTTCATGCACACATACTAGTGAATATAATATGAAAGTTATAAATATTCATGCAGTTTTACTCACTCCCTGCTTTGCTCTTTGTTCGTTGTCGGGACGTCGGAGTTGCTCTGGGATCGAGAGACGACCCCGAGGCGAGTTTTAAACACATGGGATTTCAGTGAGAACGTTTTTACTACTTGTTTAGTTAAAAGTGGAGAAATGTAAAGAAGGATACATCCTCAACTGATAGAGACTGGGGTTAGTGGGATACTGGGAATGTATTTAACTTACGAGAAGCTGGAGAAACCTACTGCAGCAGGAAGTACCACAGGAAACGTTTTTAAATATATTTGTAGACGGATTTGTATAGACCTATAGCATGGCAAATGCGCAGTGTAGCTGTGTGCGTCACTCTTTAGTGTCCCCTGGTCTCCCAGCTGTGTGCGTCACTCTTTAGTGTCCCTTGGTCTCCCAGCTGTGTGTGTGTGTCACTCTTTAGTGTCCCCTGGTCTCCCAGCTGTGTGCGTCACTTTTTAGTGTCCCCTGGTCTCCCAGCTGTGTGCGTCACTTTTTAGTGTCCCCTGGTCTCCCAGCTGTGTGCGTCACTTTTTAGTGTCCCCTGGTCTCCCAGCTGTGTGCGTCACTCTTTAGTGTCCCCTGGTCTCACAGCTGTGTGCGTCACTCTTTAGTGTCCCCTGGTCTCCCAGCTGTGTGCGTCACTCTTTAGTGTCCCCTGGTCTCCCATCTGTGTGCGTCACTCTTTAGTGTCCCCTGGTCTCCCAGCTGTGTGCGTCACTCTTTAGTGTCCCCTGGTCTCCCAGCTGTGTGCGTCACTCTTTAGTGTCCCCTGGTCTCCCAGCTGTGTGCGTCACTCTTTAGTGTCCCCTGGTCTCCCAGTTGGGTGCGTCACTTTCTAGTGTCCCCTGGTCTCCCAGCTGTGTGCGGCACTCTTTAGTGTCCCCTGGTCTCACAGCTGTGTGCGTCACTCTTTAGTGTCCCCTGGTCTCCCAGCTGTGTGCGTCACTTTTTAGTGTCCCCTGGTCTCCCAGCTGTGTGCGTCACTTTTTAGTGTCCCCTGGTCTCCCAGCTGTGTGCGTCACTCTTTAGTGTCCCCTGGTCTCCCAGCTGTGTGCGTCACTCTTTAGTGTCCCCTGGTCTCCCAGCTGTGTGCGTCACTCCCCTGGTCTCCGTTGTGTTTTGAGTTTCTGCAGCTTTTAGTAAACGCTGCATGTCTCCTCAAGCTGCTGAAGATGTTTCTTCATGTGGAACCTTTGGGTTTTTATACCTGCATCCTTTCTGAAGCTGCAGCGTGTTTCTCCTGGTGGAAGAGTTTTGGGTTGTTGTTGTACTCTTTAAATGCATGATTGCTTTTTTAACCAGCTGGTGTTCACACAGTCTTTCCATCAGCAGCAAGAGAGGCAGAAGTCTGCAAAGAAAAAACGGCACATTTATTTCGCTGCCGTTAATGAGATGAAAACACGGTGACATCGCATCAGGAATATGATCGATGAGGAGAGACGTCAGAGGACATTTACAGTTAAATGAGGGTTGGGTTCGCCAATTAGTTCCAAAGCTGGCGTTGCAGACAGATGGAGGAAGAGGGGAGGGTCCTTCCAGAGTATATCCTCCCAGCTGTCGAGGGGATGAGGTGACAAATATTAATAAAGGAGAGGAATACTCCACGGGAAGCCGAGTCAACAGAAGCTGTCCATCCATAAATAACGTCCATCTGGAGTTCAACACACGCATAAAATGAAGTTTAAACTTTGAAACTAAACGTATTAGCTAATAAGAGGAGACAACACATTCTAAGGAGATTGGGAGAAAGACATTAGGGGATTTTTTTCGCTCGACTAAAATCTTGTCGGGGAAAGAAACTCTTGAGGGAACACCTCTTTTTAGACTTTGCAGACCATTGACATGCACTAAAACCTATATCACACACTAAAGGAAAGGGAAAACTCCAAAAACGTAGTTACGTCTGTCTATTGAAGTTCATTCGTGAAGATTATCGGGCTGAAAAAGATGTGTAGTATCATAAAGGTTTGCTGTTTTATAAAATAATCCCTTTGGCCTTCGTCAACACAATGGTAAGATCTGGTTTGGCCAAAAAAATATCCACTCATGCTAACGTGCTAAACTAAGATCGAGAACTTAAAGAGCCTGTGACACGAGTTTCCCCCATCATCCAAACCCATCAATTTGAGTAAATATTGTCCCCTTGAAAACCGTTACTGAACTGATTTTGGATATTTGTACTTTGATAACCATTAATCTGCCCTTCAATGTTGACCATTTTCTGGATCTTCTCGGGGATTCTTCAAGTCCCGCCAAATGATGTGTGACGTCATTGCGGGCACAGCGCTCCAGCTGCACCGTTCAGGATCCCAGCATCTGCATGTAAACACGATGGCGCACACAGCAGCAAGCTCAGACAGCGATGACAGTTTAATTTTGAACGTGTCTGAGAGCTCATATGAGGCTGAAGGATCGGTTTATGTTGTATCTGTTAGAAGTTTAGGAATTAGGTGCGTCAATATGGGCGATAATACGGTTATGTAGTCAGTGGTGGACTGGGACTAAAAATCATCCCGGGACTCTCGACCGGCCCACTTCGGTACCGCTAGTAAATTGTCAACGGGGGGATGTCGGGGGCGGAGGGTGCTGTAGGTGCTGTAGGCTAGGGAAGGCTAAGCCTTCCCAAATATTTGTGTCACTGCATCCTGGTAAAATACAAATATAATGTATAATGTCTGTGTCTTTGACATTAGCGCTGCTAGCCACCTGTGCCCTGTACTACGAAGCCAGTTCAACATACCCTGGATATGTTTGAGTAACAAAAAAACGAACAACAACAAACTAACAAACGAGATCTCGCTAAGCGGTCCTACGACGCTGGTTATTAACTCGGTAAATCAAGCCAGGGTTTCTCTCTCCAGCTGAGAGCGCGTTCACGTCTAAGACACGAGTGGATCTGACTTTAATTACATTTGACTTGAGTGTTTCGTCAACATAATGTGTTGCTTAAAATAATACGTCTGCATCCAGTATGTGACACTGTAAGTGTTGCACGGCCAGATATGGCTGGAGAAGCTGACTCGGATAAGGAAATATATGATATATTATGATATTATATGATCGATGATCTGATTGATGATGTAATATGAATGATAAGTGCGACAGGTCGGCGTCTTCTCTGCATACGGCAGTTTAAACTGTATTTCCTTTATCCTGTAATATGACTTGAGAGATTTAAACTCCGCACACTGAGTTGATCTCTTTTCTATAGACGCCGGAGGCGGGCAGCGTCAGGTAAAAGAAGTTATTTAGCCTTCCCAAACCTGAGCCTCACGCGCCGCCTATGGGGGATGTACTAGTGACTTATCCGACCGGCCCACTTCGGTACCGGCCCATCGGGATTCGTCCCGATGGCCAGTCCGCCACTGCACCCAGCCCATGTAAACTGTCAACAGGGGGAGCCTCGCTGCGGGGAAACGGTGGACCTAGTGTCCCGATCGGAGTGGGAATAATAATAATAATAATCCGTGCATTTTATCCATTAATTTCCCCAACATTGTGGTAAAAAAAACCACACGTTTAATCCATGTTGGTGTACTACAACTACAAAAAGCATCGGTTTGTTTTCTCATCAGGAAATGCAGACCGGCTCAAACAAACGATTTTTAATCATCATCCTCACGATCATTTAATGTGATTCATATGTTCGCCGAATTGACATGAAAGCACTAATAAATGTAGTTTCATCCACGTGAGTTTACAACTACAAAAATAATCGATTTGTTTTTATATCACATCCTACGGGAGGAAATTCAGCAGCTCTCACTACCGATTTGTAATCCTAATTTAATCATCATCTTCACCACGATCATTTATGTTTATGTTCACCGAATTGACATGAAAGCACTGACAAATATGAATATACTGTAGTCAACTTCATTACAACGTTATTAATGTGCCTAAACTCAGTAATTCACCATTTCTACGCATGACAACACACTTTGTCCGTGTTTCGCTCTCTCACCGCACAGTGAAGAGTTCCCGCATTGACGTCACTTCCGGCTTCCCCCAAAACTTCAAAATGACTCGAAGGAATTTCTCCGCGATGTTCGAAATTATTGATATTTATCGGAACGGTATCGCATCTTCTTTTTTAAACTGACTGTTCGAGATGACTAGTAGCCCAATATTTCATTGCACAACAGTTGTTGGGATGCTGTCACAGGCTCTTTAAAGGGAAATGCACTTGTTGATGTCTTCTCTCCATCACTATGTGTCCCCGGTGTGTCCCCGGTGTGTCGGGGAACTCACGCAGCGTCAGAAAATAAACCCCTCTCTCTTTTCCTCCGTATCCAAATCTCTAAAAACGGGGAACAACGGAGCTGATCCAGATTTGCGTCCGATATGACGTAATATCTGAAATGTGGACCCACGGCCCAATCAGAAACGTTGCTATCAGAAACAATGCCCGACTGTTTTGGACGTAATATGGTCGGTGTTTACATTAGCATGCTAACACTCAGAGCTAACCTGTACTGGAGAGCATGTGTGTGAAGAAGCAGGAAGTAAAAAGGAACTCACCTTGTGGTATAACCGGCAAGAGAGAAAGCCTTTGAGCTCCAGACTGTTTCAGAGAGAATCCTTGATAATCCATGATATGGCGTTTCATCACGGCAGCATTTAGTTTAGACCAGGGGGGTCAAACCAGTCGATCGACCGGTCGATCGCGAGATGTGTCTAAAAATAGAACAACAATATTCAGTTTTCTCGTTAATGTCCTATAACATAATCTTCCTGTGCCAGAATATGCACTTGAACACATCAAAGCTTTGTGATTGGCCGGCGTCACCCCATGTGTCGGGGGGTGGCTGGTGGGCAGTGCACTAGTTCGCTGACGTTGTCCGTGTCAACAGGAGTGACAGTCCGCACACACACAAGACCGCAATTATGGGAGAAGCAAAAAAGCCCAAAATATATAATTTCCACTCCGAGTGGGAGGATGATTGTTTTTGTATCTATTCCAATTCAAAGTCCATCTGTCTCTCATCTGTCTCTCATCTGTCTCTCATCTGTCTCTCATCTGTCTCTCGTCTGTCTCTCATCTGTCTCTCATCTGTCTCTCATCTGCAATGCGAGCGTGGCTTTATCGAAGAAGGGTCATTTAGGAGCGGCATTTCAAAACAGTGCACAAACGCTACGAGACGGAATTCCCTCCTAATTCTGCCCTACGCTCCCAAAAGGGGAGGAGCCTGAAAGGACAGCTAAATGCACAGCAGTCCATTTTCACCAGGCCCAACAACAAGAGCAAGGCTGCTCCAGAGCATCTTAACGTGTCAGTCACGTTCCAGAGAAACACATGAAGTCTTTCAAAGACGGCGAAGTTGTGTAAGAAGCATTCCTGGAGGCTGTGATGCGCTTTTGGGGGACAGTAAAAATAACAGAAGCATTGAAACAGGTTTTTGATATAATAAAAACTCAAGTTAGATACCGTTATTAATCAGCTGTGAGTTTTAGTTTGTTTGAACTTATTCATTATAATTATTGTACAAAATGGTATAAGAATGCAAACTTAAATTGATTATAGTCTATTATCAATTCAGGTTAAGAAGCTAGTGTTGCTTGCATCCTATTTTAAAGGCATTTCTTTTTATAATCTACTAAAATGCAACAAAAAAAGGGTTTGATTCTATTAATTGTGTCTTTTTTATTGCACTGTTGCAGCAGATTCCTGTGTAGCTTCAGATCTGAGTTGTCTTATTAGTAAGCCTCATTTACACTTTTATAGCAACACTATTTTTATATAATGGTAAAGAAAGGGTTCAGAGTCTTTTCTCCTGAGTCATATGTGGCAGCACTGTTCAATGTTTCTTGAAAACATGACCCACTGTAGTGACGTGTGCATAAACTCCAACTCTGTATCAACAACACTGTTGTGTAACTTCAGTTAAATACTTGTATGTGTGTAGATTAGAAAGAGGTAAGATAAAGGATCTGCAGTATTTTATGAAGTATTCATCGTACAAAGGTCAGTTTTATACAAGTAGAAGTGTGTATTTACTTGGTAGGCTGTCACTAATGGCTACGCCTCTATGTGGACTGCTAGATCTCGGCAGACTGGCAACTTTAAAAGTAGCTCTCGGTTCAAAAAAGGTTGGGCACCCCTGGTTTAGACTGCCGGGTCCCGCATGAGCTCAGCCCCCTCCTTTTTTTTTTTTTTTTAAAGCTTTATACCCATCAGCACTTTTGAAACAGGAAGTGAAATAGAGGGATATGAGGCGTGGCTAGAATGGGTGATCTGTTTGGTGTTTTGAGCAAAACACTTCATTTATATACATTTTTATATATCTGAGACTCATGCTATTACCTAAAAATAGCATGATAGGTGACCTTTAAGGTGGAAAACAGCCTTTTAAAGGTCACCTATTGTGCAAAATCCACGTTTGTATGTCTTATATACTGTATATTATTATGCATTGCAACATATCTGTGTATTAATCAGTCTCAAAACACACATTTCTGTATAAATAAGTACTAAAACCGTCCTCCAGGGAACCCCAACATGATTTAGGTTTCATATCTCGGCCCCACAGTAGAGTTCACAGGTCCGTATATCACCTCTGGATGTTATGAGCGTCTCGTTAGTGCAGAAGCTATATTTAATCGGTCCCTCAGGTGTTGTGAGGGAGCGTTTCAGGTGAGGAGTCAGCAGAGCCTGTTAACAATTCTCTTTCCAACAAGAAACCCTGACTGTAAACGAGTCTGAGACGCTGCAGAGTGAGGAATAAACCACGCGTTGCAGCCTGTGTGTTTTTAACAGCTGCTGCTTCACATACAGTATAATAGCAACACCTCCAGGGATCCCCATGCAGCTCTGCTCAAGCTTTCAGGTGCTGGGTTTCTTCTCACTGAATATATTTAGGGAAACAGAGTGTCGCTGAGCACAACAGTGTTAATTGTCAACGGAAATGATGACTAAAAAACAACCTTTTTTCCATGACTAAGACAAGACGTCACTAAACACTAACTGTGAATATACCAACATGCAACAAAGAGCAGACTAAAATGACGTTTAAGACGTACAAACTTTACAAAAACTCTATTTGTTTTAGAAGAGGAGACAAACATTACAAGGAGATTCTGAGGAAGACATTAGGGGATGTTTTGGCTTGACTAAATTGACCAAAATCTTGTGGGGCAAAGAAACTCTGCAGGGAACACAGGGATTTCAGCCTTTGCAGACTGTTTACATGCACTAAAATCTATAGAACACTACAGGAGAGCAACAACTCCAGAAACCACTATTGGGCTTCTTTAAACGTAATTTATTCTGTCAATTGCTGTTCATTAGGGTTAGATGTGAAAGATGTGTAGAATTTGACTTGATGTCGTGGTGCATACATACAACTAAAACAAACATTTTAAACACGGATAGAAAACTATTTGAAGAAACTATAATAACGTAACAAACATATATAGTAAAACATAGCAGTTGAATATGATTGAAATCGTATAAATATTACATCACATCACTTGTTAGACGCTTTTATCCAAAGTGACTTACATTCTCAATACTGTGGGCAATCCCCACAGGAGCAATTTGGGGTGAAGAGTCTCAGGGACACAACGACATGCTGACTGCAGTAGGGTTTGAACCTGTGCCCACCTGACCCCAACACCAACGCACAACCCACTGCGCCACACGCCTCCCACACACCTGTGCCAGGAGAGTAGAGACCAGTGTGGGGGAAACTTCTGAAGCAATTGGAGTCAGGACTCAGAGAGACACGAGGAGAGCTGGAGCTCTGATGGAGTCAGGACTCAGAGAGACACGAGGAGAGCTGGAGCTCTGATGGAGTCAGGACTCAGAGAGACACGAGGAGAGCTGGAGCTCTGATGGAGTCAGGACTCAGAGAGACACGAGGAGAGCTGGAGCTCTGATGGAGTCAGGACTCAGAGACACGAGGAGAGCTGGAGCTCTGATGGAGTCAGGACTCAAAGAGACACAAGGAGAGCTGGAGCTCTGATGGAGTCAGGACTCAGAGAGACACGAGGAGAGCTGGAGCTTTGATGGAGTCAGGACTCAGAGACACGAGGAGAGCTGGAGCTCTGATGGAGTCAGGACTCAGAGAGACACGAGGAGAGCTGGAGCTCTGATGGAGTCAGGACTCAAAGAGACACGAGGAGAGCTGGAGCTCTGATGGAGTCAGGACTCAGAGAGACACGAGGAGAGCTGGAGCTCTGATGGAGTCAGGACTCAGAGACACGAGGAGAGCTGGAGCTCTGATGGAGTCAGGACTCAGAGAGACACGAGGAGAGCTGGAGCTCTGATGGAGTCAGGACTCAGAGAGACACGAGGAGAGCTGGAGCTCTGATGGAGTCAGGACTCAAAGAGACACGAGGAGAGCTGGAGCTCTGATGGAGTCAGGACTCAGAGAGACACGAGGAGAGCTGGAGCTCTGATGGAGTCAGGACTCAGAGACACGAGGAGAGCTGGAGCTCTGATGGAGTCAGGACTCAGAGAGACACGAGGAGAGCTGGAGCTCTGATGGAGTCAGGACTCAAAGAGACACAAGGAGAGCTGGAGCTCTGATGGAGTCAGGACTCAGAGAGACACGAGGAGAGCTGGAGCTCTGATGGAGTCAGGACTCAAAGAGACACAAGGAGAGCTGGAGCTCTGATGGAGTCAGGACTCAGAGAGACACGAGGAGAGCTGGAGCTTTGATGGAGTCAGGACTCAGAGACACGAGGAGAGCTGGAGCTCTGATGGAGTCAGGACTCAGAGACACGAGGAGAGCTGGAGCTTTGATGGAGTCAGGACTCAGAGAGACACGAGGAGAGCTGGAGCTATGATGGAGTCAGGACTCAAAGAGACACAAGGAGAGCTGGAGCTTTGATGGAGTTAGGACTCAGAGAGACACGAGGAGAGCTGGAGCTTTGATGGAGTCAGGACTCAAAGAGACACAAGGAGAGCTGGAGCTTTGATGGAGTCAGGACTCAGAGAGACACGAGGAGAGCTGGAGCTTTGATGGAGTCAGGACTCAAAGAGACACAAGGAGAGCTGGAGCTTTGATGGAGTCAGGACTCAGAGAGACACAAGGAGAGCTGGAGCTTTGATGGAGTCAGGACTCAGAGAGACACGAGGAGAGCTGGAGCTCTGATGGAGTCAGGACTCAGAGACACGAGGAGAGCTGGAGCTTTGATGGAGTCAGGACTCAGAGAGACACGAGGAGAGCTGGAGCTTTGATGGAGTCAGGACTCAGAGACACGAGGAGAGCTGGAGCTTTGATGGAGTCAGGACTCAGAGAGACACGAGGAGAGCTGGAGCTCTGATGGAGTCAGGACTCAGAGAGACACGAGGAGAGCTGGAGCTCTGATGGAGTCAGGACTCAAAGAGACACAAGGAGAGCTGGAGCTTTGATGGAGTCAGGACTCAGAGAGACACGAGGAGAGCTGGAGCTCTGATGGAGTCAGGACTCAAAGAGACACGAGGAGAGCTGGAGCTTTGATGGCAAACACTGACGGTTCATTTGGAGCTTCGGCCGGAGAATTCACGAGACATGTCACGGGCCACGTTCTGACCACACGGTTGAGATGCCGCAATCAATTCTGAAACCCCTCCAGTAGCTCCAGGTTTTAGTTCAGAGTGTAATAATCAACATTCTTCATTAGATAGACTAAACAGCTGAGGACACTGAATCACATTGGTTGTCTCTTATGTCTCGGGGTCATCTACCCCCCGAGGAGGATGTGTTCCAGGTGTCCCACAACAATAACTATCTCTGACCGAGAGCTGCCCGGTCACAAACTGGTAACATCAACAACTTGCTAGGGCCGCCCCTCCTTAGGGAGATAGCGGCTGCTCGAGGTTGGTCACCTGCGTCAGAGGGCGAAGGGTAAACATGTATACAGAGTTATTCCCTGACAACCAGTTATATGCTGTTGCCCCATTACGCCATCTAGTGATCAAATAACAAAACACATAAACCATTCTAATGGGTGCAACAACCTGTTTAACTTCAGCATGTGAGAGTAATGTCTTCCTCTCTCTGTCTGCCAGGTGACGTACGGCTCTTTCGACTACACCTCACTCCTCTATCTGTCCGACTACGGCTCTGACTTCTCCGGAGGAAGATTCATCTTCATGGATCCTAATGGCAACCGGACCGTGGAGCCACGAGCAGGTAACCGTTAAAAATAGTAAATCCAGTCGCTAGTAATCAGTAGTAACACCCTGGCTTTGTCTGGTAATCCTCTGAACCCACACTTAGTAGGTTAAGTCAGAGAGATAAGGGGTTTTATTATACTTAGTTATAATTGCTGCTTCAATAATCCAGAGGTTTTACTGTGTGTAAGAAGAGGCTTTATCCGGCATTTAGTACCTGTGGGGTTTGACTTAAACGCATCATGATCTCAAAGGAAATACAGCGGAGTGTGTATGTATAGAATTGAAAGAAAATATATGTAAGTTAATGGATATTTTCTTTGCAAATCCCACATGGCAAAATAACCTTTACAGGGAGTGATGTTCCCTGGAGTACGATTGGACTTGGCAGGAGATTTGGATCTACTTTGCTCTTCTGTTTTGACTGATTTCTCCTTTTCTTTGTACACTTTCTCCCTTCATTTCCACTCCAACGCTTAATGTATCACCTTAACAATGTTCCTGATCAACATTGAAAGGTCATGAAAGGAATCTTGTCGACTTGCAGGAAGTTGAGAGGAATTGAAACGAGGGCCAACAGTTTTGTGTGTTTCAAGTCAACGTTATTTATCTACTGTAGATCATGTGTCTGAAGGGGCTTTGCTGTCTGTACATCACACAACGCCCTCTACCTTGAGATGCCAAATTCAACAAAGCAAAGGCGGGGAGTAGACAGAAGTTGGAGGAGTTGTTGGCAAACTACTTTTCCTGGTAAAATAGCTAAAACAACGCAAATACTGTGTAAAAGATGTAGTCTATTTTGGTGTTTCGAGTCCTTGAGTTTGGTATTTTTTGCCATCTTAGAGCCAGAAGGACCCTCCTTTATCTTGTATTTGACTCTATGGCCCAATCCCAAACCACTCCCTCGACCCTCTACCCCTCCGTGATGGAGTGAACTCCGTCTGCAGCCACACTCGCTGCTCAACGAGGCTCCTCCTGTCAGATGGAGGGAGTAAACACAGCAGCAAGCTTTGGGACGGCCTCCCCTCTCTCCCCTCTCTCCCCTCTCTCCCCTCTCTCCGGCAGAAACACGAAATGCCGTAACTGGATGTAACAACGGTTTCAAATCAGCATCTCTTAGACAAAAAGTTTAAATGAATAACTAAAATAAAACTCCAAACATCTTTCATTGTGTTTCAAAGCTCTTTTAGTTTTAAACCTGATGTTTATAAGCTTCTTAGTTTTAGCAACGGTCTGTAAATATACACAACTTTATAATAAAATGCACACATTTACCTTTTTCTAGACTAAACACAGGTTTGATCCTAAGTTAAAAACATATGAGGTCATCATGAGGTTGTTAACATCGCAGTTTATCAGTGGATGTTTGCTGGAACTACTTGTAAACAGCTTGTTTCCTGACGGACACACACAGCGTGACTCCGGTCAGGTAGAGACCGGTCTCAAGTCAGCACCGCTGCAGACTCGCTGTTTGAGGGCTTGATAGCCCACTCCCCCTCCACACCGCTCCACACTCGTTGCTTTGGAACAGCCCTCAATATGGCGGACCCTCCGCGTGAACGTGCAAACGGAGGGGTAGGGTGTAGGAGTAGGGTGTAGGGGTAGGGTGTAGGAGTAGGGTGTAGGAGTAGGGTGTAAGGGGCGGTTTGGGAATGGGCCTAAATGTGATCATAATTTACTAAAGGAACATCATGCTGTATCAAAGAGGAATCAAACCTAGTGATTGAGACCATAAAATCATCAGGAAAATGTTTACTAAGGTAATAAATCACGTGAGAAGTAAGGATATGTTTTCATAGACTTCCACGCAATTTGTTTTTGGAGATATTTGGGAGAATGCAGGATTCTCCTCGTAGGACATAAAAAAAACATAATATCCGTCAGTTTTATTCATATAGGACAACGACTATGCTGTTGCAGTTTACGCTCTTTCAAAATCCTAATTTGTAAATAGTGGATCCATTAGCTAGTTTTCATTGTTTATCTGTTTCCATTTTTGGTTGTTTTCACCACAAATATGTTTAGTTGCGTTGTTGGCAGTTCATAGTGACTCTACCTTAACAAAGAAAATAGTTGGGATACAGATGTTAGGAAAATGGAGACAGAAGTGCAACTTGCTTGAAAACTATAAATCTAAATGCTTGTTTCAGACACTTTAACATGAGTGTAACTTATTTATTCTTAAAGGTCCCGTGTCATGGCCATTTCTCCTGATCATTGTTCCATTGTTGAGGTCTACTAGAATAGATTCACATTGTTCAATGTTCCAAACTCACATTGGTTTCTCACAGCATCTCAGTATAGTCTGTGTATTCACTCTCTGTCCTACACAGCTTGTTGGAGCTCCTGCCCCCCCCCCCCCCCCTCCCTGTGAGCCCAGCTCTGATTGGTCGGGACGTTGCGAGGCTCGTTGCTGTGAGGAGCGGACAGGTTTCCGGGTCGGGGATACAGCGAGAACAAGCGAAACTCATCCTGAGCACACAAACACTCACAGCCGAAGTAAAAACAATAAGTGTGGCTTGATATTGAGAAAGAAAAAGGTTTATAACGCTGTGAGAATGGGTCTGCGGAGAGCCTTTCTCCGCCATCCCAACTCGTCTATTACCAACCAGGGAGCTCTATGCAAGTCAATGGGACTCCCTGTTAGTTAGCCAAGGGGTCCTGGTGTGTGAGGTGCTCCGAGGATTGGTCCATTTGATCCAATCCGGTCATTTGTTGTTGATCTGGGTGTTCACACGTCACAGAAACCAGGAAGAAACAATGGAAAAAGAGAAATCTCCAGCGAGGCGTTCTGGGCCAGCATAGACAGGTCTTCTCTGTGTCAGAGTTTTACTCACTACAGGGTGCACTTTGAGGGTTTGTGACTCTGCAGACCGTTTACATGCAGAAAAACCTTCATAACACACAAGGGGACGGGTAAGAACCAGAACAGCATGGGACCTTTAAGTACTTCATACGTTGGGGAAAGGATATACTGTTGACCTTCCCATGTAGAGGATATATATTATTATTCCGCCTGACGTGATGTCAAAGACGACTGTAACTCCCTTCATGGTTTATTTGAAAAACTCGTTTAAAAATGACCTTAAAGACGGTTTGTTGGATGTATCATAGCATGTCAAAAGAGACCCAAGGAGACAAGGTTTCTCATGGTTTATCTGTTTTCATTTATGGTTGTAAAATACTAACGAAGGATAGAGTAGATGATACAGATGTAAAGAAAATGGAGGCAGAAGTGCAACAGCTTGCTGAAGTAATGCTTCAAGCAAAACAAATGAAAACATATTTGAGTCATCTTTATTCAGCATGTCTGGTGTTGACATTTTAACCGTCAGTGTAAATCCATTTGTAAACCTCTCACATTACCAGATAATCTGCAGGAACATCTGTATCAACCAATGAGTTTTCCTCCAGTTGTCAGAGAATTTAAATCCACCAAAAACTCCTGAGCCCAGCTTTAGTGAATCTGTTCAATATGGACAACATCTCGTCTTGCTGACAGTGTTATTTCCACTTTATCATATCCCGACTCTGTCTCTGTTCACCTTGTCCCGTCTCACTCCTCCTGTCTCACCTTATCTCACCCATTGTCCATCATCTGTCGCCCTCCGATCCGACACTTTTAATCAGCCGGCTATTCAGAAAAACAGCAATCCTTCACTTCACCTCGCCAACAGTATTTCACTTTGGTGGAGGAAATTCTTAAAGGTCCTCGATTATACTGTTTCTCATCAATATATCACAGGTCTCAGATATATGCAGAGCCTGTCTCTGATTGGCTGAAACACCAAACAGATCATTGCAGCATTACCCATAATCCCCTCTGTTTCAGCCCTGTTTCCAAAGTGCTGATTCTCTGTCTGTTACTTTAGATGAAAATGAGGAGCCCCTCCCCACGCCCCTCTGAGAGACATTTGGTTACAAAGAATTCAATGGTGCTCTAGGAGGAGATTCAGGTGATAAGGGGGGGGGGGGGGGTTACCTTGGTTACCTTGGTTGCTGATTGGCTAATCGGGGTTTCCCACACATAGACTATACTTGGGCGGGCTGCCCAGGTATATTAACGGCCGCCCAAGTATATTTCGCGACCCATTTAGTTTTTTTTGTTGTTTTTTTATAATAGTTCTTTTTTCTGTTCGTCCGTGACCACGACGCCATCTGCGAATTATGACACTTTTCTCTGTGCGCGGCAAAACAAGCTCGCCAAAATGGCTTCACCGGTCTGGCAGTTTTTTAAGGTGTCCGAAAATGACAATAAAATAGCGGTATTCAACGTGTGTGAAGCAGAAATCCTGCAGCTCCACCCGCTGGACCGGTAAGCGGAGCGAAACACACACTAACGGCCCGTCCACACAGCGGCGTGTGTTGAAGCTTCCAACGCTTCTGCCCATTCACTTTGAATGGGGTGACGTCACTTTTAGCCGAACTGCATTTTGGGAAGCGACGTGGAGCGTTGCTGGCGTTGCTGGCTTCAAAAGTTGAGCAATGTTCAACTTTTGACGCCTCGATGGAGGCGTCAGCCAATGAAATCCCGTTTATGCAAATCTGCCAGTACAAGCGCTAGCCAATCAAACTGTGTGTATGCTGGGAGAGACTACGCAGGTCATTTCCTCATATTCCAAAAAATGGAGGGAAAATTCATTATAGCGGTAGTGAATCACCCGGTGCTGTATGATCAGTCTCTGTTCATCTACCGGGATACAAACCGGAGGAGCGAGGCATGGAGGGAGGAGGCATGGAGGGAGGAGGCAGAGACAGTGGGTGAAACTGGTAGGTTTTCGCCTGTTTGGGGATTTTATATCCAGTTTACTTCGTTTTAACATTGCTATTGCTTTGTATGTCGGGGACAGGAGATTCATGTGATTGGTTGTTGGTGGCGTTGCTTGCAAAAAATCCCCAAGCTTCAGATACGCCCACCTCCAAGCGTCAACGCACGCCGCTGTGTGGACGGGCCGTAAGAGTTAGACCTTACACACTTAGCTATTTGATCTACCTCTGGAACAAGCTAAACTAGTTATACATATATTTATTCTTCACTGTCGGGTCACTCATTACTGGATCAGTGAGCTGCATGAGATCCTGACAGGCTGTCAGGAGAGAGAGAGAGTGCTTCCGCTCGTTTCTCCCGTGTTATTCTCCAAAGTTAATGTAAACTTGAATAATGTACTTCATTTGAATGTAATAATTATGTTGGTTGTTGTTTGTGGAAGCTCCAGTGAATGAGCCCCATTAACTGAGTTTTAAACATCACTTTAAATGGAAGATCCCCATAGGCCCCGCCCACTCGATCGGTATTGGCCGATACTGATTCCGGCGATCGGCCCCAAAATTAGCAATCGGAGAATCCCTAGTAAATACTAAAGTAGACAGAAAGTGGGAGAAGAAACAAGGAAAAATACTAAATGTGGAAAACCAAATACAGTTAAAGAAAACAAAACTGAAGAAGTAAAGATGGGAAAAGACAGAATGTGGAAAAAACTGTGTAAGAAAAATACGAAAGGAAGGAGAAATCTTTCCGTCTGAATGAAAAAAGATCGAAAAAAGAAGAAGTGGAAAAAAGAAGATACAAAAGCAGAAGGAAACATTAAGAAGAGGAAACAGAGGACTAACTGAAGAGGACAGTTACAGAAAAATATAAAAGACAGAAAACAGAAGACGAAAAAAAACAGAACAATAAAAGGACAAAAAAGACAGAGGAAGAGGGGATGGGAAAAATGTCTTGTTCAAATTCTCATTGGAGGAAACTCACAGATCTAGACCTATCAGAGGCTCTGCTGAAACCCTCCTGATCACTTCTGTCACTTCTAACGGATCCTGAAGATCCACATGATGCATCACTTTTTAAACTATGTGTGAAGAAATACTAAAGAAGACAGAAAGGGGAAAAAGACGAGAACGAAAAAAGACAGAAAAATACGAAATATTGAAGAAGGTGAAAAAGACAAAAGTAGACAGAAGAAGACCAAAAGCAGTTTTAAAGTAACAGAAGTTCAATCAGGAGAGACGTTTTTTTGTAAGAATACATATTTATTGCCAGGAATACACAAATGAATGTAATGGTGATTTTTGCAATTATGCCCCGTTGTGCAGGAGTATCATTCGGGAGGGGAGAAATGATCCGATGAAACCCCCCGGGGTCTAGACACTGGTGGTGGTGAATGGATGGTTGGGGTCGGTCTGAAGAGGAGGGGCTTAGCTTGACCCTGGTGGTGGTGAATGGATGGTTGGGGTCGGTCTGAAGAGGAGGGGCTTAGCTTGACCCTGGTGGTGGTGAATGGATAGTTGGGTTCGGTCTGAAGGGGAGTGGCTTAGCTTGACCCTGTTGGTGGTGAA
Source organism: Pogonophryne albipinna (assembly GCA_028583405.1). Lineage (NCBI taxonomy): Eukaryota > Metazoa > Chordata > Actinopteri > Perciformes > Artedidraconidae > Pogonophryne > Pogonophryne albipinna. Next base: position 376,979 of record JAPTMU010000115.1, read on the forward strand.
TGGATAGTTGGGTTCGGTCTGAAGGGGAGGGTCTTAGCTTGACCCTGTTGGTGGTGAGTGGATAGTTGGGTTCGATTTGAAGGGGAGTGGCTTAGCTTGACCCTGGTAGTGGTGAATGGTTGTGTTCGGTCTGAAGGGGAGGGGCTTAGCTTGACCCTGGTGGTGGTGAATGGATAGTTGTGGTCGGTCTGAAGGGGAGTAGCTTAGCTTGACCCTGGTGGTGGTGAATGGATGGTTGGGGTCGGTCTGAAGGGCTTAGCTTGACCCTGGTGGTGGTGAATGGTTTGGTTCGGTCTGAAGGGGAGTGGCTTAGCTTGACCCTGGTGATGGTGGTGGTGAATGGATAGTTGGGTTCGGTCTGAAGGGGAGTGGCTTAGCTTAACCCTGGTGATGGTGTTGGTGAATGGATAGTTGTGGTCGGTCTGAAGGGGAGGGGCTTAGCTTGACCGTAATGGTGGTGGTAGTAGTGGTGAATGGATGGTTGGGGTCGGTCTGAAGGGGAGGGGCTTAGCTTGACCCTGGTGTTGGTAAATGGATAGTTGGGGTCGGTTTGAAGGGGAGTGGCTTAGCTTGACCCTGGTGGTGGTGAATGGATGGTTGAGGTCGGTCTGAAGGGGAGTGGCTTAGCTTGACCTTGGTGGTGGTGAGTGGATGGTTGGGTTCGGTCTGAAGGGGAGTGTCTTAGCTTGACCCTGGTGGTGGTGGTGAATGGATGGTTGGGGTCGGTCTGAAGGGGAGAGGCTTAGCTTGACCCTGGTGTTGGTGAATGGATAGTTGGGGTCGGTTTGAAGGGGAGTGGCTTAGCTTGACCCTGGTGGTGGTGAATGGATAGTTGGGGTTGGTCTGAAGGGGAGGGGCTTAGCTTGACCCTGGATTCAGAGGGACAGGAGGTGAAAAGGGGTGGAGGAGGGTTGCGTCAAGTCACCTGAAATGACAGCTGACAGAGGGGAGAGCAGATTTAAAAGGGTTAGCGGAGCGCTATGATAGGCTTGTGGGAATAGAGCGAAGTTATTGGCTAAGCTGGGGAGTGACGCCCCCAATCACTTATTGAGAGGAGAGAGAGTAGTAACATGGAAATAGTAAATGAATGAGTAAAAACGAATGAATAAGAAAAGACGAGTGTGGAAAGGAAATGAAGAAGGATGAAAGAAGATTAAAAACGGTATAAGACAAAGACGATGGAAGAAGGAAAACTTGGAAGAAGAAGATGATAGACGTAAGGAGAAAAGAGACGGAACTAAAAAAAGATGGAAAACCAAAGAAGTAGGAAAAGAGGAGGAAGAGGAAAAGCAGAACAACAAAAAGAGGACAAACTGAAGAGGACGGCAGAAGAAAAATACAGAACATTTAAAAAGAACATAGAAGACAGAAGAAGGAGGGATGGGAAAATGTCTTGTTGTAATTCTCATTGGAGGAAACTCAAAGAAAACAAAACCTGTCACTTCTAACATATTTAGAGGAGCACCTGAAGATCCACATGACGCCTCAGTGGTGCAGATAATTGTTTTGATGAAACTCACCTCACCTCAGGAGCTCTTTGGAGTCGTGTTGGACAGTTTGACTGACAGGTTTTGATTCCGACGCTCAAATTTGGACGGATGATTAATTCGCAGAGATGATTATGAGGTGACAGCGGCACCAACGGTGTAATTATAACACCAGGACGACAATCAGAGAGACTAAAAGTGAAGAGGGAAATGACAGAGCGCCGGGGGGTTGTGGAGATGTGGAGGAATTAAGATAAGAGAAATGACTGATGTGAACGTGTCCCCTACAAAGTGCTGCAGGGTAATGTATTTTTGGAGTTAGCATCTCCCTGGATCTCTCCACAAAAAGCCAATGGAATGCAGATTTTGGATCATAGCAGAAAATAAGCCTTTTATGATACTTATACGCTTGTTCAGCACGATAATCTCCACATATTAACACCACTTTATGAAGTAAGAAGCTAACGATAGACTATAAAGGAACTACAGCACGGTCACATAACTTCACGTCTCCACCTCTAAGCTAAAGGAGGCTAATGTTGGGCTATAAAGGAACTACAGCACGGTCACATGACTTCACGTCACCACCGGTAAGCTAAAGGAGGCTAATGTTGGGCTATAAAGGAACTACAGCACGGTCACATGACTTCACGTCACCACCGGTAAGCTAAAGGTGGCTAATGTTGGGCTATAAAGGAACTACAGCACGGTCACATGACTTCACGTCACCACCGCTAAGCTAGAGGCGGCTAATGTTAGGCTATAAAGGAACTACAGCACGGTCACATGACTTCACCTCACCACCGCTAAGCTAAAGGTGGCTAATGTTGGGCTATAAAGGAACTACAGCACGGTCACATGACTTCACGTCACCACCGCTAAGCTAAAGGCGGCTAATGTTGGGCTATAAAGGAACTACAGCACGGTCACATGACTTCACGTCACCACCGCTAAGCTAAAGGCGGCTAATGTTGGGCTATAAAGGAACTACAGCACGGTCACATGACTTCACGCCACCACCGCTAAGCTAAAGGAGGCTAATGTTGGGCTATAAAGGAACTACAGCACGGTCACATGACTTCACCTCACCACCTCTAAGCTAAAGGCGGCTAATGTTGGGCTATAAAGGAACTGCAGCACGGTCACATGACTTCACGTCACTACCGCTAAGCTAAAGGCGGCTAATGTTGGGCGTGAAGGCATTTAGTCGTCTCATTTAGACACTTGTTAGCAGTTTTTAAATCCACCAGTTGGGTATTTACTCAACTGGTGGGTCAAATATTACATATTTTGTGTCATAGAATAAAACGTTAACATCTCTTCAGCTTGTGTTAACCACAGACCTTATTTCAGACTGACAACTCAACAAGTTACACATTCAGAAAAACAATGACTTCCAGACAAAGGAACAGGAAGTAAACACTTAATAACTTTCTGGGTTTTAGGACCTATTCCTGCACTATATGGCAAGAAGATAGACAGTTTGGATGTTTGGGGGAAGGCACATACAGGTAATTGCTTGGAGGTAGATAAAGTGTAGATAAAGAGTAGATATGTGATGCAGAGATAGTGTGTCTGGCTGGGAAAGGCAGATACCAACTGAGCAAAGGAAGGACAGACGTCTGCCTTTGGAGTAGCCGATGGGGGGTGAACCGGCCGTTAGAAAACCACAGGGAGGAATAGATAACCTCAGCTAGACTTCTGCTTTAAAACCACCTGTCTGACCTTGGTGGATTCCCTTCTGCAAACATGGAGAAAAACTCTGAGAACAGCGTATATAACATGGCTGTTTGGGTTCTAAAAGTGCCATGTTTTCACATGCTCCAATATTCCCCAAATCAACAATCTCCTTTTTTTCCTGGACTGAAGGGTACGCCATTGATAGAATATATAGATAGATATATTATTTAATGATCGCTATTTGGGAAATGTTTTTGTTACAAAAGCAAAATTGTGATGTACTGTTTGTAGAGATCAGCAGTCCAATGGTTGTATGCACTAAAGCACCAATAATTTACATTTAAAAAATATTCCTTATTAGATTGGCTCCATGGTATCAAGTGTTATATTACCACCATGTTTTATTTTGGGATGTACCACAGGAAGGCCGTATTGTCAAATTTTAAATTGTTTCTTAACACATTTAAAGAGTTGGTTGTATTGGAAAGTCAAGGAAAAAGAGCTAGATGGCACTAGGGTTCAACAACAGCTTGAGTTTCTCATAGTTGTTGAGGTGTACCTGAATGCACCATGAAATCCCTGTTGGCAAATACCACTTCAATTTGAAGTAGTACAACGACAACTCCCCGAATATTTACTGAAAGTAGGTGTGATAAGACGGCAGATTCTGGTGAACTTACCGAACTATTTTCCGAGTCTTCTTTCCGTTTTGCCTCCAAATATCGTTTTTCTGATGTGTTCTTAGTTTACATAACTTACGGGGTGGACAAAAATAGTGATTTAATGATTTACGTGAAGCAGGAGATTTTCTCTTGACTGTTCTTTGGTTTTCCTAACATCCTAAACTTCAGCAGTGTTTCCATAGCTTTACTAGTGGCATGCTAACACACAGCTAGTTAGCAGCAACAACATATCCAAGGAACAGGAAGGCTGTGTACCGAGTGATAAATCTGCAAGTTGTAGTCCTCCCAACTCTCTGGGAGAAAAGCCTAAGCAAAAATCACTTCCATGGGAATTTGTTTTAACGTCTTGATTGGATTTTTTGATTATAGACGAACTTTAGACATGTAGGATTGACTAAAAAAAAGAGTCAAACGTTTCAAAAAGTCCGTATTATGGATTTCCTAAAGCTGGATCCCACTCTTACCATGATGCAACCAGTCTAATCTTTCAGTAACACCTTCCCTCCCTGATAAATCCCAACATATTTGAACCTCTGTACCCATACATTTTCAGTCTCCATGCCCCTGAATAATTGACCAGAAGCCATTATCAGGGGGTTATTTCATCTGCCTGTTAATGCACATGACTCTTATAGTGTTGCACGGTGTACCGATACTTGAAAGGTACCGCGATACCCTGCCGTTAAAAACGTTACGATTCCTCCGTTTCATTAGTATCGGTACTTTAAGAATGACGGGGAAAAGTACTCAGGTGAGAAAGCGCTGTTTTAATAAGAGCCGTGTGTGTTCAGCGCTCTGCTTCCACTCCCTGCACTGCAGCCGTGCCTGCAGTCCCGCCCGTCTCAAGCACGTTCAAAGTCCCTCCCCTCCCTCTCAAGCACGCTCTAAGTCCCTCCCCTCTCTCGTGCACGCGCTAGCTGCCAGAGCATGTGAGAAAACGAGAAGCATGGCTGCAAGTGGGAATGCAACTGCCGCTGCGCCTCGGCTTGTTGACAAAAAAGACGCCAGAAGCGAAATTTGGAAGTATTTGAGCTATATCTCTGACAGTGAGGGCAAGCCTACGGACACCACGAGGCCTGTCTGTGAGACATGTTTTAGATCCCTGCAAACCAAGGGAGCCAACACATCAGACTTCGCTAATCACCTCGCCGACCGGCATCCAGAGCAGTTTAAAGAATTTAAAGACAGACAGGTTAGCGAATGTAATAGAATTACATCATGCTCAGCCCATGCCCTCAAATCTAAGTCAAACAAGTGTAATTTATTTTGTGACAAACGAACGTTTTCGTAGTTTGACGAGGCAATTAATGGCAATGATATCTGTCTAATATGGCTATCTTTTTAGCTAACTTACCAATGTGGCTAACATCTGCAATGTACATTCTGTCAATAATTATTTATATTACTGTACTATTACATCAAAGAAATCACATAAACTCAAGTATAAAGAAGAGACCATGTTATAAGAAAACACTTAACAGATAAACTACAATGTTATTGATCATGAAAATAATAAAAGAAAAGTATCGAATCGGAATCGCAATTCTTGACTTGGTATCGAAACCAAAATGTTGGTATCGTGACAACACTAGACTCTTATCAATAGTACCTGCACAAAAACAACACATAATTGCTTTTTCTGGGTCTCTGGTGTTGACATTTCTATAATTTGTGTATTTGTTTGTCAGGATGTTCAGGGAGTTGGTCTCAGGCTCTCCTACAGTACCGTTTAAAACTCTGGAAAACCCATAACAATGGAAAACGAGTCACGTCACCAAGGAACAGGAAGGCTGTGTGCCGAGTGATAAATCTCCGAGTAGTAGTCCTCCCTAGAACTCTCTGGGAGATAAGTCTAAGTGTAAATCACTTCCATGGGAATTTGGGAACCTCTTGATTAGATTTTTGATTATAGACGAACTTTAGACTAAAAAAAGTCAAACGTTTCAAAAAGTCCGTATAATGGATCTCCTAAAGCTGGATCCCACTCTTACCATGATGCAACCAGTCTAATCCTTTAGTAACACCTTCCCTCCCTGATAAATCCCAACATATTTGAACCTCTGTACCCATACATTTTCAGTCTCCATGCCCCTGAATAATTGACCAGAAGCCATTATCAGGGGGTTATTTCCTCTGCCTGTTAATGCACATGACTCTTATCAATAGTACCTGCAGAAAAATAACACATAATTGCTTTTTCTGGGTCTCTGGTGTTGACATTTCTATAATTCGTGTAGTATTTGTTTGCCAGGATGTTCTGGGAGTTGGTCTCAGGCTCTCCTACAGTATCGTTTAAAACTCTGAAAAACCCATAAAAATGGAAAACGAGTCATCCGCTGACAGCCTCAGCGCTGCTCTATAGATGCACGGTGCTTTGGGAATATAAACACAAATAGAAAATGCTTTCTTATCCGCTCCCGGGTTTCAAATTGTAGCTTTGGGCTGAGCCGCAAAGTAATCCAGTTAATTGCGTTTGGGAACTACTTTTCCACCCGAGATGTCCCCAGAATTGTTATTTTTGTTTATTCAGCGTCCTCCTAACATCATTTAGCTTCCTACTCCCTGGGGTCTCCATACGTGATTCATCCTGCAGTAATTCAATATAAAAGGCTGTGGGAGTTATCAATGCATCGATTGGACGGTTGGTCCTGTGCATTGCAGCAAATCTCAGTATTGGCATCGGATGAGTCACGTACCGTTTAGCATCTTCTTAGCATTGTATACTCGTCGCGGTCTCTGAAGTTAAAGACCTGGTTATGTGCAAATCAGCGTCATGGGGCTGTGATTAAAAGCAGGAATAGACTAGAGGTGTGACCTGGAGAGAAGAAAGTTGTTGATTACAGAGTTAGACGTTGCTCAATGATGGCAACAAACTATAGGCAGTGAATTTACAAGCTAACTGCTAACCATGATTTATAACATGAAAAAGCCCTTTTATTGCAAAATACTTTGAGATCAATAGACACTGTAGGGCTTCTCTCCAAATCCCTCCAGTCAATTATAAATCTGTGAGGCAATGGGTCAATATTAAGGTATTAAAAGTGTTGGATTTGACAAATTACGTTTGAGCAGGCTTTTGTTGCATACCGGCTAAAATGTGGATTGCAAAATGCTATCTTGGGACGCATCTGATAAGTTCAACTATAAGTACTTATATTTTGACTGATAATCAGCTAGTTTGAACATTTGAAGGAACCTTTTCTCCCATACGGTGTTTGTTTAGCATGGCTACGCATCAGGGTCGACTTAAAACGACTACACTCTTCACTATTTAGTAGGGCTGCTCAATTAATCGTATTTTAATCGCGATTACGATTATGGCTTGCGACGATTACGAAAACAACGTAATCGAAATAAAACGATTATTTTTTAATTATTATTATTACTTTTTATTCAGCAGTCTGTGAAGATCTGCCAACGCTAACAGCGGCAATCCTCATTTCCAGCAAGTGCACGGCAGCTTTTTACGACGTAAGACAACACTAACGTTTAGCAATTAATGCACTTCAAGTACACACTTTTCTCAGGCAGAGCTTGAGTGTAACAATGTGACTATTGGTTTTGTTTTAAAGGGGACCTATCATGCAAAATGCACTTGTTGATGTCTTTTATACATAAGTATGTGTCTCCGGTGTGTCGGGGAACTCACGCAGCGTCAGAAAATAAAACCCTCTCTCTTTTCCTCCGTACCCAAATCTCTAAAAACGGGGAACAACGGAGCTGATCCAGATTTGCGTCCGATATGACGTAATATCTGAAATGTGGACCCACGGCCCAATCAGAAAGTTGCTATCAGAAACAATGCCCAACTGTTTTGGACGTAATATGGTCGGTGTTTACATTAGCATCGCTAACACTCAGAGCTAACCTGTACTGGAGAGCATGTGTGTGAAGAAGCAGGAAGTAAAAAGGAACTCACCTTGTGGTATAACCGGCAAGAGAGAAAGCCTTTGAGCTCCAGACTGTTTCAGAGAGAATCCTTGATAATCCATGATATGGCGTTTCATCGCGGCAGCATTTAGTTTAGACAGTAGCTGCCGGGTCCCGCATGAGCTCAGACCCCTCCTCTTTAAAGCTTTATCCCCAAATCAGCACTTTTAAAACAGGAAGTGAAATAGAGGGATATGAGGCATGGCTAGAATGATCTGTTTGGTACTTTGAGCAAAACACTTCATAGACATGTTTTTTTATATATATCTGAGACCTATGCTATAGAGTGGCGAAGTCACGCCCATCTACTTCCGGTCCATGGGACCTTATTTCGGAAAAATTATGTATTGAAGTCAATGGAGAGAGAAAACGTATCTTTCGATCCCGTTTGAATTGTGCCATGAATTACACATATGATGTTTGTCAATCTTAAAAAATCATTTCCGTGTCAAAAAAGTCACAGTTTGTCGTAAAACTGTTGAAATATAAGACTATGAAAAATACGCAACTAGAAAGACTACAAATCCCAGTCGTGTAAGTGATGTCATAACTGTTTTCCTCCACTAAGAGATAGCTAAGATCAGCGCCATATAGATAGAATATATCTATATGGCGCTGGCTAAGATAAGATAACTTTAACAAGATGCCTGTGTGCTTAGTACCAGGTTGTTATCATACCAGCAATGGGTCTTGCTCGTTCTTTCGCTTCCCGTCTGATGAAAGGACCAGGAGTGGCTGGATCAAGTTAGCTACCTAGCTAGTAGCTAGCACGTTAGTTAGCATTACAGCCTTGTCATTTTTATTAGCCTTAATATGAAGTAACATTAAGTAACCCAAAATGTTAAACAGTAAGAGTAGTAGTCATATTTCGTGAACCCTTTGAAGAGTACTGTCACCGGTGTGATCATTCTATAATACACCATTAAGCCCGGGAGAGAAATGCTAACGCTACATTAGCATCGGCGATTTGTTCTACTTCACGCTATCTGCACAAATGGTTGACATTAAACATTAAAAAGACCAGGCAGTTCAGAGAGAATCAAAGGAAGGCAGGCAGCTTTGCATGACGTTCTTCTGGACGTGTTTCATTGTGGTGATAGTGAGGGTAGTCAATCCTTTTGTTGACAAGACAGTAGTGACGGCCATCTAGGTGACGTGTGTTGTTCTGCGAGACCGGAGATGTAGTTCATTGAGCGTTTCACACAAACAAATGTGTAACTTCACAGTTTTAAGACACATTTTTTTTTTGACTTGCAAAATTATCTTTTAAATTGACAAACATCATATGTGTAATTCGTGGCGCAATTCAAACGGGATCGAAAGATAATCTTTGTCTCTCCATTGACTTCAATGCATAACTTTTTCGAAATAAGGTCCCATGGAGCTCCACCGGAAGGGGAGGGACTTCGCCTCTCTATAGCTCAAAAATAGCATGATAGGTGCACTTTAATTGTGATACACGGGGGTAGACATTAAGGGTAAAAAGCCTCCGGGCCGGTGGAATTGTATTATCGCTGGCCCCACCATTGTAACCTCTGGCCTCGAGCATTCGTCCACCAAAAACAAAATCTACTAATAATGAAGAAAATTAACACATTTGTTGCAATAGTAATTTATGCACTAACTACATTACTACTTGTACTACAACATTTGAATAATCAGGTCTTCCTCATTTTCCTCAATTGTTCATATTTGGTTTATTAAAATAATAATATTGTAGTCATTGTTAAAAAAAGGCTGCTATTATTATTTGTATAATGCGCTTTCTGCCTTCCTGTCATTAGGAGTTAGAAATGTAATGGCTATGTAATTAATTAGATTAGAACCTTCATTCTCCTAAACTGCTGGGACATTTCCCTATAGCCAATACCTTTATATTGTCTACTCTTCACTTACTTGTCAGCATAGGTCAGCATTGATGTACAGAGCCGACAGAAGACCTTGTTAATATTGGCATCATATTGAGAGCTGCAGTGACGCGTCTTAAAACCAGGAAGTAAGCTGCTGGTTCCCTCGACAGAAAGCAATGGGATTTCTCCACAGGGTTTTGGAAAATAGCTGGAAATAAGGTCTGTGGAAAACAAACCTGTTTGATAAATGCACGTTTTGTTCAGCCGGATAATCTCCACATGTCTACCCTACTTTTATCATTTAAGGCAATATTTGGCCCGAGCGGGCAAGTGGAAAGTACGTTATGCTGGCCCGGGGTGTCTAAATAGTGCTTCCGGGCCAGCGGGCCATTTATAATGTCGAGCCCTGATACATACTGCAAAAAACCACGTCTTAGAAAACTGCGACAGAAATGTTAAAGAAATCTGACTATTTATGCAGTATTCACAGGAAATTTAAAATGCACCTAAATCGCTCATTTTACACAAGTTTCCTTCACTTCTGCATTCACTATTGGGGTTAATTGCACAAATGATCAGTTGTTCTGCACTGTTGATTGTTGTGCATCGAATACAATATGAAATATCCTTAAAATATGTCACTTAGTGAAGGGTTGTGAGTTCACTAATTGATAGAAAAGTGCTATTTGGAAACCAGCGATATATAAACTACTAAGCTTTCTCTTTGAGACTTTCACACTCAAACATGTCTCTGTTTTTTTAATAACGTCCCTGAGAGTTATTTCTGGAGCAGTTTGAATTCCTCCGTGAATATCCCTTCATTGTGTTTCCACTAATCTGCCGACTGAGTTTTAGAAAACGTGCACAGGATTATTCTCAAAGATGATTCCAGCGTTTATCTAAAGCTGCGGCAAATTAAGAAGGAAATGCCTCTTTTTCAATGACGCAACAAAACAGACACTTTCTTTGTGCGTTAACGCTCTTTATTCTCATTGTTTGGGTTTCCAGTGTGTATTAACTGAGAGTGCTGATTTCCCCCGACGTCACACACACACACACACTGACACACACACAGACACACACACACACTGACACACTTACACACACAGACACACACACACACACACACACACACACAGACACACACACAGACAAACACACAGACACACAGACACACACACACACACACACACACACACACACACACACACACACACACACACACACACACACACACACACACACAGACACACACACTGAGACACACAGACTGAGACACACACACACACTGAGAAACACACACTCAGACACACACACAGACACATGCACACACGCACACAGACACACACAGCAACAGACAGACACACACGCACACGTGCACACACACACACACACACACACACACACCAGTTGCCAAGTATTTCTTGGAGGAAAAACAATTTAGGGTTCAATGATTCCAGCTTTTATTCACATAACGCGATAACCCCTTCAAAAGGAGTAGAAACTGGAAGCAGTCTGAAAACAGTTGTCTACAATTATATAAATCTAGTTATTATGGGACTAGCTACGTCACCATGAATGTCTCACATTTCAGAGCAGATTGCATTCCTGCATTCCTTAGCTTGCGAATCAAAACCTCTCGTAAAATGAAATAAAGATAATTTACTCGGAGGAACCGCCCGGAGCTCACACTGTGAGAAAGAAAGAAAGTGGAGTTTTGTCCTCGTTCATCTCCTCGGGGTTTCAGCTTCCCTTCGTTTCATTTCCTTCACTTCTGAAAGCAAGTCTGCATAGTTTACTTTGAGTTATTTACTGTCTTTCCCAGAACGAGATGAGAACATGTTTACTTGTGTCTCTGGAATAAATACAGAGTGAGGATGAGGTGGACCTCGCTTAGCATATAGACTGGGAACGGGAGAAAAGCTTAAACTAATTAACACTATAGGTCCTTACTTCACCGTATAAAGCAAGTTATCTTAAATCAGGGCATGCTTAGCCTAGTTTAGCAAAGCGACTGGAGGACATAGGGTCATGGACAGACATGTCATTGGAGAATATGTCATGTTAACTGGAAGTTACACCTAAGTGGAGATAATGATAGGAGATAAAACCATGTCAGTCATGTTATTAATCCATCGTGTTAACCTCTTGATTAGCATAGCTTCACATCAGGACACGTTAAGCCTAGTTCAGCAGAGAGATGAATAGAAACGGTGAGCCGAGACCCTGTTAATCAGGTGTACATGTGACGATTAGCAATTTTAGCAAGAGTTACGGTACATCTAACTAGAGCTCAGGGTAAGGGGATAAAACCATCTTTAAATTGTCCCCCAGTTGTCTTTGAATCCACTTCAGCCTACTCCAACACATGGCTGCCTTTTCAGCTGTAACCCCATGAATAACCCCTCTCAAACGGACTTGTTTTTCTAGCAGAGTCTCAACCATTTGGTCCAGAAACTTTAAGGAAGTCTCTGGATTTAGTGTATTCACCCCATTTCAAGTTAGCATAGAGCTAACCAAAGTAAGGCTATACCATGATTATCAGGTGTAAATTACAGTTACAGTACACATACCTAGGGCTCAGGGTAAGAGGATAAAACAATCTTTAAAATGTTCCCGATAAAATGTCCCCCCGTTGTCTTTGAATCCACTTTAGAGTAGTCCAACTCTGGCTCTCTTGCTACCTTTTCAGCTGTAAAACCATGAATAAGTTGTATTTTTAGCGCCGAAACACCTTGTTTTTCTCGCTGAATTTCAACCATTTGGTGCAGAAACCTTTGGAATTCTAAAACAGCCTTTTGGATTTACCCCAGTCAGTGGCGGTCCTAGAGTCTGTGGGGGCCCAAGGCAAACATTCACTGGGGGCCCCTCGAACCAGCTTTTCATCACCACGCACAGCCGACATGTAGGGGGTTTCCCGACATGTCGTTGCAGTAAATGAAAGGGTGTTTCATGTTGTCGTTGCTGTGGACCTTCTTAATCTACCTTCTTTGGGGGGCCCCAAGCAGTTGCCTGCAAGGTGCGCCCCTGACCCCAGTTCAAATTAGCATAGAGCAAACCAAAGTTAGACTTTTACCCGACAAGACACTTTCAAACATTATGCAAAAATATCTGATGGACCAACATCAAGGATTTCTATTGGCTGTGGGTTGCTAAGCTTCCTGCTTCCTCCAGTCTTTATGCTAAGCTAGGCTAACCACTTCCTCTTTTTAACTTCAAGAAACATTATTGAAATGATTGGGGTATTTGGTCTCTGAACTTGAGTGCACTTTCCTAAACATTCAGACATTTCTCCTGCTTCCAGTGTTTTTGCCAATATGTTTCTTAAAGAACAAGAAATATTTTGTAAATTATAAAGCATATTTGTTAGTTTGTTTCATAACCTAATGTATTTTTTAAAACAATTGTAATGTTTCTCCTGCTACCGTGGGAGGCGTGTGACGTAGTGGGTTAGTGCGTTGGTGTTCGGATCGGGGGGACACAGGTTCAAACCCCACTGCAGTCGTTCTGTTCGTTCTAACATGTAACATGTCATGTAATGCTACCAGTGCTCTTGCCTTGTCTCCAGTTCAGTGCAGCTATAATAATAATACTGAAATAGTAAGTTGGAAAGAAAGCAAATATTTCCTGAAATGTCAACTTTTTTTTTTACAAAAAGCAACATCAATTAGTAAAAAGTTCTGTTACTATTTATTTATTTCTCCTGCCTCCAGTCCTCGTACCACATCCTGGATATTTATATATATTAAGTCCGTCTTTATCAGCATGTTTCCGTGTATATCTCCTCTCCTCTCTCCTAAAATGTCCGTCTGTTTCCTCCTCAGGACGAGTCTCCTTCTTCTCTTCGGGCACGGAGAACCTCCATCGGGTGGAGAAGGTTTCGTGGGGAACGAGGTTCGCCATCACGGTGTCCTTCACCTGCGACCCCGCGCACGCCATCACTGACCCCGCCATGCCCTAAATGTGGGTATTGGGGGGGGGGGGGGGGGTCGTCATCACTGCTCAGTGGCTCCAACAAACCCTGCAGAGAGGAGGAAGAGAGAGTTTACTCCGGCTCAACGGTCCATATCTGACATTTCCATTTTCAGATATTGACTCGCTGGAGAAAAGCACACAGGCGTTCACCGTTTCCCTTCCTTTGGTTTCATTTTGCACAATTGAGAAACATTTACTATGATTTTTGACTGATTTTCTGACCATCTTTGCATCGTTCTCTCTGTAGAGGTGTTGTTTCTGACTTTCTCACTGATCTTTTGGGTTTTTATACATGTTTCTACAGCTGTTTCCATTGTTTCTTGCACCGTTAAGAAAGTTAGAATTCAGTTTTACACCCAACAAACCCTGCAGAGAGGAAGAGAGACTTTTCTCCGGCTGTACGGTTAATATCTGACATTTCCTTCCACTTTCAGATATTAACCTGCTGTCACTCGCTGGAGAAAAGCACACAGGCATTCACCGTTCCCTTCCTTTGGTTTCATTTTACACAATTTAGAAACATTTACTATCATTTTGACAGATTTTGTGATCGGTATAAAGGAGGGATTTATTTCTGACTTTCTCACTGATCTTTTGGGTTTTTATCCGATGTTTCGACAGCTGTTTCCATTGTTTCTTGCACCGTTAAGAAAGTTAGAATTCAGTTTTAGGGTGTGCACGATTATGGATTGATGAGGGATTGATCACTTTTTGCATCATTATTCTCAATATAATTGAAAAATACATAAGAAAATGATCATGTTGTGATTTCTTAGGAAGAGAATAAGGGTCAAGCGACATTTCTTTTAAGATCCGACCAAAAGTTGATGTGTTTTTTTTTTGTTCTGAGAAAAAAAGTCAGAATTCTGTGATTATTTTTTTTTCTCTGAATTCTTCGATTAGAGTCAGAACTGACTTTGTGTCGCGGTTTCAGAATTATGACTTTTATTCCAGAACTTGAATACAAGCTCTTCACTTTTGGTCACATCTCAATACACCTGGAATATCTCTGCATTTCCACCTTTATCAAATACTGTGCTTCCTGCCATTTAAATATTGCACCCGTCCATTTTCCCTTTCTGTTACACTTTTGTCTTATTCTTTTTGAAATGGTTTAATTTCTTGCTGGCTTTTTTTTTTTTTTTATATCAAATGTTTCTACAGCAGTTTCTTTTTTTATTTCACGATCAGTTTTGGTGTTTCTTTGGTTCCTGAAACTCATGTCCGCTCTCTGTCTCCTCGGTGTTTGGCGCCTCTCGGCTTAAAAGAGGCTAACGATGGGTTGTGCGTTTTCTCGGTGTGTTTCGGTCGAAGCCTCGAATAAAAGAGATAACTGGTGATTCAGCGATTGAATCATTACTCTCTGACCCAGGAGGTGTTTTCTTCTGAGAAGAACCCGCTGGAGGGATTTCTCTTTTTAGTTTGTTACCGTTTACTTCAAAGTGTTCGGGGAGGGCGCTTTGAAATAAAATACTGACCGTAAAAAATAAACCTTGTCTCTTTGACTCGTTTTTTTTGTACAACAGCTTCTCTGATTTTCATGTTTCTCCCTCATTAATAACACATTTTAGATTATCACCTCAAAACTTTTAAAATAGGCAAAAACATTCAATTCAAAAAGTATGTATTTATTTTATTACTATATTAAGTCTTTGATCACATGGTACTTCTGATTATTCTGCAAATGTCATCTTATTTGAGGTTAAAAACATTAGTCCGATGCCAAAAGACCAAATACAGAATGATAACAAACATTTCTGTATCTATTTGTGTTTAAAGTAGAGACACTACATACTGATATACACCTGAACATCAGCAGGAGAGGACTCTTTAAAGTAGAGACACTACATACTGATATACACCTGAACATCAGCAGGAGAGGACTCTTTAAAGTAGAGACACTACATACTGATATACACCTGAACATCAGCAGGAGAGGACTCTTTAAAGTAGAGACACTACATACTGATATACACCTGAACATCAGCAGGAGAGGACTCTTTAAAGTAGAGACACTACATACTGATATACACCTGAACATCAGCAGGAGAGGACTCTTTAAAGTAGAGACACTACATACTGATATACACCTGAACATCAGCAGGAGAGGACTCTTTAAAGTAGAGACACTACATACTGATATACACCTGAACATCAGCAGGAGAGGACTCTTTAAAGTAGAGACACTACACACTGATATACACCTGAACATCAGCAGGAGAGGACTCTTTAAAGTAGAGACACTACATACTGATATACACCTGAACATCAGCAGGAGAGGACTCTTTAAAGTAGAGACACTACATACTGATATACACCTGAACATCAGCAGGAGAGGACTCTTTAAAGTAGAGACACTACATACTGATATACACCTGAACATCAGCAGGAGAGGACTCTTTAAAGTAGAGACACTACATTCTGATATACACCTGAACATCAGCAGGAGAGGACTCTTTAAAGTAGAGACACTACATACTGATATACACCTGAACATCAGCAGGAGAGGACTCTTTAAAGTAGAGACACTACATACTGATATACACCTGAACATCAGCAGGAGAGGACTCTTTAAAGTAGAGACACTACATACTGATATACACCTGAACATCAGCAGGAGAGGACTCTTTAAAATAGAGACACTACATACTGATATACACCTGAACATCAGCAGGAGAGGACTCTTTAAAGTAGAGACACTACATACTGATATACACCTGAACATCAGCAGGAGAGGACTCTTTAAAGTAGAGACACTACATACTGATATACACCTGAACATCAGCAGGAGAGGACTCTTTAAAGTAGAGACACTACATTCTGATATACACCTGAACATCAGCAGGAGAGGACTCTTTAAAGTAGAGACACTGCATACTGATATACACCTGAACATCAGCAGGAGAGGACTCTTTAAAGTAGAGACACTACATACTGATATACACCTGAACATCAGCAGGAGAGGACACTTTAAAGTAGAGACGCTACATACTGATATACACCTGAACATCAGCAGGAGAGGACACTTTAAAGGATTGACACTACATACTGATATACACCTGAACATCAGCAGGAGAGGACTCTTTAAAGGATTGACACTACATTCTGATATACACCTGAACATCAGCAGGAGAGGACTCTTTAAAGTAGAGACACTACATACTGATATACACCTGAACATCAGCAGGAGAGGACTCTTTAAAGTAGAGACACTACATACTGATATACACCTGAACATCAGCAGGAGAGGACTCTTTAAAGTAGAGACACTACATACTGATATACACCTGAACATCAGCAGGAGAGGACTCTTTAAAGTAGAGACACTACATACTGATATACACCTGAACATCAGCAGAAGAGGACTCTTTAAAGTAGAGACACTACATACTGATATACACCTGAACATCAGCAGGAGAGGACTCTTTAAAGTAGAGACACTACATACTGATATACACCTGAACATCAGCAGGAGAGGACTCTTTAAAGTAGAGACACTACATACTGATATACACCTGAACATCAGCAGGAGAGGACTCTTTAAAGTAGAGACACTACATACTGATATACACCTGAACATCAGCAGGAGAGGACTCTTTAAAGTAGAGACACTACATACTGATATACACCTGAACATCAGCAGGAGAGGACACTTTAAAGGATAGACACTACATACTGATATACACCTGAACATCAGCAGGAGAGGACACTTTAAAGTAGAGACACTACATACTGATATACAGCTGAACATCAGCAGGAGAGGACTCTTTAAAGTAGAGACACTACATACTGATATACAGCTGAACATCAGCAGGAGAGGACTCTTTAAAGTAGAGACACTACATACTGATATACACCTGAACATCAGCAGGAGAGGACTCTTTAAAGTAGAGACACTACATTCTGATATACACCTGAACATCAGCAGGAGAGGACTCTTTAAAGTAGAGACACTACATACTGATATACACCTGAACATCAGCAGGAGAGGACTCTTTAAAGTAGAGACACTACATACTGATATACACCTGAACATCAGCAGGAGAGGACTCTTTAAAATAGAGACACTACATACTGATATACACCTGAACATCAGCAGGAGAGGACTCTTTAAAGTAGAGACACTACATACTGATATACACCTGAACATCAGCAGGAGAGGACTCTTTAAAGTAGAGACACTACATACTGATATACACCTGAACATCAGCAGGAGAGGACTCTTTAAAGTAGAGACACTACATTCTGATATACACCTGAACATCAGCAGGAGAGGACTCTTTAAAGTAGAGATACTGCATACTGATATACACCTGAACATCAGCAGGAGAGGACTCTTTAAAGTAGAGACACTACATACTGATATACACCTGAACATCAGCAGGAGAGGACTCTTTAAAGTAGAGACACTACATACTGATATACACCTGAACATCAGCAGGAGAGGACTCTTTAAAGTAGAGACACCACATACTGATATACACCTGAACATCAGCAGGAGAGGACTCTTTAAAGTAGAGACACTACATACTGATATACACCTGAACATCAGCAGGAGAGGACTCTTTAAAGTAGAGACACTACATACTGATATACACCTGAACATCAGCAGGAGAGGACTGTTTAAAGTAGAGACACTACATACTGATATACACCTGAACATCAGCAGGAGAGGACTCTTTAAAGTAGAGACACTACATACTGATATACACCTGAACATCAGCAGGAGAGGACTCTTTAAAGGATTGACACTACATTCTGATATACACCTGAACATCAGCAGGAAAGGACTGTTTAAAGTAGAGACACTACATACTGATATACACCTGAACATCAGCAGGAGAGGACTCTTTAAAGTAGAGACGCTACATACTGATATACACCTGAACATCAACAGGAGAGGACACTTTAAAGGATTGACACTACATTCTGATATACACCTGAACATCAGCAGGAAAGGACTCTTTAAAGTAGAGACACTACATACTGATATACACCTGAACATCAGCAGGAGAGGACTCTTTAAAGTAGAGACACTACATACTGATATACACCTGAACATCAGCAGGAGAGGACTCTTTAAAGTAGAGACGCTACATACTGATATACACCTGAACATCAGCAGGAGAGGACACTTTAAAGGATTGACACTACATTCTGATATACACCTGAACATCAGCAGGAGAGGACTCTTTAAAGTAGAGACACTACATACTGATATACACCTGAACATCAGCAGGAGAGGACTCTTTAAAGTAGAGACACTACATACTGATATACACCTGAACATCAGCAGGAGAGGACTCTTTAAAGTAGAGACACTACATACTGATATACACCTGAACATCAGCAGGAGAGGACTCTTTAAATTAGAGACACTACATACTGATATACACCTGAACATCAGCAGGAGAGGACTCTTTAAAGTAGAGACACTGCATACTGATATACACCTGAACATCAGCAGGAGAGGACTCTTTAAAGTAGAGACACTACATACTGATATACACCTGAAGATCAGCAGGAGAGGACTCTTTAAAGTAGAGACACTACATACTGATACACACCTGAACATCAGCAGGAGAGGACTCTTTAAAGTAGAGACACTACATACTGATATACACCTGAACATCAGCAGGAGAGGACTCTTTAAAGTAGAGAAACTACATACTGATATACACCTGAACATCAGCAGGAGAGGACTCTTTAAAGTAGAGACACTACATACTGATATACACCTGAACATCAGCAGGAGAGGACTCTTTAAAGTAGAGACACTACACACTGATATACACCTGAACATCAGCAGGAGAGGACTCTTTAAAGTAGAGACACTACATACTGATATACACCTGAACATCAGCAGGAGAGGACTCTTTAAAGTAGAGACGCTACATACTGATATACACCTGAACATCAGCAGGAGAGGACACTTTAAAGGATTGACACTACATTCTGATATACACCTGAACATCAGCAGGAGAGGACTCTTTAAAGTAGAGACACTACATACTGATATACACCTGAACATCAGCAGGAGAGGACTCTTTAAAGTAGAGACACTACATACTGATATACACCTGAACATCAGCAGGAGAGGACTCTTTAAAGTAGAGACACTACATACTGATATACACCTGAACATCAGCAGGAGAGGACTCTTTAAATTAGAGACACTACATACTGATATACACCTGAACATCAGCAGGAGAGGACTCTTTAAAGTAGAGACACTACATACTGATATACACCTGAACATCAGCAGGAGAGGACTCTTTAAATTAGAGACACTACATACTGATATACACCTGAACATCAGCAGGAGAGGACTCTTTAAAGTAGAGACACTGCATACTGATATACACCTGAACATCAGCAGGAGAGGACTCTTTAAAGTAGAGACACTACATACTGATATACACCTGAACATCAGCAGGAGAGGACTCTTTAAAGTAGAGACACTACATACTGATATACACCTGAACATCAGATTTCTAGACTTTAGTCCCTTTCTTGTTATCGTCCTAAACGAAGGACACACTTCAGCGACCTGATGAACTCATTACAATAATTAAATGATTCCTTTGTCTCTGTTGATGAGCGTTATCTCTTCTTCCCGTGCCAGACTGACGCTTCTGAAATAATCTGATGTATCTGTCGCTCAGGAAGTGTTCGTGCTCAGCTTTTCTTATTTTCCACACAACTGATCACTAAACGCCTTTTTAAGCGTTTAATATCCTGCACTTTGAGCTGGAATCCACCAATATATGTTCCACACGCCAAAGAGCTGTTTCAATCGTTGCCTAAAAGGGTTAAATGTTAATGCCAAGTTGTTCACACTCGAATGAGTTGCATTTTCTTTGTAGTATAGTTTGGACATTTCTTGGTGTATGAAAAACACATTAAACGGCATAATGTGTCAAAAGTTAGGGTACATTTAACACATATTTCTTTATTTACAGAGCCCTTTTCTGTTCTGCTTTTTATTGATGTATTGGACTTTCTTTTTTTACTTGACAACATTGTTTTGGAAACACGTTGTTTAGCTGATAAAAGTCATTTCAAAATAGCAGCAGATATTTATGTGCAAATAACCGAAAGCTTTTACACTCATCATCCTATCAAATGCATTTCAAAAGAATATTTAAAATAGAAAACCATGAATAAAATAAATTGTAATAAAGTATTTTCTTTCCTTTGATGGCCCCAAATATGTTTTTGTTTCTGTATTAAAATAAACAAAAATATGGATGTAGTAGCAAACTTCTAGTAGTTAGTTAGATTGGCTTTTCAAAACGGACCTCAAACTCTAAGAATCATTTAAACATTCTTTGTGTTTTAATAATAACTTCCTCCACTAAGACCTAAATGTGTCATCGTGTGTTTGTATCACAGCTCATTTAAATGCAAGACACAAGTCATAGATTTAGACGAAGGTATTGAGCACACACATGGCTTGACTCATGGAAAAACTAGGATTCAAAAGTAAAATAATATTCTATTATGTGCAAAACTGAAAGTCTCCAATGAAAGAAACATGGCAGCTTCCTGTAGATGTAACACCTGAGGGGGAAGCACACACTGAAGGTGTTCAGCTGTTCTAAAGGTCACTTCCTGCAGCGGTGAATATCATTTCACTCCCAAACGTCTCCAGGGTTGAAAGACGAGTATGTTTATATTTTCTGACCCGTCTCTTAGTCCCTCTAAACCAAGACTGTTTCCAGCGGCAGGTCGTCTGCACCTCGTTTTAAACATTAATACTGTCTTTAAAAACTGTCGTAGGATTTCTCTGTGGCTCTTTTTAAATCTCAGAATCAACTTCAGGGAGCGTCGCTCACATTATCTCAGCAGGGGGTCGACTCTGAAACCTTTAGCTGAGTGCAAACAAGGGAACATCGGAAAGGGTTCAGTCCGAGGGGAAGCATTAAACAGACACGTTAGAGGAGGGAGGGGGATGATTTTTAGAAAGAAAACCTGTTGTATATTTGTAGAAATCCTCATAAAATGTCAACAACAATCAAAGAATCAAATGCTTCGACTCAGAAAGGGAATAATACAGTATCTGTGGAGCTCTGAGAGAAATCTGTACAATATTTGCATTGTACGACAGATCTAGCCTACCTGTCCATCTCCTTGTCTACCTGCCTATCAAAACGACCTGTCTTCCTACCTTCCCGTCTAACTACCTTCTTACCTGTTTGTCAATCTGCCTACCTGTCTTCCTGCCTGCAAGAATACCTGTGAAACTACTTACCTGTCACACTACTCAAACCAACCTTGTTGACCTGCTTTTACCTACCTGTCTGTCTACCTTTCCCTCTACCTACCTGTCTACCTACCTCTGAAACTACCTGTTTACCTACCTGTCTACCTACCTCTGAAACTACCTGTTTACCTACCTGTCTACCTACTTACCTGTCCAACTGCCCACTTGTCTACCTACCTACCTACCTACCTACCTACCTACCTACCTGCCTGCCTGCCTGCCTGCCTGCCTGCCTGCCTGCCTGCCTGCCTGCCTGCCTGCCTGCCTGCCTGCCTGTCTACCTTTCCCTCTACCTACCTGTCTATCAGTGACGTGCGGTGAGGTTCATGGCTGGTGAGGCACTGACTCTTTCAGAATCAGATTTACAAATATTATATATTTTGACCTTAAAGGTGGCGGGGTAGGTAATTTTGGAGAAACCAGCACAGAAACAAATACA
Source organism: Pogonophryne albipinna (assembly GCA_028583405.1). NCBI lineage: Eukaryota > Metazoa > Chordata > Actinopteri > Perciformes > Artedidraconidae > Pogonophryne > Pogonophryne albipinna. The sequence continues at coordinate 399,289 of JAPTMU010000115.1, forward strand.
CAGAAACAGTCAACGTGGAACAAAGTGTGAAACCACCGCGGGATCAGAGGAGGAGGAAGTGTTCCGATGCTTTACTTAAAAGTACTCGTATACTCCTGTCAAAATACTTAATTACAACTAAAAGTCCTGCATTTTACTGTAGTAAAAGTATAAATGCAGTATCAACAGTGTGGGGGAAACTTCTGTGGCAATGGAGAGACAGGACTCAAAGAGACACGAGGAGAGCTGGAGCTCTGATGGAGTCAGGACTCAGAGAGACACGAGGAGAGCTGGAGCTCTGATGGAGTCAGGACTCAGAGACACACAAGGAGAACTGGAGCTCTGATGGAGTCAGGACTCAGAGAGACACTAGGAGAGCTGGAGCTTTGATGGAGTCAGGACTCAGAGAGAAACGAGGAGAGCTGGAGCTTTGATGGAGTCAGGACTCAGAGAGACACGAGGAGAGCTGGAGCTCTGATGGAGTCAGGACTCAGAGAGACACGAGGAGAGCTGGAGCTCTGATGGAGTCAGGACTCAGAGACACGAGGAGAGCTGTAGCTTTGATGGAGTCAGGACTCAGAGAGACACGAGGAGAGCTGGAGCTCTGATGGAGTCAGGACTCAGAGAGACACGAGGAGAGCTGGAGCTCTGATGGAGTCAGGACTCAGAGAGACACGAGGAGAGCTGGAGCTCTGATGGAGTCAGGACTCAGAGACACGAGGAGAGCTGGAGCTCTGATGGAGTCAGGACTCAGAGAGACACGAGGAGAGCTGGAGCTCTGATGGAGTCAGGACTCAGAGAGACACGAGGAGAGCTGGAGCTTTGATGGAGTCAGGACTCAGAGACACGAGGAGAGCTGGAGCTCTGATGGAGTCAGGACTCAGAGAGACACGAGGAGAGCTGGAGCTCTGATGGAGTCAGGACTCAGAGAGACACGAGGAGAGCTGGAGCTCTGATGGAGTCAGGACTCAGAGAGACACGAGGAGACCTGTAGCTTTGATGGAGTCAGGACTCAGAGACACGAGGAGAGCTGGAGCTCTGATGGAGTCAGGACTCAGAGAGACACGAGGAGAGCTGGAGCTCTGATGGAGTCAGGACTCAGAGACACGAGGAGAGCTGGAGCTTTGATGGAGTCAGGACTCAGAGACACGAGGAGAGCTGGAGCTTTGATGGAGTCAGGACTCAGAGAGACACGAGGAGAGCTGGAGCTCTGATGGAGTCAGGACTCAGAGACACGAGGAGAGCTGGAGCTCTGATGGAGTCAGGACTCAGAGAGACACGAGGAGAGCTGGAGCTCTGATGGAGTCAGGACTCAGAGACACGAGGAGAGCTGGAGCTTTGATGGAGTCAGGACTCAGAGACACGAGGAGAGCTGGAGCTTTGATGGAGTCAGGACTCAGAGAGACACGAGGAGAGCTGGAGCTTTGATGGAGTCAGGACTCAGAGACACGAGGAGAGCTGGAGCTTTGATGGAGTCAGGACTCAGAGAGACATGAGGAGAGCTGGAGCTTTGATGGAGTCAGGACTCAGAGACACGAGGAGACCTGGAGCTTTGATGGAGTCAGGACTCAGAGAGACACGAGGAGAGCTGGAGCTCTGATGGAGACAGGACTCAGAGAGACACGAGGAGAGCTGGAGCTTTGATGGAGTCAGGACTCAGAGAGAGACACGAGGAGAGCTGGAGCTTTGATGGAGTCAGGACTCAGAGACACGAGGAGAGCTGGAGCTTTGATGGAGTCAGGACTCAGAGACACGAGGAGAGCTGGAGCTTTGATGGAGTCAGGACTCAGAGACACGAGGAGAGCTGGAGCTCTGATGGAGTCAGGACTCAGAGAGACACGAGGAGAGCTGGAGCTCTGATGGAGTCAGGACTCAGAGACACAAGGAGAGCTGGAGCTTTGATGGAGTCAGGACTCAGAGAGACAAGGAGAGCTGGAGCTTTGATGGAGTCAGGACTCAGAGACACAAGGAGAGCTGGAGCTTTGATGGAGTCAGGACTCAGAGACACGAGGAGAGCTGGAGCTTTGATGGAGTCAGGACTCAGAGACACGAGGAGAGCTGGAGCTCTGATGGAGTCAGGACTCAGAGAGACACGAGGAGAGCTGGAGCTCTGATGGAGTCAGGACTCAAAGAGACACGAGGAGAGCTGGAGCTTTGATGTCAAACACTGACGGTTTATTTGGAGCTTCGGCCGGAGAATTCACGCGACAGGTGGTGTGTCACGAGTTGACACGGCGGTAGCCAAAACAATTCTGAAGAACTTTTCTGCAGCTCGAGGTTTTAACTAGTTCAGAGTGTAATAATCAACATTCTTCATCAGCGAGACTAAACAATAAGGACCCTGAATCTAACCAGAGCTCTCGTCCATAGGAAAGAACGTGCGCCAGGGAACCTGGCGCACGTTGAAGCTGCTCCTCCTCAAGAGAGACAGCAGCAATACCCAAGGCCGTAGACCTGTGCCGTGGGAAAGGAGACAGTGAGAGGAGAAAAGGATGAACTGGGTGGAAGGTTGAATACCTAAGCGTAATGTACTCAAAGTATATAAGCAATCATTGTGCAGGAAAATGACCTGTATGTGTGTATCAGGGGTTTTTCTAGTATACAGATATACAAATAATGTAGATAATAGATAATATAGTTTGAGGGCAATACTGTGGCGCTGATCTCGTATAAAAGATACATACATTCTCACGAAAACATGACGCCGGGCCCCGTATACAAGATGTCTCCGCGGACGTATGCAACTACGTGACGTCGGAGCTCCGTAAAAACAAAGCAGTCTCTGCCGTCTGCCGCTCTGTTCGACACCGTTTCTGACAAACAGAAATATTGTTTTCTGGCATCACTTTAACATTTTACGGGGGAAAATCTGCATTGTTGGTATGAGGGCGCAGTGGGTTAGACAGAACCCTGTATACAATGATATTTAAATACATGTCTATAGATAACATTGTTGCATCAAAGAGCATTTTACTTCTGTAGACAAACAAAGATCTGATTTAATTTTTTTAAGTAGAAGTATAAAGTAATATAACATGTAAATACTCCAGTAAAGTATTTTAAAATTGTACTTAAGTGCAGTACTTGAGTAAATCTACTTAGTTTCGTCCCACCTCTGTATGGGATAACAGTTTTAAAATGTTATCATGCACATATCATTCATTGTTGTAAGTATGGAAGGTTGTTTCTGTCTGTCTCCTTACATGCATATTATCACAGTTTGTTTTCCAGTCTGCTGAATCAGAAGAGGACGTTTTGCTGATGAATCGTTAATAACTCAGATTAACGAGAAAGAGCTTCTCTTCAGCGCCATCCTCATGAAAGACTCATGAACTCTCCATAAAACATGAGGTGGGTTTTTAAGCATCGCTCATTAGGAACAACCTGCAAACCTTCTCCTCTCCGAAAGTCTCGTTGAATGCCGAGCAGATCAGCAGATTATCTGTTTGATTCAACAGAAATGTGAACAGTTTGATGAAGGTCCAGCATTGCAGAGGTGTCATGATCTTACTATCACAGTCAAATGTATGTAAGGCTAGTTAGCTTAGCTGCAGAGAATCCTTGTGTCAAACAACGTAGGAATAACTTCCTCCACTAAGACCTGAATGTTTCATATTTTGTTTAACCATTGTCTTCTTGTTCCCCCCCTCACTTTGGTGTTCGCGGTCAAATTTGACGGGTCCTGTTTTAACTGCTATTACATTAACACAAAAACCATTAATCATCACCACATTTCATTTAACACCCTTTCAAACTGTACATATTGTATTAGACTACTGGTATACATGAAACACTGCAGTAAATATAGAAAGAACAGACACTGAACATGTATTGCGTGTGCCAGGTGTGATCCATCAAATTGTTCTCTGTGTGTGTGTGTGTGTGTGTGTGTGTGTGTGTGTGTGTGTGTGTGTGTGTGTGTGTGTGTGTGTGTGTGTGTGTGTGTGTGTGTGTGTGTGTGTGTGTGTGTGTGTGTGTGTGTGTGTGTTTTATCTGATCCGGATGGGTACTAATTCCTTTTCTTCATGGCGGTCATGTTTGACCGGGAACACCATGGGTTTTACAAAGTTGACTAAATCATCCAAAACTCAATGAAAGTGGTGATCAGCAATGTTCAAATGTCTCCTGTGAAGGATATCATGAAGCCTTAATGCAATCGAATGTAAAACAAAAAAGTTAGGATTGATGAAAGTAGTAAATCGGTTAGATTTGACCCGAAGACAACAGGAGGGTTAATATTACACCTGATTTAAATTCAAGTCACAAGAAAGAGTTTTAGACGGAGGGAATGAGCATTGGCGTGGCTTGATTGATGGATAAACTCAGATATAAAAGCCCCAAAAGGTGCTTTGATAAAGGTCCAGCATTGCAGAGGTGTCATCCTCCTCCTGGAGGTAAAGTAGGCCACAGACGGAGATAACAGAGCGCACAAAGCAGTGAGTTTCCTTCAGTAAAGTGGAACTCTGTGGGAGGATGCGTTTAAAATCAGTGAAAGTGATTGAGCGTGCAGGTGGAGGTTTCTCCTGCCAGAGGATAAACCCATTCACTACAGGCCACTGGCTTTTCTTGGAAAAAACGGGAGTGGAGTTTGCAAATCCAAAAAGAGAAACTGAGCCCGGGGCGGGATCAGAAAGTGACGTATTTTTGTAGCTTAACCTAGAAGGCAGCATCTCCCTGGTTTACCCATACAAAGTATATGGGATTTCTCCATTTGATTTTGGATTACTGCAGAAAATAAACTCAAGGTTTACGATACTTACACTTCTTGTTCAGCGGGAAAAACTCCACATATTAACACCACTTTATGATTTCTGAAGTAAAAAGCTAACGTTCACGTCTCCACCGCTAAGCTAAAGGTGGCTAATGTTGGGCTATAAAGGAACTACAGCACGGTCACATGACTTCACGTTACCACCGCTAAGCTAAAGGAGGCTAATGTTGGGCTATAAAGGAACTACAGCACGGTCACATGACTTCACGTCACCACCGCTAAGCTAAAGGAGGCTAATGTTGGGCTATAAAGGAACTACAGCACGGTCACATGACTTCACGTCACCACCGCTAAGCTAAAGGAGGCTAATGTTGGGCTATAAAGGAACTACAGCACGGTCACATGACTTCACGTCACCACCGCTAAGCTAAAGGAGGCTAATGTTGGGCTATAAAGGAACTACAGCACGGTCACATGACTTCACGTCACCACCGCTAAGCTAAAGGTGGCTAATGTTGGGCTATAAAGGAACTACAGCACGGTCACATGACTTCACGTCACCACCGCTAAGCTAAAGGCGGCTAATGTTGGATTATAAAGGAACTACAGCACGGTCACATGACTTCACGTCACCACCGCTAAGCTAAAGGCGGATAATGTTGGGCGTGATGGGGTCTCATTTAGACACTTGTTGGCAACCACCGTTTTTGTATTCACCAGTGGGGTATCTACTGACTTATTTGATGTCGTAAAACTGGAATCTCTTCAGCTCGTGTTCACCACAGACCTTATTTTAGGGTTAGGGTTAGTTAGTGTTTAAGTACACCTGAACTTTTGAAAGAATATCCATAACATTCATTTGTCTGCAACTTATATCAATATTCCAATTACTTGTAGACTATTCTGTATTTTAATGTATTGTTTTATTGTGTTGCACTGTTAGGAGTCTGTGACCTCAGATTTTCATTGTCATAACTAACTGTAGCTCAAATGACAATAAAGCCTTGAAACTTGAAAAAGTATTTATATGAGGAATTAATTGACTAAATATGTGCTAATTTGCGTATTATCAGGGTACAAAAATCTGTGTGCAACTGTGTTTAAATGTAATCTTACGCACCTATCGTGGTTCCAAAACCTTCCTCCTCTTCCTCCTCTTCCTCGCCCCCACAGGTCACCTCAGGGGTCCCATCACCAGGGTCTCGGAGTTGAACTCGAACTGGTTGCTGGAGGACTTCCCCCAGGAGTAGATGCTGGGCGGCCGCTGTTTGAAGGAGCTGGTGTACCGGTAGAAGCTCCGGTGCCGGTTCTTCAGGTACTCCCGGTAGTTCTTGGTGAGCAGCGTGTAGAGGAAGGGGTTAATGCAGCTGTTGGAGTACGTGAGACTCGCCACCAGGTAGTTGATGCACTTCTTCGTCTCAGAGGCCATGTTCAGAGGTTTGTTGACGTACAGATCCAGGAGCTGCCAGATCCAGAAGGGCAGGAAACAAGCCCAGAACACCAGCACGATGGTGAAGATCATGATCAGGACCTTCTGCTTCGGAGACCTCTTCCCACCTCTGTCAGGGAAGGAAACAAATATGTTAATAATATCGTTTTTTTTGTGGAAATGTACAAACCAGTAAATAATAATAAAATGGTGAGGAAACCTTTCTGTTATATTGAAATGAACATTCTTGGATTAAGACGGTTTTATAGGCAGTGGTTCCCAACCTGGGGGGCGCGCCCCCCTTGGGGGGGGGCACCAAAGATCGCAGGGGGGGGCGCCAGGCCTCAGATGATTTGAGGCCAAATATCATATTTAGACTCTTTTTTTTTTTTTTTATACATATAATTTTAACGCAATACATGATTGTCACTAAAAGCCTTGTCTCTACATTACAATAAAATATAAAAAATAATTGATTAATTCATTTGAATAACAAATCTAAGTTAGTATTAAAGGCATAACAAGACAGAAATGTATAATTCTTTCTTTAATAGAAATGTTTCTTCTGCCCGTAAAGTGTCCAAACCAGGCTTTTCTGGATAAGCGCATTTTTAAAACATAGTCATTGTCCATGCCGGTTTCAGTTGGATTATTTGTCAGTTGCTCCGATCAGATCGGTCTCCTCCATTTTGATTATTTACGACTTTTGAATCCACATAAACACATCGGCAACATCCGGCTTACTTTGAGCATGTGTTTTAAACAGTTTAATCCCTTTGTGAATTGTTTCCACTTCCGCGCCGTCCTTTAATTTCTTCATACAGCGGGAATCCAAATGAATGAATCCTGAGTCCAATAACCATCAAAGTCACTCCAATAGTGCTCCTTGATTACGCTTTCATCCTCCTTTAACAACATACTTCACATTAATTACATTACATTACATTGCATTTAGCTGACGCTTTTATCCAAAGCGACTTACAATAAGTGCGTTCGACCAACAAGACACAAACTTGAAGAAAACAGAATCATAAGTACATCAGGTTTCATAGAGCCAAACATTTCAAGTGCTACTCAACTGGCTTTAGGTAAGCCAGTCCTTTATTAGTATATAAGTGCTTTGTTAGTAATTCTATCGCTCGAAGTGGAGTCGAAAGAGATGAGTTTTCAGTCTGCGCCGGAAGGTGTGTAAGCTTTCTGCTGTCCTGATGTCAATGGGGAGCTCATTCCACCATCTTGGAGCCAGGATAGCAAACCCACGTGTTTTTGCTGATGGGAACTTGGGTCCCCTTGGCAGCGAGCCGTTTGGTTGATGCAGAGCGGAGTGCACGTGCTGGGGTGTACGGTTTAACCATGTCCTGGATGTAGGAAGGGCCAGATCCATTCGCAGCATGGTACGCAAGTACCATTGTCTTGAAGTGGATTCTAGCAATTACCGGAAGCCAGTGGAGGGAGCGGAGGAGTGGAGTGGTGTTTCATCTAGTTTGTGACAGTAGTTGTAGCATTTTTGAGACTTTTAAACTTTAATTACCGCTGTTGGGGGGGGGGGGGGGGGGGGCGCGCAACTTCCAACAGGAGTCATTTGGGGGGGCTCTTGGGAAAAAAGGTTGGGAACCTGTTCTAGGGAGTTTATTCTGTCAAGAAGGTAAAACGTTACAGAGAGTCAAGCAGTCTGCAGCGAAGTAAAAAGATCAGAAGGTCTTCAGAGGGTCTTATGTTCACATGTTCACACCAAGAATAGAAGAGGAGACAAACAGAAAAGATAAACATACTATAATAGAGAACCGCAGTCCTAAAACCCGGAAATAAACTCCTTCCGGTTCCTTCGTCAAAACGCAATGCAATTTCTCCATAGGGATTTGGAAAATAGCTGGAAATAAGGTCTGTGGTTGAAACACATTTAAGAGACGTGTCACGTTTTGTTCAGAGGATAATCTCCACATGTCTGCCCTACTTTTATAATGTTCTAATCATAACTCTAGTCGCCAGAAGCAAAATGCTAACAGGGTCGCTGCTTCAACGTCACGCCAACTTCAGATCCATATTCAAACACACAGATTCTAAATGGAACGAGTTGAAGCGTTTGTTTGAACACTTTGCAGGAGGCAGGGACTTGCTTTCAAGCAGAACAGAAACAAACTTAGAGGAGTGTTTACGTGTTCGGCGTAATGACGTACAACGTCCTCCACGACTTCTGTAGTCCTATTCAGCCACTTGGTAACAACCATCGTTTTTCAGACACGTTAACTCTTCAGAAATCACAGTGGGGTCACTGCTGATGGATTTAATGTCGTAGAACAAAACCTGATCCGTCTCTTCAATGTGTCTCAAACACAGACCTTATTTCAGATATTTTCCAAAACCCTACGGAGAGATCCCATTGGCTCTGAGACGAGGGAACAGGAAGTGGAGAAATGCTGACTCACTTCCTGGTTTTAGGACGCGTCACTGCGGTTCTCCATAGGATTCTTTAAAACACATCTTCTAGCAAATGAAGAAACATCAACACTCCACAAAAGGACAAGACCATTAACCTTACAACAATAAATAGCTCTAACCCATTTACGACTCATTTAGGTTCGGATATTTTACTGCTATCTGTTAAATAGAAATAGCTTGTAAAAGAAGAAAAGATGGTGAACTTTAAATGCTCCCTTATGGCGCATTTCCACTGCAGCGGGTAGCCCCGTTTAAGCGTCCTTAATCGTCCTCAAGCGTCCTCAAGCGTCCTCAAGCTGCCAGGCCAGTTGTTGGTGGCCTTTCCATATAGCGTAGCACCGGCTAGCGGGTACTTTTCCCTCTTTTTCCGGCCCCATCAAATCGTGGTTCTATCAGGCCAGGGCTGAACTAGTGACGTCAACACTCTCGACTGCTAATTGGTCAGAGAGAATCGTCACAAGATCGCGCGCGAGATCATCCCTAGCGTCGCATATATATCTAGAAGCAAGCTTGCAGCATTTTTGTAAACGGAGGAGCCACAAAAATGGCAACGTCAAAGAGAAGCACACCGTGGTCGACCGAGGAGGTGACGACGTTCCTACATCTCATTGGGGATGATCAAATCCAGCGGGAGCTCCACGGAACAACAAAGCCGACCGCCCCGCCTACACTGCGTTGCTACCCCAGGTCCTAAACTGTAATGGGAATGCGCCGCGGCCTCGGACGGCCAGCGAGGCAGCCCGAGGCCTGAGCGAGGACGCGTAGGGACGCTTAAACGGGGCTACCCCGCTGCAGTAGAAATGCTCCCTTAGTATGATACCATTTTCCATTACAGGTTTTGGGAGTAGGGGGATTAAATAAGTGTAAACTTCTTCCCCCCCTTTTCGGATGTATAATTAGGTAGATCTTTTGTTTGGATATAATTTGCAAGTCAATAATAGTTTTGTTTATCAATTTGATACTGCTTAAGTTTGTACAGTATCATAATTCTCTTGTTTCATTATTATTATTATTATTATTATTATTATTATTATTATTATGTGTTGTATTATTTTTTACACATTCAAAATAAATCAAATCAAATAACTATTCAGAGGCTTTACTCGAGTAAAAGTCCTGCATTCAAAAGCGTACAAGGGCAACAAGTTTTATCAGCAAAATGTTGTTAAAGTATAGAAAACATTTATGCTATACTGAAAAAACTGAGACGTAGACTTTCATTAATGTGTAATTCACTTCAGAAACACTTGTTATATTCCATGGAATGCTCTTAACATCCCGATAGCAATGAATATCTGAAGTGCTTTGACAACAAATCCATAAAAAACATCATCTGTGGAAGCCGTGGTTCTGTAGAAAGCTCGACCAATCATCTGAGCCGGCTAAAGTAACTGGATGGCCTACCTGCCTGTCAGCCTTCCATCTGGGCACAAACTTATCTCGTGCCCTCATTGGTCATGTGCGCGTTCGTGTGTGTTGGAGGAGGGGCTCTGTGAGGAAGTGGCAGATTTCTTCCGGCTGTGTATTTTCAAATTCTAGCGCACTCGAGCTGGTTTCTCCAAAATGACCTACCCCACCTTTGAGTGTTTTATGTCAACAAATTATACTTAACTGTATTAGGTTAGTTATGTATTAATATATATTTATCTATAACCAGGTTGAACCTAATATAAATGTGACATGTGTTGACATTATACATTTAATTCAGTGTATGAGTAAAAGTCCTGCATTCAAAATCTTACTGAAGTAAAAGTACAAAAGTATTTTCAGCATAAAAAGTAAAATAACAATAATTAGCCATTTGTGTGACTTAAAGAGTTATAAGTAGTTTTTAGAGATGCATTTAGCTAAAGCTGTAAATGTAGAGATAATGCCTCATTTGCATAATTAGACATCAGAAAGATTAGAGATAAATATTTCAGAAAACTTGCAATAGAAAAGATAATTGTTTTACATACATACATTATTTCCCTTTCAAATGTAGTGGAGCATTACATGGAAAAACGAACGTAAAGTACAAGTACCTCAACAATGGTACTTAAGTACAGTACTTGAGTAAAGAGTAACTTCCCACCTCTGTGTTTTCATTATTTCCCTTTTAAATGTAGAAGTGTAAAGTAGCATTCCATGTTCAGAATCAGAATCAGGTTTATCACCAGGCAAACAAAGAAAACATATTGTGTACATTGTGTGCATTCATGTGATGCAGAGATGTGGCTATTAACACCACTATATGTTAATACTAAAGTACAGTAAGTACCTTAACAATGGCACTTAAGTACAGTACAAGAGTAACTTCCCACCTCTGGACTCTGTGGATCACCGGGTTGCGCGTGGACTCCAGATAAGTGCGCGCCAGCTTCACGTACAGGTATCCGATGATGAGTCCCGGGGCCATGATGCTGGTGCCAAACAGCACCGTGACGTACACTTTGTAAGCCAGGGGGGCCAGAGCCGGCGCGCAGATCCGCTTCACGCCCCCCCCGTGCACGCGCTGCTGGGTCTGCGACACCATCACCATCATGGGCACGGACAGGAAGAGGGACAGCAGCCAAACCCCCCACGCGAGAGCCTTCCTGTAGCTCTTAGACCTTCTCACGGTGTCCAGAGGCTTGGTGACGGACAGGTAGCGCTCCGTGCACATCACCGTGAGCGTAAAGATGCTCGCGTGCATGGTGAGCAGGTCCAGGCTCAGCAGCACGCGACACCCCACGTCCCCGAAGTACCAGTCCTTCAGGAAGTATGTGACCACCACGAAGGGGATGGTGGAGAGGTACAGCAGGTCCGCGAGCGCCAGGTTGATGATGGAGATGTACATGGCGGTGGCGAAGCGGATCGAGTGGCACATCACCACGAGCGTGTACACGTTCCCCGCCACCCCGATGATGTACACGAGGGAGAGCAGCGTCCCGAAGGTGGAGGTGATCAGCAGGTCCGGATCCGCGTGAGTCCCGGATGTGCTGTTGTTCATGGCTGCAGAGTCTCTCTCCAGTCTCTCTCCTTATCTTCCTGCGCTCTGTGTACGGGACGTTTTGGGTAAAAGATGCGCGCGGGCACAGGTTGCGTCTCGCTGCTTGCTCTCTGCTGCGCTTTTCTCCTGACGTCACTGCTGTAACTCTCACACTGAGGATGTTTTATATATCACAACAACACAAATAAGATATATTGAAATATATTTGACCGTCTCTCAAGTGAAGCTGCAAGGAATTAAACATAAAGGAGAGGGATGGGAATTAAATAAGATAACAGTTTGGGGCACCTGATGGCACAGCAGGAACAAAATAAACGTCCAAGTCACTTTTACGCACAGCTCTGGATTAATTAAGGGGGAAACACACAATTTAACTAATAGATATCGCGATGAAACTTCCCCAGGTCCTTACTGATAATGAGACAGTTATTTTGTTCACGCATGTCCCTGATGCAGGAACAAATATAAATACACAACCAATCAAATCACTTTTACGCACAGATTAGCATAAATCACACTACAGGTGAATAGGGTAAACATTTAAACAAACATATATCACCATGAAACTTCCCCACTTCACTACAGACATCAAAACAATAATTTTTCGTTTTGCAAGTTGTCTGAAATATTTCCCTCTAATGTCTAATTATGCAAATGACGCCTTATCTCATTAAATATGCCACATTTGCATCATCCTCCGGGACAGAAGTCTAGCAGCAGCTGTAAATATGGTAAAGCTGCAAGAAATATGTGAGCAGGGGGTTTGGAGAGATGTGATTATAAAATAAACAAACGTTTGGTGAGCACTGAGGCTGCACGTGAGGCACAGCAGGAGCAGAATAAACGTCAAACTGACGTCAGGTCACTTTACGCACAGATCTGCATTAATGAAGGAGACAATAATTTTAACTTTTATATATCACTATGAAACTTCCTCAGTTTATCACTTATATAAGATCGAATATTTTTTGTATTGCAAGTTTTCTAAAATGGTATGTTTAAATATGTAAATGAGGCTTTATGTCATTTAATATGTGCACAGATGTCCATTAATCACACTACAGGTGAATGGGGTAAACATTTAAAATAATAGCTATCATCCTAAAACTTCCCAAGTGCATTACTGACAATAAAACAATTTTTTATTGTATTGCAAGTTTTCTGAAACAGTATGTCTAATTAAGAAAAGGAGGCATTATATAATTGTGCTAATTAGCATATCATCCGGGACATGTGCATCTGTGAACTTGAAGCCGTTATTACGTTTTTACGTTATGTTAAAATATGCAAATGAGGCGTTATGTAAGGGTCAATTTAGGACTAATCTGCAGACACGAAGTCAGTAATATAAACTCCTAAATGTGTATTTTGGATGTGTTTTTACATTAATGTTTAAGACGAAATGCTATGGAAGCGAAACAGCCGGAAATCTCAGCATTTCTCTGCATAAAAACACATTTGAGTTTACAGTGTTTCACCTTATTCTCCAGTTCCTTGGTGCAAATGAGACCGATAAGGACGCATTGAACTTGCATAATGAATCTTTTCTCACCCTATAGACGGCGAGAGCTCCTGATTCTGCTGCTAATGGCCTCTCGTTGTGCCTCCAGCTCAACACCTGAAATGATTCAATATGATTATCATTTGATGCAAAGATGAGTTTCAAATGCCAGCGATACCGAAATATCATTCACATCACTCTGTGTGTCAGATGCCATGCTGCAGATCAGAACACCAGTTCACAGGCAACATTATACATATATTGAATGGTGAATATACAGTTACAATATATACATTTAAATACATTACATATTTTAGATTACTTTTCTAACAAAGGTTTTCATAAAAATAAAGTCATAAAATACAGCGTTAATCAGAAAAGTATTAACTTTAAGATACAAAGCTACCCTGCAGTCTACAAAGTACTTCAGACTAGCTGCACCTTCACCAGCTCTGAGAACACTTTAATGATCAATCATTATAAAACATAGCATATATATTATTCTGAAATGGACCAATCTGCACAACGACTACTTTCACTGTCTTTCACTATATTTTGATGAGAATACTTTTCTACTTTCACTTGAGGAACATTTTGAATGCAGTACTTTTACTGCAACAGAGTATTCCTACACTCTGGTACTTCTACTTTTACTCAAGTACAAGATCTGAGTACTTCTACTTTTACTCAAGTACAAGACCTGAGTACTTCTACTTTTACTCAAGTACAAGACCTGAGTACTTCTACTTTTACTCAAGTACAAGATCTGAGTACTTCTACTTTTACTCAAGTACAAGATCTGAGTACTTCTACTTTAACTCAAGTACAAGACCTGAGTACTTCTACTTTTACTCAAGTACAATATCTGAGTACTTCTACTTTTACTCAAGTACAAGATCTGAGTACTTCTACTTTTACTCAAGTACAACATCTGAGTACTTCTACTTTTACTCAAGCACAAGATCTGAGTACTTCTACTTTTACTCAAGTACAAGATCTGAGTACTTCTACTTTTACTCAAGTACAAGATCTAAGTACTTCTACTTTTACTCAAGTCCAAGATTTGAGTACTTCTACTTTCACTTGAGGAACATTTTGAATGCAGGACTTTTACTGTAACAGAGTATTCCTACACTCTGGTACTTCTACTTTTACTCAAGTACAAGATCTGAGTACTTCTACTTTAACTCAAGTTCAAGACCTGAGTACTTCTACTTTTACTCAAGTACAATATCTGAGTACTTCTACTTTTACTCAAGTACAAGATCTGAGTACTTCTACTTTTACTCAAGTACAACATCTGAGTACTTCTACTTTTACTCAAGCACAAGATCTGAGTACTTCTACTTTTACTCAAGTACAAGATCTGAGTACTTCTACTTTTACTCAAGTCCAAGATTTGAGTACTTCTACTTTCACGTGAGGAACATTTTGAATGCAGGACTTTTACTGTAACAGAGTATTCCTACACTCTGGTACTTCTACTTTTACTCAAGTACAACATCTGAGTACTTCTACTTTTACTCAAGCACAAGATCTGAGTACTTCTACTTTTACTCAAGTACAAGATCTGAGTACTTCTACTTTTACTCAAGTCCAAGATTTGAGTACTTCTACTTTTACTCAAGAACAAGATCTGAGTACTTCTACTTTTACTACAAGATCTGAGTACTTCTCCTTTTACTCAAGTACAATATCTGAGTACTTCTACTTTTACTAAGTACTAGATCTGAGTACTTCTACTTTTACTCAAGCACAAGATCTGAGTACTTCTACTTTTACTCCAGTATTTTTACTTTTACTAAGTACAAGATCTGAGTACTTCTACTTTTACTCAAGTAAAAGATCTGAGTACTTCTACTTTTACTCAAGTAAAAGATCTGAGTACTTCTACTTTTACTCAAGTACAAGATCTGAGTACTTCTACTTTTACTCAAGTAGCAGATCGGAGTTCTTCTCCCATCTCTGTCCCAAAAATCTCCTTTGCAAAAGAAACCAATCATTTGGATCAGAGACCCTTTGTGTAAACTGTGTATCAAATATCTGGCCTCTGCACATCCCATAATACACACACCTCTAACAACTGTGTGTGTTGTGTTCGTCACAATGCTTCATCTGAACCTCTCTTGTTATCAGCAGAACGACAGCTTATTATTTATTATTCCTCTTTGACAACCGGCTTTTGTTCGGATTCAAATGTACCTCTGTGTTATTGTCATCAAAGTGAGCTCCAATGTTCCTGCTGGAAATCAGGTATCATCTCATCTCATCTCATCTCATCTCATCTCATCTCATCTCATCTTATCTCATCTCATCTCATCTCATCTCATCTCATCTCATCTCATCTCATCTCATCTCATCTCATCTCATCTCATCTCATCTCATCTCATCTCATCTCATCTCATCTCATCTCATCTCATCTCATCTCATCTCATCTCATCTCATCTCATCTCATCTCATCTCATCTCATCTCATCTCATCTCATCTCATCTCATCTCATCTCATCTCATCTCATCTCATCCAATCCAATCAAGTTTTATTTATATAGCACATTTATAAATGATGTTTGGTGGAGCCAAAGTGCTGAACATATAATAAAAATTGCCTACAGTCGAGACACTTTACAGCAAATACAACAGCACAGATTGTTCAGAATATCAGTATGAGAAAAACGACACCCTCTGTCCTTAGACCCTCTGTCCTTAGACCCTCTGTCCTTAGATCCTCTATCCTTAGACCCTCTGTCCTTAGACCCTCTGTCCTTAGACCCTCTGTCCTTAGACCCTCTATCCTTAGACCCTCTGTCCTTAGACCCTCTATCCTTAGACCCTCTGTCCTTAGACCCTCTATCCTTAGACCCTCTGTCCTCAGACCCTCTGTCCTTAGATCCTCTATCCTTAGACCCTCTGTCCTTAGACCCTCTGTCCTTAGACCCTCTGTCCTTAGACCCTCTATCCTTAGACCCTCTGTCCTTAGACCCTCTATCCTTAGACCCTCTGTCCTTAGACCCTCTGTCCTTAGACCCTCTGTCCTTAGACCCTCTGTCCTTAGACCCTCTGTCCTTAGACCCTCTGTCCTTAGACCCTCTATCCTTAGACCCTCTGTCCTTAGACCCTCTGTCCTTAGACCCTCTGTCCTTAGACCCTCTGTCCTTATACCCTCTATCCTTAGACCCTCTGTCCTTAGACCCTCCTCTGTCCTTAGACCCTCTGTCCTTAGACCCTCACATCGTACAAGGAAAAACTTCCGGAGAAAACCCACAGTTTAAAGGGAACATGGGAGAAACCTCAGGGAGAGCAACAGAGGAGGGATCCCTCTCCCAGGACGGACAGACGTGCAATAGATGCCGTGTGTAAATCAAAGAGATAATACATTTTACAGCATATAGACCGAATGTTAGGAAATGCATGTGTCTGTAATAAGAAGATGAATCCACGAGGATGTCAGCTACAATCCTGTGGAAGCCATCAGGGAAGCAGCATGACGAGACCCAAGGCAGGACCGCAGAGACAGGTTCAGCCACGACCCGAAGTCCACGACTTAATCCAGAACTCAGGATAGAGGATCCAAGACACAGGACTACAGCAAGAGGATCAGCCTCGACTCCGGATCCCGGCGTAGATATAGATACAAAACAAGAACAAAGATTTGGCTGGGTTAATCGGAACAAGAGAATACACAGACACAGACAGAGAGGGAAAAGGTCATTGGATCAAAGTTATTCTTGATAACCCTCTAGAAAGATCTCATGAACTTCCCCACTCAATCTATCAAGACCCGAGCAGTTCTATTAGATATAAGAAACAGAGAGAGGGAGCACAACAACCTCTCTCTTCATCAGATGCACTCCCTGCTTATCTAAGCGACTCTGTACCCCGTTACCCTCTACAAGGCCATAGACCAGCAGAGGGGAGATGGGGGGTGGGTAAGGGTAAGGGTTTTTAAGAATAAACCGCAAGGGTCTAAAGCAGAGGTGCCCAGTACGTCGACCGCGGTCGACCGCGGGGGCAATGCTGGTAGATCGCGAGTCATTCATAAAAAAAAAAATCCAGCCCCGTTAAAATAGACCAAACAGGTTTTGATCCCTCCTCCCTTGGCCTCCCTGCCACTTAATTCAGGAGTTTACTTGATTGACAGAAAAAGCGACCTATCGCTTTCCAGTCTGTTAACCCAGAATGCAAAGCGATACAAAATCAGTCAAGTGCCGGGAAAACTCAAATTAAGTTAAACAGATAAACAAGAGACAAACAACAAAATGAGTGCGGGACCGAGCAAGAAGCTAAAGACAAACCACTCCCACCCAGAATGGGAGGGAGAATATTTTGATGTCACATTCAAAGGTTATTTGCGTTATTTGTAAAGCAAGCGTCGCTCTGCCAAAGAAAGGTAACGAGGAGAGGCATTATCGGAGTGTTCACAAGGCATATGACAGCGACTTCCCTCCGAGTAGCGAGTTGAGAAAGAGAAAGGTCATGTGTTATTGCTACACAAACATTATCTCGCAGTCTTAGTGTCGCCAACTCGTTTCTAATATGCAAAAAGACAAACAAATGCGTCTATGGTCGGTGTATTTTTGATCTTTCCAATCGAGACGAGATCTCTCTCTCCTGTCTGTGTGCGAGGGGGCGGGCAGTTTACACACACAGCTGCTCCATGCAGCAACACACGGAGGGGATGGCGGAGAGAAGCGCTGCGAGGTGTGGTTAAACTTTACCCGTATCGATGTGGAGAATGCTCGTTACCAAAAGTGCAATAAGAGTTTAGCATGTCAGGGCGGTAACACGAGCAATTTGTCTAAACATTTAGCAAAAGTGCTCCACATTCAGACGGAGGAATGCACCGGGTTCCACTGTCTTTCTAGCAGCTCTGTAGCCCCATCCACAAGTAACGGTTCCACGTCAGGTGTTCTGTATGCTAGCAGCAACACACGGAGTTAACTACATTATACAAACATTAATGATTAGAGGAAACTGAGTTAGTTAGTTTGTTAAAGTTTCAGCTATTCTGTTTACAGTTATATCATCAGATTATTTAATACGGTTTGTTAAAACATTGTTGTTTCTTTTGATGTGACATATTATGTATTTAATTTAAATAAAACGCAATGTTAGTTTTGTTCACAATTTGTTAAGTTAATTTAATAATATATATATTTTTGAATCAAGTCTTCATCTTTATTGTCTTCATTGCTAGTTTCCACATGCCTAAAACAACCTCAAGCTAAATCTAAAAGTTGATGGCTAAATAAGAGCGTTTGAGAAATTGTGCAAGGCATACAGTAATAGTCCGAATAGTCGATTCATCGTTTCATTAATCGATAGATTAATCGATTATCAAATGAGTCGTTTGTTGCAGCCCTATTGTAGTTATCCCATGTATAAATAAAACGTGTTATTCAGCAACCCTTGCAATTTGGGATTTTATTTTTGGTTGGTAGACCTCGGTGAGCTGGTTGGTAGACCTCAGTGAGCCGGTTGGTAGACCTCGGTGAGCCGGTTGGTAGACCTCGGTGAGCCGGTCATTTCAAAAGTAGCTCACCAGGTCTAAAGGGAAAGAAAGATGAAATATAAGGTACTATATTTTAAGTAATCCTATCTACTATTCCGATCTTATCCAATCTGTGTGTGTGTGTGTGTGTGTGTGTGTGTTGAAAACAGACATAACAGAAGCAGATGACAGTGGGTGTCACGGTGTTAACGGTCCCCCTCACCCTTCCCCTGCACTTTCAGCCCGATTAAATGACCGTGTATTTATGACTGCAGCGCGTGAGCTGGGACTCAAATTGTGAGTGATGAACACACACACACACACACACACACACACACACACACACACACACACACACACACACACACACACACTTCTGAGTAAGGATGGTACAGTGTGCCGGTGTGATGGATGAGGACACCGACTGTCTGTATCGCTGCCTCTGAAGAAAAGTCGATGTATGAAAACAAGGAGCAGCGGAAGTGAGAAAAAAAAGAGAATACAAGAACAAAGTTGTGATTATTATTAAGGGTAACATGCTGCCGTTCAAACTTCATGTTTAGTTTAAAGAACATTTATGCACACATGCGCTGTATGATGGAAATGTTAAAGGTCTAAATTCAGGATTAATAAAACATGTAACAGATTACTTTTCAAAAATAAAAGTCATTAACAGAAAAAACGGTGTGTTTATGAGGCTAATCTTTTATTGTGGTAAAAACATTACCTTTCAATGCATGTGGTTTCCATGTCCTGCTTTATTTTGAAAGGACACTCACTTGTCTTGTGTCACTTCCTGTCTTTGTGTGTTTTCCCACCTTGTTGTGATTGCTTGCCGCACTCTGATTGAATCCATCTGTTTTATATCAACCGCTTGCCTCTGTGTTTTTGTCTACTCTAGCTTGGTCTTGTTTTGTGTATATTCATACCTGTGTGTTTCCCGTTGTTAATTCTCAGTTTGTCACGAACGTTTTCTGACGTTAATCCTCTCGTTCCCTCTTGGATATCCTCCCCGTATTCCTCCTGCCATCCCTGTTTGTTCTCAGGTTAGTTTCTGCTGCCTTTCTATTTTCATTTGCTTATTTAATATGTTTTTTATAGAGTGGTGCAGTGAGGCGTCCTAAAACCAGGAAGTGAGTCAGCATTTCTCCACTTCCTGTTCCCTCGTCTCAGAGCCAATGGGATCTCTCCATAGGGTTTTGGGAAATATCTGGAACTAAGGTCTGTGGTTGAGACACATTGAAGAGACGGATCACGTTTTGTTCTACGACATTAAATCCATCAGCAGTGACCCCACTGGTGATTTCTGAAGAGTTGACGTGTCTGAAAAACGATGGTTGTTACCAAGTGGCTGAATAGGACTACAGAAGTCGTGGAGACCGTTGTACGTCATTACGCCGAACACGTAAACACTCCTCTAAGTTAGTTTCTGTTCTGCTTGAAAGCAAGTCCCTGCCTCCTGCAAAGTGTTCAAACAAACGCTTCAACTCGTTCCATTTAGAATCTGTGTGTTTGAATATGGATCTGAAGTTGCGTGACTTTGAAGCAGCGACCCTGCTGTAGTTCCTTTATAGCATAACGTTAGCATTTTGCTTCTGGAGATTAGCAGGGTTCTTACGGTCATTGAAAACCTGGAAAAGTCATGGAAATGCTAATTTCAGGCCCTGGAAAAGTTATGGAAAACAATATTTTTCGCAAAGTTTTGGAAAAGTCATGGAAATGTAACTAAAGTTGCATCAAATATAATTTATATTTTATCTAATCGCCGAAATAGTAATACTATAATGATAATAAATACTGTATCGTATAGTAATGAAACGTAAAATGGCATTTAACTGTTGAGGTGTTTTGCTGGTGAGAGGTTTTGCTTTAGCGTGTAGGAGCTAGTAAGCCTATTGGATTTGTTTTAGATAGGCACAACATGTTTCAGTCCTTATTCTCCTGTTCCATGTTCAAATAAACCATTTTCAGCGTTACCGCTGAGAAAGAGTAATTTGTTTGGTCATGGAAAATTAGGTAAAGGTCCTGGAGAAGTCTTGGAAAATCATTGGTGAAAAAGTGTATGAACCCTGGATTAGATTTATGATTAGAAAATGATAAATGTAGGGTAGACATGTGGAGAACAAAACGTGCATTTATCAAACTGCTTCGTTTTCCACAGATCTTATTTCCAGATATTTTCCAAAATCCTCTGGAGAAGTCCCGTTGCTTTTTGTCGAGGGAACCAGCAGCTTCCTAACGGGTGAATACGTCCTCCCTGCACCGCTCTACAGTAAGTTGGACAGTCACTTGATCATTGATCAACGGTCACAAAAAACAGTAAATGGGGCAGCTTTAGCCAACATTGCTATTTTCCAGCTGTTGTCCAGATGATAATAGAAACCCTTAAAATCACAATATATTTATATATTTTAAAAGGGACCTATCGTGCAAAATGCACTTTTGTACGTCTTGTATACATGAAGATGTGTCCCCGGTGTTCCAGGGAACTCACCAAGTGTCAGAAAACACAGCCCTCTCTCTTTTCCTTCATACCCAAATCTCTAAAAAAGGGGCTGCAACGGATCTGATACAGACTGATCCAGATTTGAACACTTCTATGACGTCACAGAAGTGGTGCTACGGCTATTGGGCCAACTCCACCAATCAGGAGGAGACAGCCACGGACATTGCCGTTCGAAAGCGCTGGAGACGCTGTAGTACATATGCCAGGCCTGTAGATGGTGCTGTTCTCACAGAATCAGCCCATGCAAAGACAGTGTTAAATTGAGCGAAATGAGGAATGGCTAAAATGCATGATCCGTTTGGTATTTTGAAAAATAAAAAGTATAAATATGCCTTATGGTCCTACACTATATTATTCAAATATAGCATGATAGGTCCACTTCAATGTTTCTGCTGCCTTTCTTTTTTTATTTGCTTATTTAATACATATTTAATTGGGACGTCTGGTCTTGATGCAGCAATTTCCATTTCTTCAAGACAATTTATCCCCCCCCCCCCCCCCCGTGATGGATCATAGTAACTTTGAGCTCCAAACTTCTGTCTTTAAAATAAGTGTCTCAAACCTGTGTGTACGAGTTTCACTTTCCTAACTCACTTTTTTTGGTGAGGATGCCACATTTCAAACCCCATGTTGTTGTTAATCTGCTGCAGGCCGTGTTGTAATGCTGATGAGATTATTTCGGGATAAAAGCGTTACGCACACCCTGCAGAACAGGAAGTGGGCGGGATAAAAATACTGTCTATCCCAAGGTCTTAATATAAATATAAGGAAAAAAGGGGCAAAAAGAGAGTTAGTGTCACTGCAGCTGAAGCGAGAGATCAGGACTTTCTTTGGCATAGAGAGGTTTGGATGTACTTCAGACCGACCGGAGACCGTGGGAATCATGTCTAACGTTTGAACAGAAGAGAGAGAAAGAAGATAAATGCTTTTCTGATAAAGTAGAATGAAATCCTTTGTGTCTTTGTGAATAAGAAGTGAGGAGAGAAAGGGTTTTTTCTCTAAGGTTATAAACTCAGACGTCTTAGGAAAGAGTGAAACATTCAGCAAGTTCACCTTTAGAGTCAGGGACGACGTATTTCTGTAGTTTATTTTATACTTCTCCTATTATTTATCTTGCCTATTTTTACTCTTTAAAAAAACCCTCTTAATTATCGTGTACACATACTGGATTTGTGCCAACGAGGGTTCTTTTAATAGTTTTAATTTGTGTTCTGTGCTAGAAAGTTAAAGC
This sequence comes from Pogonophryne albipinna, assembly GCA_028583405.1. Taxonomy (NCBI): domain Eukaryota; kingdom Metazoa; phylum Chordata; class Actinopteri; order Perciformes; family Artedidraconidae; genus Pogonophryne; species Pogonophryne albipinna. Next base: position 421,543 of record JAPTMU010000115.1, read on the forward strand.
ACTATTTATAAAAATACAGCTTTATTATTATTATTTATTATTTCATTATTATTTAATTTAATTATTTTAATTATTATTATTTCATTTTTTTATTATTATTATTTTTTAACTATTATTTCATTATTAGTATTATTAGTATTATTATTATTATTTTATGTATTTTTTTAATTTACCAAATTTGAACAAGGCAATTCATAATGACAACAATTAAACATCAAAAGCATACATCAATATACATAGGCCTATAATATAAGTAGCCAAGAGAATAAAAATACTATGAAATAGGACCGGTATAAACCAGAATAAAAATGACAGTGAGCGCTTTTACTCAGTTTCCATAGAGATATGGTGTCTAATCGTGTGTGTGTGTGTGTGTGTGTGTGTGTGTGTGTGTGTGTGTGTGTGTGTGTGTGTGTGTGTGTGCGTGTGCGTGCGCGCTTGTGTGTGTCATCTAACTGATTGCAGTGACCCATGTGATCGATGCTCTTCTCCTGTAAACAGTCATTCGGTTTCCTGTCATTATTGTAAATCAATCTCAACCTTTCCTCGGATGCTTTCACCTACAATCTTTATACCTAGAGCACTTCTCAAGATGTACACTCTAAGGTGCTTTAAGTAGGGGATAATGTGTCATTGTCAACGCGGTCATTGTGGGGCAACTGAATATGTGTCGCCGTTTGATGTCTATGTCTGGACCGTTGCGTACAAAGGAGGGTTTCTGCTCCATTACTTCTCCGCTGTTTTCTTGTCCCAGTTCGGCCAAATGGTATACAGTTAAACCAATCAGAATCGAGTATTCAACTAAGCCATGTAATAAGTAATATTATTACATGGCTTAGTTGTAAGCCATGTCATGAGTAGCTACCACACACACACACACACACACACACACACACACACACACACACACACACACACACACACACACACACACACACACACACACACACACACACACACACACACACACAATATTACTTATTACATGGCTTAGTTGAATACTCGATTCTGATTGGTCAATTCAGAACACGTGACGAACAGACAGACCGCTGACAAGGATTTATTGACTTGGTCATTATGGGGAAAAGAACACCCTCCTGATCAGCCTGTCGGGTGTTCTTTTAAGTTCCTTTGGCATTAGGGCAGGGATATCTAGATACTTTCCAAGCTTTGAAATAATGAATTGTGCTACTTTTAAAGTAAGCAACGATGTTTTCAAATCTGTAATCAAAAAGCTCCGCAAAAACGCTATCGAAGCAGTTCCTGCCGTTGCTAAGGAGGATCAAGAAAGAGAAAGTAAAAGAGGGTAAAAGACGGAGCGCTGGACGTCAGATGAATCCCCAGAAGAAAGCAGAGAGGAAGTGAACACTAACAGGAACACGGTATGGGCTCTGCAGTGTTTAGGGACATGTTAGTGGATCAGAAACTGTGAACAGAGTTGGACAGTGCTGAGCGCTGCCATAAAGTTGTTCCCGTCGCAGTTCCAGCCGTTGGTGCGCGTGGAACGAAGTGATTTTTTTCTTAGCGGAAGAAATACGGTCATTTTTAAGTCAATACAATCATTTCAATTAATTTTGTGAGTCGAGTCGTTAGTTTGTTTAGTATCTGGCCGTGTAATAAGCGGGATCATGTGCAGCGACTTCTTACAAGTCGCTGCACATTATCCCTTACTTGTTTTTATGCCTCAGGTAATAGTTGAACAGCAGAGGAACATCACAGCGTAAGATCAATGATAAATAAACTCTGAGCTCCTGATTGTTGATCTGATGGGACGAATATTAATGCAATCAATTCACTTAACTCCCAAAACAATGCAGAGACTCATTCTCACTTTGACTTAACTTTACACAAACAAAACCAGAGCTTCTGTGTGAGACTGTTGTGTAGTTGGAGCTATATATTGATTTGTTATTTAATGTTAATATATATGTTCCTGCTGTTTTGTTTATAGTAAATGTACTATTATTTAGTGTAATTATTTCAGTTAATTAAACTAACTATTTATGCTTTTATTTTCAAGGCGGTTTTGGGCACTTTGCAGAGGTGGAGTACAAATACTTTGTTACTGTACCTAAGTACATTTCTCTGGTATCAGTAGCCTACTTTACTCCACTACTTATTTTTCTGACGGCTTTTTACTTTGACTTCTTACATGTTGAACACAAATACCTGTACTTTCTACTTCTTACATGTTGAACACAAATACCTGTACTTTCTACTTCTTACATGTTGAACACAAATACCTGTACTTTCTACTTCTTACATGTTGAACACAAATACCTGTACTTTCTACTTCTTACATGTTGAACACAAATACCTGTACTTTCTACTTCTTACATGTTGAACACAAATACCTGTACTTTCTACTTCTTACATGTTGAACCCAAATACCTGTACTTTCTACTTCTTACATGTTGAACCCAAATACCTGTACTTTCTACTTCTTACATGTTGAACACAAATACCTGTACTTTCTACTTCTTACATGTTGAACACAAATACCTGTACTTTCTACTTCTTACATGTTGAACACAAATACCTGTACTTTCTACTTCTTACATGTTGAACCCAAATACCTGTACTTTCTACTTCTTACATGTTGAACCCAAATACCTGTACTTTCTACTTCTTACATGTTGAACACAAATACCTGTACTTTCTACTTCTTACATGTTGAACACAAATACCTGTACTTTCTACTTCTTACATGTTGAACACAAATACCTGTACTTTCTACTTCTTACATGTTGAACACAAATACCTGTACTTTCTACTTCTTACATGTTGAACACAAATACCTGTACTTTCTACTTCTTACATGTTGAACACAAATACCTGTACTTTCTACTTCTTACATGTTGAACACAAATACCTGTACTTTCTACTTCTTACATGTTGAACCCAAATTCCTGTACTTTCTACTTCTTACATGTTGAACACAAATACCTGTACTTTCTACTTCTCACATGTTGAACTCAAATACCTGTACTTTCTACTTCTTACATGTTGAACACAAATACCTGTACTTTCTACTTCTTACATGTTGAACCCAAATACCTGTACTTTCTACTTCTTACATGTTGAACTCAAATACCTGTACTTTCTACTTCTTACATGTTGAACCCAAATTCCTGTACTTTCTACTTCTTACATGTTGAACTCAAATACCTGTACTTTCTACTTCTTACATGTTGAACTCTAATACCTGTACTTTCTACTTCTTACATGTTGAACACAAATACCTGTACTTTCTACTTCTTACATGTTGAACTCAAATACCTGTACTTTCTACTTCTTACATGTTGAACACAAATACCTGTACTTTCTACTTCTTACATGTTGAACCCAAATACCTGTACTTTCTACTTCTTACATGTTGAACCCAAATACCTGTACTTTCTACTTCTTACATGTTGAACTCAAATACCTGTACTTTCTACTTCTTACATGTTGAACACAAATACCTGTACTTTCTACTTCTTACATGTTGAACTCAAATACCTGTACTTTCTACTTCTTACATGTTGAACCCAAATACCTGTACTTTCTACTTCTTACATGTTGAACTCAAATACCTGTACTTTCTACTTCTCACATGTTGAACACAAATACCTGTACTTTCTACTTCTTACATGTTGAACACAAATACCTGTACTTTCTACTTCTTACATTTTGAACCCAAATACCTGTACTTTCTACTTCTTACATGTTGAACCCAAATACCTGTACTTTCTACTTCTCACATGTTGAACACAAATACCTGTACTTTCTACTTCTTACATTTTGAACCCAAATACCTGTACTTTCTACTTCTCACATGTTGAACACAAATACCTGTACTTTCTACTTCTTACATGTTGAACACAAATACCTGTACTTTCTACTTCTTACACTTTTAACTCAAATACCTGTACTTTCTACTTCTTACACTTTTAACTCAAATACCTGTACTTTCTACTTCTCACACTTTTAACTCAAATACCTGTACTTTCTACTTCTTACATGTTGAACTCAAATACCTGTACTTTCTACTTCTTACACTTTTAACTCAAATACCTGTACTTTCTACTTCTTACATGTTGAACACAAATACCTGTACTTTCTACTTCTTACATGTTGAACACAAATACCTGTACTTTCTACTTCTTACATTTTGAACCCAAATACCTGTACTTTCTACTTCTTACATGTTGAACACAAATACCTGTACTTTCTACTTCTTACATTTTGAACCCAAATACCTGTACTTTCTACTTCTCACATGTTGAACACAAATACCTGTACTTTCTACTTCTTACATGTTGAACACAAATACCTGTACTTTCTACTTCTTACACTTTTAACTCAAATACCTGTACTTTCTACTTCTTACACTTTTAACTCAAATACCTGTACTTTCTACTTCTCACACTTTTAACTCAAATACCTGTACTTTCTACTTCTTACATGTTGAACTCAAATACCTGTACTTTCTACTTCTTACACTTTTAACTCAAATACCTGTACTTTCTACTTCTTACATGTTGAACACAAATACCTGTACTTTCTACTTCTTACATGTTGAACACAAATACCTGTACTTTCTACTTCTTACATGTTGAACTCAAATACCTGTACTTTCTACTTCTTACATGTTGAACTCAAATACCTGTACTTTCTACTTCTTACATGTTGAACACAAATACCTGTACTTTCTACTTCTTACATGTTGAACACAAATACCTGTACTTTCTACTTCTTACATGTTGAACTCAAATACCTGTACTTTCTACTTCTTACATGTTGAACCCAAATACCTGTACTTTCTACTTCTTACATGTTGAACTCAAATACCTGTACTTTCTACTTCTTACATGTTGAACTCAAATATCTGTACTTTCTACTTCTTACATGTTGAACCCAAATACCTGTACTTTCTACTTCTTACATGTTGAACTCAAATACCTGTACTTTCTACTTCTTACATGTTGAACACAAATACCTGTACTTTCTACTTCTTACATGTTGAACCCAAATACCTGTACTTTCTACTTCTCACATGTTTAACCCAAATACCTGTACTTTCTACTTCTCACATGTTTAACCCAAATACCTGTACTTTCTACTTCTTACACTTTGAACTCAAATACCTGTACTTTCTACTTCTTACATGTTGAACTCAAATACCTGTACTTTCTACTTCTTACATGTTGAACTCAAATACCTGTACTTTCTACTTCTTACACTTTGAACTCAAATACCTGTACTTTCTACTTCTTACATGTTGAACACAAATACCTGTACTTTCTACTTCTTACATGTTGAACTCAAATACCTGTACTTTCTACTTATTACATGTTGAACACAAATACCTATACTTTCTACTTCTTACATGTTGAACCCAAATACCTGTACTTTCTACTTCTTACATGTTGAACACAAATACCTGTACTTTCTACTTCTTACATGTTGAACTCAAATACCTATACTTTCTACTTCTTACATGTTGAACACAAATACCTGTACTTTCTACTTCTTACATGTTGAACCCAAATACCTGTACTTTCTACTTCTTACATGTTGAACTCAAATACCTATACTTTCTACTTCTTACATGTTGAACCCAAATACCTGTACTTTCTACTTCTTACATGTTGAACACAAATACCTGTACTTTCTACTTCTCACATGTTGAACCCAAATACCTGTACTTTCTACTTCTTACATGTTGAACCCAAATACCTGTACTTTCTACTTCTTACATGTTGAACTCAAATACCTATACTTTCTACTTCTTACATGTTGAACCCAAATACCTGTACTTTCTACTTCTTACATGTTGAACACAAATACCTGTACTTTCTACTTCTTACATGTTGAACACAAATACCTATACTTTCTACTTCTTACATGTTGAACCCAAATACCTGTACTTTCTACTTCTCACATGTTGAACACAAATACCTGTACTTTCTACTTCTTACATGTTGAACACAAATACCTGTACTTTCTACTTCTTACATGTTGAACCCAAATACCTGTACTTTCTACTTCTCACATGTTGAACACAAATACCTGTACTTTCTACTTCTTACATGTTGAACCCAAATACCTGTACTTTCTACTTCTTACATGTTGAACTCAAATACCTATACTTTCTACTTCTTACATGTTGAACCCAAATACCTGTACTTTCTACTTCTTACATGTTGAACACAAATACCTGTACTTTCTACTTCTTACATGTTGAACACAAATACCTGTACTTTCTACTTCTTACATGTTGAACACAAATACCTATACTTTCTACTTCTTACATGTTGAACACAAATACCTGTACTTTCTACTTCTTACATGTTGAACACAAATACCTGTACTTTCTACTTCTCACATGTTGAACCCAAATACCTGTACTTTCTACTTCTCACATGTTGAACACAAATACCTGTACTTTCTACTTCTTACATGTTGAACACAAATACCTGTACTTTCTACTTCTTACATGTTGAACTCAAATACCTGTACTTTCTACTTCTTACATGTTGAACCCAAATACCTGTACTTTCTACTTCTTACATGTTGAACACAAATACCTGTACTTTCTACTTCTTACATGTTGAACACAAATACCTGTACTTTCTACTTCTTACATGTTGAACCCAAATACCTGTACTTTCTACTTCTTACATGTTGAACTCAAATACCTATACTTTCTACTTCTTACATGTTGAACCCAAATACCTGTACTTTCTACTTCTTACATGTTGAACACAAATACCTGTACTTTCTACTTCTTACATGTTGAACCCAAATACCTGTACTTTCTACTTCTTACATGTTGAACACAAATACCTGTACTTTCTACTTCTTACATGTTGAACCCAAATACCTGTACTTTCTACTTCTCACATGTTGAACACAAATACCTGTACTTTCTACTTCTTACATGTTGAACACAAATACCTGTACTTTCTACTTCTTACATGTTGAACCCAAATACCTGTACTTTCTACTTCTCACATGTTGAACACAAATACCTGTACTTTCTACTTCTTACATGTTGAACCCAAATACCTGTACTTTCTACTTCTCACATGTTGAACCCAAATACCTGTACTTTCTACTTCTTACATGTTGAACCCAAATACCTGTACTTTCTACTTCTTACATGTTGAACTCAAATACCTATACTTTCTACTTCTTACATGTTGAACCCAAATACCTGTACTTTCTACTTCTTACATGTTGAACACAAATACCTGTACTTTCTACTTCTTACATGTTGAACACAAATACCTATACTTTCTACTTCTTACATGTTGAACCCAAATACCTGTACTTTCTACTTCTCACATGTTGAACACAAATACCTGTACTTTCTACTTCTTACATGTTGAACACAAATACCTGTACTTTCTACTTCTTACATGTTGAACTCAAATACCTATACTTTCTACTTCTTACATGTTGAACACAAATACCTGTACTTTCTACTTCTTGCATGTTGAACCCAAATACCTGTACTTTCTACTTCTTACATGTTGAACCCAAATACCTGTACTTTCTACTTCTTACATGTTGAACCCAAATACCTGTACTTTCTACTTCTTACATGTTGAACTCAAATACCTGTACTTTCTACTTCTTACATGTTGAACCCAAATACCTGTACTTTCTACTTCTTACATGTTGAACACAAATACCTGTACTTTCTACTTCTTGCATGTTGAACCCAAATACCTGTACTTTCTACTTCTTACATGTTGAACCCAAATACCTGTACTTTCTACTTCTTACATGTTGAACCCAAATACCTGTACTTTCTACTTCTTACATGTTGAACCCAAATACCTGTACTTTCTACTTCTTACATGTTGAACCCAAATACCTGTACTTTCTACTTCTTACATGTTGAACTCAAATACCTGTACTTTCTACTTCTTACATGTTGAACCCAAATACCTGTACTTTCTACTTCTCACATGTTGAACTCAAATACCTATACTTTCTACTTCTTACATGTTGAACACAAATACCTGTACTTTCTACTTCTTGCATGTTGAACCCAAATACCTGTACTTTCTACTTCTTACATGTTGAACCCAAATACCTGTACTTTCTATTTCTTACATGTTGAACCCAAATACCTGTACTTTCTACTTCTTACATGTTGAACCCAAATACCTGTACTTTCTACTTCTTACATGTTGAACCCAAATACCTGTACTTTCTACTTCTTACATGTTGAACTCAAATACCTGTACTTTCTACTTCTCTCATGTTGAACTCAAATACCTGTACTTTCTACTTCTTACATGTTGAACTCAAATACCTGTACTTTCTACTTCTTACATGTTGAACTCAAATACCTGTACTTTCTACTTCTTACATGTTGAACTCAAATACCTGTACTTTCTACTTCTTACATGTTGAACTCAAATACCTGTACTTTCTACTTCTTACATGTTGAACTCAAATACCTGAACTTTCTACTTCTCTCATTTCCCAAACAGCTGGTTCCTTTAGTCTGAATGTGTGTTTGGTGGCGTGATCATTATTCTTTAGAGTCATTGCGTGCCTATTGATTTGAACACGATCCGTGTATCCATCATTTCCTGCTCTTCTCTAAAGAAGAGGGACCAATGGAAACGTTGTCATGTTGCCGTTGTTCAGCATGGAAACATTCATTAGCTAACAATGACATTATTGTTCTATTAATATAAAGGGAGGTCAGGTACTCTTTAAAACAGCTGCTAGTTATGGGTACTTTTTACTGAAGTACATTTCAAAGCCTCTTTACTTTGACTTGAGTGAAGAAGTTTAGTCAGTACTTCTACTTTCACCAGAGTATTTTTAAACACGAGTATCTGTACTTCTACTGGAGTAAAGGATGTGTACTCTTGCCCTCTCTGATCATTTGCACACATTGTGATTCATGTATGTATGTAAGTGGAAATATGCAATAAATGGAAGAAAGGATATCGTGCCTGGACATTAACTTTTCATATACCCTGCTTAAGATTCGCTTTCTTGTGCCCCAGCGTTTTAGTTTAAGTTAAGTATTTCTATTTTATTTCTTTAGTTAGCCGTTACACTCCTGTTCTCTGATATGAAAGAAGTGACTGCTACTCGATGTCTGTCCTCTTAAAAATCCCAATACCAGTGAGTGTGAGGAAAACAGCTCCATAATGTAAGTCAGGACTATTGACTCATCCGAAAAGGTGAAGGATTTTCAATATGCTGTGTATATGTCAGCTCAGGGTTTATTGCACCTCGTGTTTACTCTGTGATTATTGATCAGAGGACATTAAGCCTGTTTGGGCGGGGGCTTATATTTCTGGTGTTTTGAACATAATGGATATGCTGGTCCTTTTCTGTGCAACGCTCGTTGTTGACAGTTCGATGTGAGCATATTCAAAGATTCAAGATTCAAAGGTTTTATCATCATATGCTCAAAAGCTACAGAGTAGAAATGGCAATGAAATTCTTCTGACCTGAGCTCCTCCAACAATGCAACATATAGAATAAAATACAAAGATACTAATTAGAAAGTGGTGCAAGAAGTCTATATTCATGTCAATAGAATATGATATGAACAGAATATGAAATTAAATAATGTACATTAAGACAACATTATAGATTCAGGGTTGAGGGACATCTTTAAAAAGGAGCCCGTTTTAAAAGCTATTTTTAGGCATGAATAAAATGTGTCACGAAGAGTGGCTTTAAGACAGGGGTGTCAAACTCCGGACTGGTTCAATGTTTATTGTGAAACTTATTGAAATGAACTTATTGCACATATTTAACCTGGAGCTAACAAAGCTTAAATTATTGCCTATAAAAACAACATTAAACATTAAATAAATGAAAAATCATAGCCTGCTGTAATACCAGACTTTTGTTAACTCTTCTACCTTCTGGAGCCTCTTGTTAGAGCCAGTATTTTGATTTGATAAGAAAGGCCACCTAATTGTGACGTCTGTAGTCAACGCACTATAAAGGACTACAATTCCCACGGCGCCTGGGCTAAAGCCACAGTGATGGGTTGTGAATGGACTGAATCTGAGAACACTTCATGTTGTTAATTGGATATCAGTGACAGATTTAGGTGAGCTGCTGGTGCAGCAATACAATCATGACTTTCCAGAGAAAGGTTGTGATGAGAAGAAAGAGATGTCAGTTGAAGACAAACCATTTTTAAAGATCATGTCAGATTCAGCTCAAATCAAAGATGGACATTATCAGCTTGAACTTCCATTCAAACAGAAGAATATCATGATGCCAAACAATCGCAAACTTGCAGAGCAGAGAGCAGCATCATTAAAAAGGAAATTCAAAAGGAACAAAGTTTTCCATGATGAATATAAAACATTGGAGGCTGTGATAGCAAAAGGTCACGCTCAGCTACTGCCCCAAGAGCAGCTCAACCCTGAGAGTGGAAAGGTGTGGTACATACCACATCATGGGGTGCATCACCCAAAGAAGGGCAAGATTCGTGTAGTGTTCGATTGTTCCACATCTTATCAAGGATATTCATTAAATGACAAGCTTATCCAACCAGTCTCACAAGAAAACGTGTAATAACTACGTTGGTCCACAACGTAGGACGTAGTATTTCTACAAAAACGCCTCTGAAATTGTAAGATCCCTACGTTTTTTTTCACCATTCATTCCAATGGCTGGCGTCTATGTCACGTGATCTTCACATTTCTCCCTGCAGAAAAAAAAAATTGGCCGAACTTCGTTTTATTCTCGGTGGAAAATGAATATTTTAAGGTTAGTTTGGCCATTAAAATGCGTTTTGATGTCATTTGATGCGAGAAATATGAGTTGTTATTTCAGATGATGTGTGCAGTGGATGTACATGATCTTTAGTTTGCTATATTACGAAGATTACTTCAGGAAATGGTGTCCATACAACGTTTTCATTGTCACCAAGGTGGTTGCTAGGGACGCTGCTATCGATATTATTTCTGTTATGTTGTGTAACTGTTTAATGGTGTTATCTTTATTGCTACCCCCTTCCCCGTCAATGCATAGTGTTGGTCCACAGCGCAAACATATTAGTTTAACAAAATCCGCATCTAAAATTGTGGCATAGATACGTTATTTTCCCCTGTGCAATTCTCCATTTACTCAACAATAACACATAATTATCCTTGTGTTTATTTATTTGTTTGATTAATAAACACAAGTTGGAGTCCGTCAGGACCGAGGGTCGGAGCAGCTCATAGTAGTTGCTTTAGAGAATATTACACCCGGAAGTAAGTATTCTCTTCGCTTCGCTTGACAAACCCCGTGATAGTCCTCAAGCTCTGTGATTGGAGAGTGAGCTCCGAGGGTTACGCCGAGCGTCGAACAGCACTTGAAATGGGATGGAACCACGGCAGACTGTTCAAAACTGGATTTGAACGGGTCCACCGCGTCCCCCCCTCCCCCACCCCGTCCCCAGAACTACACATGCTGGCTATTGTGTTTCGCAACATGTTCTCTATCTATGGCTCGTCTCTACTGGGAGTTGTAGTTTTAAAAGACGTTGTCGTATTTCCCATAATAAGAAGTTGCCAGTATTAAACTGTGTACATCCCTGGAGGTTTAGGGGATAGGAAACACTCACATTTAAAACATATAATTAAAATAGCTTGTGCCCATAATGGGCAGCATTAATATATATACACATGCCAGCTAAGGTCAGAAGAGCTTTCTTTAACAGCTGGTCTTATGTCTGTGACCCCTCCTGTTGTTCATTGATGAGCCTGAAACATGCACTTGTCAAGGTTCAGAGGCACATTTTGCAAATATGCCAGTAGCCATCGATCATCTTAAGATAAGATATACTTTATTGATCCCAAGTTGGAAACATTTGCGTTCCATCAGCATGTGTAACAGTTGTAAATATGCAGTGGTGTTTATTTGTAAATCATTTAGTATAATCACACAAATTCTGTGTTTTATATGTAATAATTCTGTGTTCTTTATTTATTGAATATTCAATACCTGACAAGGCCGGAGATGAAAAACTTGGGTCACAGGTTCCTCAACAGTGCGTTACAAGACATCTATCAATATGTGTGTATACCTCCACCATTAAACTGTCGTATTCTGCACATTTCTTATACTATCTACATACATCTTATATAAGAGTATAATACATCATGTATAATATCAGTTAAAATAAGTGCTTACACATAGTTAACATTGCTGGAGGTATACACAAAGTTTTTCATTCATTGCATAACTACACCGTTTGTGTATGATAAGCAGTGTTGGGTGTAACGCGTTACAAAAGTAACGGAGTTACAGTAATATATTACTTTTTGCTGTAACGAAGTAATGTAACGCATTACTAATGAAATGTGGGTAATATATTACCCACAATGCTCAGTAACGCAGTTACAACACATTTTAACCCGAAATTAAATGGTGATTTGTTTTTTAAGAATGTACTAACATAGAGACATTCCGACACCAGACAAATTGTGCGGGTAGATTAGTAAACCTGGTGTTTACCCTTCAGGCTTCGCGTCGGGATATTCGGGCAGTTGAATGTTATGCACCCTCTATTCAAAAAAGAGAACGGAGCGAAAAATACAAACAACAAATTGTGTGAGGTGCGCGTGACCTGCTCCGCTGCGCGTGCATCATTTCCAAAGTGCTTCCACAGCAGTGACACACATCTGTGGATAATCATTTATACGAAAATGGTTAAAGCAACCATCACTAAACGCCAGCAACACTGCATCTACTGCAGACAACAGGTCAGATGGGGACATCACGTGACCCTCCGTTGTGGACACTAGCTTACTCCCGCCTGACTCGCCGCCCTCGCCCCCGGAGCAGCTACGCAGCCCCTCTGCGGCCCGCAGGTGCCAGGATACCACGGCAAAACAGAGCCTGCCCAGGTATATCTAAACAAGTACCCGTCTGTACAGTGGGGTTCGGCGGTCATGTTGCAGCTCGTGGTATACAAATAGACAAGGGCTAGAATATTCATGTGAAAATAGTGCCATATTCTGCCATGCCTGTAGAAATGTTGGGTCAAAAATAATGCATACAATAGCACAGATGCCTTCACCACGAATGGCTACAAAAAGATCTCATATCCCAAGCTTATCAACGAGCTGATGTTGCAGCTGAAATGTTCTCCAGGTCACAAAGTCAACCTCACAGGAAGATGTGATACCAGTTTTCAAGCACAGTAAATATTCTCTTCCCAGAGTATATGATGGGACCAAGGTGATGATGTAGTACATGGTTTTAATAATACTTTTGCTTTTCAATGTTTGCCATTTCAAACCATGAGCTGGTTCAAATAATATTTGCCTTGATTTACAATATGTTCTCATTGGTTTTATCAGTAGCTTTGAAGCTGTTGTGCTTTTCTTTGCCACAGTCCACTTTGGACTATATGAGATATTTCAGGATTGCACTTTTAACTCACTTGAAATGTTCTCACTTGCTTGGTTTCAAAACATAACAAATGCCATAATCTGTTCATTGGGGACCATCAATGCTATTTTTCATTGCTGTTGCCACTATTGCTCATGTAAACCTGCTACTGCTGCGCCCCCTGTAATCTCAGAGGCACCCGGAGTCATTTTGTTCTGGAACCGGGCCTGTACATGGCCATATACTAAACAAACTACAGAGCCCATTCCGTGTCCTGTTATTGTTTACTTCCTGTCTGCCTTCTTCTGGTGATTTATCTGACGTCCAGCGCTCCGTCTTTTAACCTCTTTTCCTTTCTCTTTCTTTCCTTAGCAACCTTCATTATAGTCCTTGACAGCGGTCTGTACTGCTGTATTAACAACGTGTCACATGTTAAGAATTTACAATCAGAATCGAGTATTCAACTAAGCTGTGTAATACAAGTTGTTAGTAGCCTTAAGGGCCTACACAGTTGTTATGCTATACCACATCGCCCTTCACTGGATGTATAATGAGCTGCTCTAAACTACATTTTAGCATTTAAAATTCTTTTGCGGTTATTTTGGTGAAAGTAACTTAAAAAAGTAACTAAAGTAGTGTAACTCATTACATTTCAGAGACAGTAATTTTGTAATGTAACTTATTACTTTCAAAAGAGAGTAATAAGTAATATGTAATATATTACATTTTGGAAGTAACTTGCCCAACACTGATGATAAGTCAATAAACCTTAGAAAATCTTGAAATCTTGAAAGGGATGTGCAAAATAGTCATTATATACAGTCTTTAATTAACTATTAGTAGAGAATAACGAGTAATGAATATACTTTATAGAGATCCTATTAATATCTAATAGTAAAAATAATGAAATTCAATAACATGCTTTAACCACTAGGTGTCCCTTTATATCAGCTGTGCACCTTTATGGTGAAAATACAGCCTATCTACCAATTGGATCAAATATAAAAGTCAGCCGAATTAGTGTTGATACTGCAAGGAGACGTATTGTGTGAAAAGAAATGTAAGATGTTGTTTAATTGCTGATATATTTATGATCCACGTCACGTTTTCAGTTCCTCATGTTTGTCTAGAAGTCTTCTCATCAGGGCTCTATAAATACAGAACTACGGCAGTGTGTAATATTTAATGCAGCCGAACCGTGTATTACAATGCCGTTATGTGATGACTTTCAAAGAGAAAAGCAAGCACACTCGGAATAAAGTGTTTTCGGTCTGTTTCCGGTATTTGTTTATGACGATGTGATGTGAGATGTGAGACTGGAATTGCACAGGGGAAAATAACGTATCTATGCCACAATTTTAGATGCAGATTTTGTTAAACTAATATGTTTGCGCTGTGGACCAACACTATACATTGACGGGGAAGGGGGTAGCAATAAAGATAACACCATTAAACTGTTACACAACATAACAGAAATAATATCGATAGCAGCGTCCCTAGCAACCACCTTGGTAACAATGAAAACGTTGTATCGACACAATTTCCTGAAGTAATCTTCGTAATAACTAGCAAACTAAAGATCATGTACATCCACTGCACACATAATCTGAAATAACAACTCATATTTCTCGCATCAAATGACATCAAAACGCATTTTAATGGCCAAACTAACTTTAAAATAGGCATTTTACACCGAGAATAAAACGAAGTTCGGTCATGTTTTTTTTTTCTGCAGAGAGAAATTTGAAGATCACGTGACATGGAATGAATGGTGAAAAAAAACGTAGGGATCTTACAATTTCAGAGGCGTTTTTGTAGAAATACTACGTCCTACGTTGTGGACCAACGTAGTTATTACACGTTTTCTTGTGAGACTGGGTTGGCTTACTCAGGGTCCCAATCTTACCAACACGCTACTTGGTGTGCTCATTCGATTCAGACAAGAACAGATAGCTTTCATGGCTGATGTGGAGGGGATGTACCATCAGGTCAAGGTGGCTCCTGCTGATCAAGATTATCTTCGCTTTCTTTGGTGGCCAGGAGGAGATGTCAGTTTACCTCTCGCCGAGTACAGGATGACAGCACATCTATTTGGTGCCACTTCATCAGCAAGCAGTGCAACCTATGCTCTCACTAAAACCGCTGAAGACAACAAAGATGATTTCTCTGCAGAAGCTGTTGACACTGTCGGAAGAAATGTCTATGTTGACGACTGCTTAAAATCTGTCGCTTCTGCTGATCAAGCTGTGAAGTTATGTGAAGAACTCAAGGGTCTTTGTGCAAAGGGAGGATTTCATCTGACAAAGTGGACAAGCAACAGTAAAACTGTGCTGGCCTCCATCCTAAAGAGTGAAAAACCCAGAGGTAAAAAAACTGGACTTAGAGACCCAAGACAATCTTCCAATAGAAAGAGCTCTAGGGATACAGTGGCATGTGGAGGAAGATGTTTTCAAGTTTCAAGTCTGCTTAAAATCTCAACCAGCCACAAGGAGAGGCATCCTTTCAACAGTCTGCTCTGTGTATGACCCACTTGGATTTCTTTCACCATTTCTCTTCACTGCAAAGCATGTCTTACAAGAGTTGTGCAAACTCAATTGTGGGTGGGACGAAGAAATCCCGGAGGCTCTCAAGAAACAGTGGCAAAGATGGCTCATGGGATTAAAGCAGATAGAAAGCTTCAAGATTGATCGATGTATCAAACCAAAGAATTATGGACAAATTCAATCTGCACAATTGCACCATTTCAGTGATGCAAGCGAGATTGGATACGGTGTTGTCACCTACCTTAAGGTGACAAATGAAGAGGAAGACGTTCACATATCCTTCATGTCAGGAAGGTCACGTGTCGTGCCTCAAGATTGGAGCTCACAGCAGCAGTACTGGCAGTACGCATGGACAAGATGATCAGAACTGAGCTGCAAATCTGTCTTCTGGACCGACAGTACATCTGTTCTGAGATACATCTTGAATGAAACGCTAAGGTTTCAGACATTTGTAGCCAACAGAATAAGTCTGATCAGAGAAGCAACATCACAGTGGAAATACATCAACACTAAACTGAATCCAGCAGATGATGCATCTCGGGGATTGGCAGCAGAATCGTTCTTGAAATGTGAGACTTGGATAAATGGTCCATTGTTTCTGAAAAAACCTGAAGACAAATGGCCTGAGTTTCCGGACGCACTTAAAATGGTCAATGACAGCTATCCTGATGATCCAGAGGTGAAGAAGGACAAAGTCAACGTGAACCCAACCATTGCAACTGACCTAAATGCCACAAGCAAGCGAGTGCATCACTACTCTGACTGGAGGAAACTGAAAAGAGCCGTTGCATGGTTCCTTCAAGTAAAACATCTCTTGCTGCTTTTAAGTAAGAAGAGGAAGGAAGTTACTTCTACTCAAGCAAAAGAACCACGTCGAATAAAGCTGATTGAGAAGGAGATGAGAGTGTTTAAAGACTCTACTATGAGAGGTCTCTCTCTCTCTCTCTCTCTCTCTCTCTCTCTCTCTCTCTCTCTCTCTCTCTCTATCTCTCAATCTATAAGGAACCGCAGTAGGCAAAAGGCGTTGCTATAGCAACACGTCATGTTTGTTTACACGCAAAATCAATAGCGCAATATGACCCGCTGGGCGGAAATAGGTATAAATGGCCATTTCTTTGGCGATTTCTTCAATCTGACTTCATATTGACAGTTTTCAACAACATAGGGTGCTACATAACACACTTTCAGGAAAAGTCACAGACTGGGAGACTTTAATATTTTATTGAAAAAAAGTTACATACAATAAAAAAACAGCTCTGGGTCAAATTGACCCGATTGGTGGTTCTAGTGTTAAATGCCTTTGTCTCAATGTCTTTCATTTTTGTAAAGCACCTTGAATTGAAAGGTGCTATATAAATAAACTTGCCTTGCCTAGTAAAGATAGCACATGCAAATGTCACATGTCTTCTTCATGCTGTTCTTGTTTTAGTTTGTGAGGACAGAAGGACTGAAACATACAAATAAACACACTTTATTTTCTGTGCACTTCATGTTCAGTTAATTATACAGTTTAAAGTCAAAAGGAAAGTTGACATTAAAAGCTATGAAGCATTGTTTAAATCATTGCAAACTGTCAGCAAGCTGCAGAGACGTGGGAGATTTCATGTGATTTTAATGAGATCGCATGGAGGTCAAATAAGCAAAAAAGTGCCATGAATGTCGCCGTTTTTCTCATCTTGATAAATACGTCATTTCAAAACAAAGTCCCCCGATCGTTCTGCAGCTAATAATCCTCACTCTCACTATATTTAGCTCCATTTCTCTCCGTGCGTCACACACGTGAACTCTGATGCTCTGATTGTCGCCGTCTTGCCTCTTTTTGCGCCTCTGACTGTGACGGCAATTATCTGAAATGTCAGCGCGGTGTCAGTCTGTCCTTTATGTCGCAAATTGCTTCATTTTCTCTGTCAAATGTCAGTTGATATGCCGTCTTTGTGTGGCTTTGCTTCGTCTGACACGTATCCGGGATGCGCTGAAAACATTTAGCTGCAGAACATTTAAGATTTTGAATCCACAGGAGCCTTTTTCGTTTCCTGTGACCCCCTGATCTGAACACCAACGCACTAACCCACTGAGCCACACGCCTCCCTGTACTCGTACTCGACATTGAGAAACACCATAAATGTTTCCCCTTGCTAACAGGCTTTATGCTAAGCTAAGACAAGCTAAGTGAAGCTAAGCTAAGGGTAAGAAAAGATAAAATAGTACTTTATTGATCCTAATTTGGGAAATGTTTGTGTTGCTGCAGCAAAAAGACATGGCATTAAGCAATACACATTTAAAGACAAGAAATAAACAAGGAAGTAGAAAATGTACATGTTGAATTTAAACAATACAAAGATTAGTATAAGTATGCTCATAAGCGTAGACTTGAAAGTGGTCCAACATGTCAGACTGTGGTGCAGGAATGAGTCAGCATTTCATCACTTCCTGTCCCCTGGTTTGGAAGTCAATGGTTTTCTGAGTTTCTTTTTGGTTCTCAAGCTGAAGAGATTTTAATTCTAAGACATAAAACACGTCAGTAAATACCTCATTGGTCAATTTAGAAAATGTAATACTATAAATATCTTAAAGTCCTCCGATAGGTCCTTCTCAGGAAACACTACATGACCCAAAATAGATCACATTTAAACTTCTTGTTCTGCTCAGAGAGAATATTTTTGCAAATCAAAAAGTTTGGGCGGTGAAACCTCGAAAGTCTGTCGTCCATCAAACAGCTGACGGGCATCTTTTTCCACTGAAGCGCATCATCCATCATCGTGTTTGAAAGATCCCAAAACTGCAAATACAAACTCAAACCGGCCGCATGTTTCCTACCTCGTAAATAATTAAAATGGTAGAAGAAGAGTGCACATTCCTGCATTCAATCCCACGCCTAAAACACTGCATTTGGATGATTCATATCTTTATTTTGGTCCTTTTTAGACTTGTTCTTCTTGATGTTGCTATACCTAATAATAATAACAACACATATATAATATTAATACAAATAATAAAATCATAATAATTCAATGATTAATAAACCAATAATTAATAAAAAGATGATAAAGACAGATATGGGTGAGTATTGTGAAGGTGGGGGACTTTGCTCAAATACAAGCTAAGTTGACAAGGTTTGTTTTCAGCTGTCTTTTTAAATGGGCTTTCAGTCTTTATTATTTACTTAATTTGATATTGTTTTATTTCTTTTAAAGCAGTCAAACACAGGCTCTTCGGTCAGCAGCAGGCCCAGGGTGAGAGAGAGGGAGAAGGCTTCCTTTATGATCGGTCCTGGCTGCTGATAGGCCAGCTGAGGGTGAGGGGATCCAATCAGCCGTCAGACTCAGGTGCCCAGGCAGATACTGATCAGCTGCAGAGACAACAGGGAAGGTTTCTCATTTCTCTAATTTCCCCTCCTCGACTCCTCGGCTCCTTGACTCCTCGACTCCTCGGTCCTCCGGTAGTGACCCGGAAATGGATTTCAGCGCGCCATGTTGAAGGACATCTCATTTCTCTAAATGCACATCGAGGACCGAGCATCGAGCATTGAGGAGGCTCTCTGGAGGAGCTCTAACCGAGGAGAGAGGAGAGAGGAGAGAGGAGAGAGGAGGCTCTCTGGAGGAGCTCTAACCGAGGAGAGAGGAGAGAGGAGAGAGGAGGCTCTCTGGAGGAGCTCTAACCGAGGAGAGAGGAGAGAGGAGAGAGGAGGCTCTCTGGAGGAGCTCTAACCGAGGAGACACTGATGGGTCCTCCACTGATGCATTTCCGGCAACAGAGATGTTTCAAAGAGTCGTGACGCATGGCCGGACTTATCTCAGCCAATGACAGCTCTGCATGCATCCTGGATATTATTTTATATATCCAGTCTCTGATTGTGTTACATTACATCACATCACATGTCACTTGTTAGACGCTTTTATCCAAAGCGACTTCCATACTCTGTGGACAATCCCCACAGGAGCAGTTTGGGGTGAAGTGTCTCAGGGACACAACGACATGCTGACTGCAGTGGGGTTTGAACCTGTGACCCCTGATCCGATTCCGAACACCGACGTTATTATGAGAGTGCTCTCATACATGTTTGATTCTGAAATTGTATATATTTATATTTATATAAATATATGTGTGTGTGTGTGTGTGTGTGTGTGTGTGTGTCCGCATCTGTAGCCTGTTATTGTCTCATGATACCGCACTGTGAATGAATCAAAGTATAGAAGTGGTCATGAACACATCTGTCCATCAGACAGAGGGCTGCTGTGCCTCCTGTCATCATTAATGGACGTCTCTTTAAAATGACCGCTCAGAGGAGAGGAGTTCTCATTTCTCTAACCGCCTGCTGCTTCCCCTCCTCTCTCCTCGGCTCCCCTCCTCTCTCCTCGGCTCCCCTCCTCGACTCCTCCGCTCGCATCTCCTGTGGGCGGGACTAAGACACAAGGATAGGAGTCGAGGAGGGGAGTCGAGGAGGGGAGTTAGAGAAATGAGAAACCTTCAGGGAGAAGAGAGAAAAGCAGGAGGGAAGGGAAACAACACATTACAGCCTGCCTGGCACGTGACAAGAGGTTTTAACTTCTTTTTTTAGCGACATTTCCTTTTAATTTAATCTTTTAATCTTTTAATCGCTTGACCTATATTCAAATAATCAAGTTTATATTATTATTTGATTTGATTGTGTATATATATATATGTTTATTCCATCTATTTTATAGTTTTTATTATTTAGTTTGATCGATTCATTTTGTCTTTTTCTGTATGAAAAGTGCGATATCAATGATTATTACTTCAAAGTCTGCAGACAGCTGTCAGACGGTTTCACGGATGGTTTGGTCTGAAACGAGAGAACACCTGAACGCGCTGCAGGTCTCAGGCGTTCTCTCCGTCACGCAGAGAACACCTGAACGCGCTGCAGGTCTCAGGCGTTCTCTCCGTCACGCAGAGAACACCTGAACGCGCTGCAGGTCTCAGGTGTTCTCTCCGTCACGCAGAGAACACCTGAACGCGCTGCAGGTCTCAGGCGTTCTCTCCGTCATGCAGAGAACACCTGA
Organism: Pogonophryne albipinna; assembly: GCA_028583405.1. Classification (NCBI taxonomy): domain Eukaryota; kingdom Metazoa; phylum Chordata; class Actinopteri; order Perciformes; family Artedidraconidae; genus Pogonophryne; species Pogonophryne albipinna. The sequence continues at coordinate 442,475 of JAPTMU010000115.1, forward strand.
ACGCGCTGCAGGTCTCAGGCGTTCTCTCCGTCACGCAGAGAACACCTGAACGCGCTGCAGGTCTCAGGTGTTCTCTCCGTCATGCAGAGAACACCTGAACGCGCTGCAGGTCTCAGGCGTTCTCTCCGTCACGCAGAGAACACCTGAACGCGCTGCAGGTCTCAGGCGTTCTCTCCGTCACGCAGAGAACACCTGAACGCGCTGCAGGTCTCAGGTGTTCTCTCCGTCACGCAGAGATAACGAGGTCAAAGACATGTTGGAGGTAAACGTCTGCAGATGTTCAGACGGAGCGCTATGTGCACTCACGTATGAGAAAAGGGTCATTAAACAGCTTTCTTCTTCTTTCCAGCGGCTTCACGTGCACGTTTGAGCATGAGGATTTGTTTTCTTTTGCAAACACATGAATTACATTTTGCACAATAAACCCTACCTGCTTTAAGCGTCTTACATTTACACCTAAAAAGTGTTAAAACTGAGAAATTAAACCAAGTTTTTTTACGCTTTAGTTGAGTTGGAAACGTTAAAAAAAGGTTTGTGTGCATGTAAATGGTCTGCAAAGACTGAAATCTCTGTGTTCCCTCCGGAGTGAGTTCCCCCAAGGAGAGGACTCTTTAAAGTAGAGACACTACATACTGATATACACCTGAACATCAGCAGGAGAGGACTCTTTAAAGGAGAGACACTACATACTGATATACACCTGAACATCATCAGGAGAGGACTCTTTAAAGGAGAGACACTACATACTGATATACACCTGAACATCATCAGGAGAGGACTCTTTAAAGGAGAGACACTACATACTGATATACACCTGAACATCAGCAGGAGAGGACTCTTTAAAGGAGAGACACTACATACTGATATACACCTGAACATCAGCAGGAGAGGACTCTTTAAAGGAGAGACACTACATACTGATATACACCTGAACATCAGCAGGAGAGGACTCTTTAAAGGAGAGACACTACATACTGATATACACCTGAACATCAGCAGGAGAGGACTCTTTAAAGGAGAGACACTACATACTGATATACACCTGAACATCAGCAGGAGAGGACTCTTTAAAGGAGAGACACTACATACTGATATACACCTGAACATCAGCAGGAGAGGACTCTTTAAAGTAGAGACACTACATACTGATATACACCTGAACATCAGCAGGAGAGGACTCTTTAAAGTAGAGAAACTACATACTGATATACACCTGAACATCAGCAGGAGAGGACTCTTTAAAGTAGAGACACTACATACTGATGTACACCTGAACATCAGCAGGAGAGGACTCTTTAAAGGAGAGACACTACATACTGATTTACACCTGAACATCAGCAGGAGAGGACTCTTTAAAGGAGAGACACTACATACTGATATACACCTGAACATCATCAGGAGAGGACTCTTTAAAGTAGAGAAACTACATACTGATATACACCTGAACATCAGCAGGAGAGGACTCTTTAAAGGAGAGACACTACATACTGATATACACCTGAACATCAGCAGGAGAGGACTCTTTAAAGGAGAGACACTACATACTGATATACACCTGAACATCAGCAGGAGAGGACTCTTTAAAGTAGAGACACTACATACTGATATACACCTGAACATCAGCAGGAGAGGACTCTTTAAAGTAGAGACACTACATACTGATATACACCTGAACATCAGCAGGAGAGGACTCTTTAAAGTAGAGACACTACATACTGATATACACCTGAACATCAGCAGGAGAGGACTCTTTAAAGTAGAGACACTACATACTGATATACACCTGAACATCAGCAGGAGAGGACTCTTTAAAGTAGAGACACTACATACTGATATACACCTGAACATCAGCAGGAGAGGACTCTTTAAAGTAGAGACACTACATACTGATATACACCTGAGCATCAGCAGGAGAGAACTCTTTAAAGTAGAGACACTACATCCTGATATACCTCCTCACTGCTCGTAAAGTCATTACTTGCTGGGAAAGTAGGTAAGTAGTAAACCGTGCAACAAATGCATCATCATGATGAAATAATTTGGCATAAAGAGGCAGCGAGTCAAATTAATACTCGTTTTCTGCCAGTTGTCCTGAGGCTCAGAAGAAGAACAGGGACTTCCAGCATCCTTTCAACAGAACAGAGGCCGTATCTCATTTCCGAGATTCCCCTCCTCGACTCCTATCCTCGTGTCTCAGTCCCGCCCACAGGAGATGCGAGCGGAGGAGCCGAGGAGGGGAACCGAGGAGAGAGGAGGGGAGCCGAGGAGAGAGGAGGGGAAGCAGCAGGCGGTTAGAGAAATGAGAACTCCTCTCCTCTGAGCGGTCATTTTAAAGAGACGTCCATTAATGATGACAGGAGGCACAGCAGCCCTCTGTCTGATGGACAGATGTGTTCATGACCACTTTGATTCATTCACAGTGCAGTGTAATGAGACAATAACAGGCTACAGATGCGGACACACACACACACACACACACATGCAATTTCAGAATCAAACAAGTATGAGAGCACTCTCATAATAACGTAACACTATCAGAGACTGGATATATCCCCCTCTCTGGTCGCTACAATGAGGAACATCAATTACGAGCCAAAAGTTGTATTTCCAAGTATTAAAAGTAAGCAGAGGAAACCAAACCAACTGAGACCCGTCTGTCCGCTGCATCTACGCACACACTGTAACACACACTGTAACACACACTGTAACACACACTGTAACACACACTGTAACACACACACCTACAGCTCCTAAAGCATATAATCAGGCTACAGCAGTGGTGAGCCGTCAGGGCTCTCTAGGCCAGTGCTTCTCAAAGTGTGGTCCGCGGACCACTGGTGGTCCGTGAGCGCCCCCTAGTGGTCCGTGAGTATATTGGTAAAATTTCACATTTGAAATAAATAAAAGTTTTCCGCACTCTCGCGGGAATATCTCCACGATGGAGCGAGCTTCAGTTTTGATTGCATGATATCGCCCAGCGCCACACCTTCATCACACATGTTCCCACTTGTTTGTACCATTTGCAGGCGATTTGTAATCTGTTCTAGAAAAACGATGTGTTTTTGGATATTTTTGGAGTTAGGTGGTCCGTGAGTGTTTTTTTATTGGTTAAGTGGTCCGGTATGAAATTTTTTGAAAAACACTGCTCTAGTGGTGAGCCGTCAGGGCTCTCTAGGCTCTCTCTGAGGGCCTAGAGCAGTGTTTTTTTCTCTGAGGGCCTAAGATGTTCTAAAAAATAATATTTGAAAACATTACAAAATAAATATTTTTTTTTAAATGTTTTTTTAGTTATATTTTTCATTAGTTTTACCAAAATAACTTGATTTAATTGTATTCAAAATAACATTTCCAAAGAAATAAATCCTTCGAATCTGCCTGTTCAGTTTCTGTTGGAATGTGAAGGGTTAAATTAAAGAAGCTCCTTTAGCCGTCTCTGCGAGTTCTGTGAAGAAGGGAGAGCTTGTTGGTCCCTCTCTACATTCACAGAGGGTCGCTATAGTAACTCAACGAGAGAGTAATGTCAAACGACAGTACAATTGACCAATCATATCTTCCCTCTAAATGGGCGGGCTTTATTTTCGTGGACTTTATGACAAGTTCCGCCCTCTGTGAGGTCTCTGCAAGTGGTGCAGTGACGCGTCCTAAAACCAGGAAGTAAGCTGCGCTCGGATTCCCTCGACAGAAAGCAACGAGATTTCTCCATAGGATTTTGGAAAATAGCTGTAAATAAGGTCTGTGGAAAACGAACCTGTTAGATAAATGCACGTTTTGTTCAGACGGATAATATCCACATGTCTACCCTACTTTTATTATTTTAGAATCATAAATCTAATCGATAGATTTATGATGGATAGATTTATGATTAGCATAAGTTCGTTCATGATGGCTCACTTCAGTGATAGTGATGACATCGTTTGCAAAATTATTAACCGAGTCATTTTCAAGATTGAGTTACAACAGTGGCGAGCCGTGACTTTTATACCTAGGCCCTCTGACCCCCCCCCCCCCCCTTCCCTCTAAAAAAAGAAGAGTTATTACGTCACAGCGTATACTTCAGCGGAATATCAAAACAGCGGCCCGGGGTGCAAAACGCATCAATGACAGCGACCCTCTACCACACAGAACAACACCATTTAAACACCTATCATGACAGGGCACCCACAGCCAAGTAATAATTAAACATGAATGAAGTCGGCACGGCGGCCCGCATTGAAAATGACTTAGGCCTACCTCTGATGATCAATCACTGAAACACTAAGTCCTTCCTCCTGTCCTTCTGGATGAAGCACTTGATGGTCATTCAGCTGATCCTTTGCCACTCCAGTTTATCATTGGAACTCAATCTTGAAAATGACTCGGTTAATAATTTTGCAAACGGTTAGAGCTCCTCCAGAGAGCCTCCTCTCTCCTCTCTCCTCTCTCCTCGGTTAGAGCTCCTCCAGAGAGCCTCCTCTCTCCTCTCTCCTCGGTTAGAGCTCCTCCAGAGAGCCTCCTCTCTCCTCTCTCCTCTCTCCTCTCTCCTCGGTTAGAGCTCCTCCAGAGAGCCTCCTCTCTCCTCTCTCCTCGGTTAGAGCTCCTCCAGAGAGCCTCCTCTCTCCTCTCTCCTCTCTCCTCGGTTAGAGCTCCTCCAGAGAGCCTCCTCTCTCCTCTCTCCTCTCTCCTCGGTTAGAGCTCCTCCAGAGAGCCTCCTCTCTCCTCTCTCCTCTCTCCTCTCTCCTCGGTTAGAGCTCCTCCAGAGAGCCTCCTCTCTCCTCTCTCCTCTCTCCTCTCTCCTCTCTCCTCGGTTAGAGCTCCTCCAGAGAGCCTCTTCTCTCCTCTCTCCTCTCTCCTCGGTTAGAGCTCCTCCAGAGAGCCTCCTCTCTCCTCTCTCCTCTCTCCTCTCTCCTCGGTTAGAGCTCCTCCAGAGAGCCTCCTCTCTCCTCTCTCCTCTCTCCTCGGTTAGAGCTCCTCCAGAGAGCCTCCTCTCTCCTCTCTCCTCTCTCCTCAGTTAGAGCTCCTCCAGAGAGCCTCCTCGATGCTCGATCCTCGGTCCTCGGTGTGCATATAGAGAAATTAGATGTCCTTCAACATGGCGCGCTGAAATTCATTTCCGGGTCACTACCGGAGGACCGAGGAGTCGAGGAGGGGAAATCTTTACAACACATAATATTTCCTGTTAGTCTGATGGATATAGCTCTATTATATTTATCTTGTTTCATATTTGTGGATATAGAGAGAACATTTAATGCCTCCTTGTTTTGTTTGCTTGTAATTGTTTTTGTACTTGTCCTGTTCCAATGATACCATTTTAATGTAACCATTTTTTTTATATGAATGATATTCTTATAGCGCTGACGACCAGTATTGTGTAGTGGATGCGGACTGGGGGGATGGGATTGAATAATAAATTAATAACAATAAAATGTTGTTGCATTTTGACAATCAAAGGACCCTAAAATGTTTCCAGACTATACAACAAAGCACAGTTATTTGTTGTGCTTTATTACCAACAACTCCATCACTGTCACACCATAATAAAACTCACTGAGGAACTTATGCTTTTCAACATTTACCATCGGCACTGATTGGACTTCCTCCCAACAAAAGCCTGAGAGTGTGAATGTGCTGTAATCTGTAGTATTGAGTATTGAGTCATTTCTCTTTGTGTCCTCGTCTCCTCTCTACAGTCTTTTCTTTAAGGAGGGTCTGGTTGCTCTGCTGCTCCTCCATCGATTTAAAGACTCACCTCGACTGACCTCGCTGTCAGAGAACTCTCCGGTGGATCATTTATAGAAGAAGAAAAGCTTTGCTGCTACACAAATACTTTATTTAAAGAGAGTCGAGGTGACGATTTGCTCCACGTCAGCAGGAGGTTAAATGATGGTGTCCTCTCCTGCATGGAAAGCATTTAAGCTGCCGGTCGTATGAAATATATGATTTTGGACCGAAAGCAGAAGGCATACGGACCTCATGAACAACCCAAACTTAAGCAGTCCATTTTGATGCTTTAGTGAATCCTAAAAATGAAAAATTAGTCAGCTTTTTACCACTTCCTCGGTTCCCTGGTCTGGAAGTCAGTGGTTTTCTGAATGTGTTTTTGGTTGTTAGACCGAATAAAGATCTGTGGTTAACACAAGCTGAAGAGATTTTTATTCTACAACATAAAATACCTCAGTAAATGACCGTGCTGTAGTTCCTTTATAGCCCAACATTAGCCGCCTTTAGCTTAGCGGTGGTGAAGTCATGTGACCGTGCTGTAGTTCCTTTATAGCCCAACATTAGCCACCTTTAGCTTAGCGGTGGTGACGTGAAGTCATGTGACCGTGCTGTAGTTCCTTTATAGCCCAACATTAGCCGCCTTTAGCTTAGCGGTGGTGACGTGAAGTCATGTGACCGTGCTGTAGTTCCTTTATAGCCCAACATTAGCCACCTTTAGCTTAGCGGTGGTGACGTGAAGTCATGTGACCGTGCTGTAGTTCCTTTACAGCCCAACATTAGCCACCTTTAGCTTAGCGGTGGTGACGTGAAGTCATGTGACCGTGCTGTAGTTCCTTTACAGCCCAACATTAGCCACCTTTAGCTTAGCGGTGGTGACGTGAAGTCATGTGACCGTGCTGTAGTTCCTTTATAGCCCAACATTAGCTTTTTACTTCAGAAATCCTAATGTGGTGTTAACATGTGGAGATTATCCTGCTGAACTAAACGTGTAAATATCATAAACGTTGAGATTATTTTCTGATAATCCAATGGAGGAATCCCATATGCTTTCTCTCTAAAGCCCTTGCAGGCAATTCTTTTTTTTCTCTGCTGTCCTGTTTATCAAGGTGATCCTCGAGCCTCATCCCGCGGCGAGTTCATCGATCGGCGACCAATCACAGCCTGATCTTCCTCTGAGGGATGTGACCTTCCCACGCGGAGTCAGATTCAGCCCGCTGCTCCGCGACAGGAAGATACATCGCTGTCATTATCCCCCAAGGTCGCTTATGATCCATGAGTACATACAGTGCAGAAAACAAGTTAGCATTACGTGTCTGATGCCTCCTGATGAGACGTCTCTCTTCAGCCTCTCTTCGGCTAAACATTGTTATACAGTACATTGTTTTCATACAAAATTACCATATTTATATAATAATAATAACAGCATTTAAGTAAGGGTGAATGCGCACCTCCTTTCTTCTGGTGATTTATCTGACGTCCAGCGCTCCGTCTTTTAACATCTTTCTCCTTCTTGATCCTCCTTAGCAACGGTCATTATAGTCCTTGACAGCGGTCTGTACTACGGTATTAACGTGTCACATGTTCTGAATTGACCAATCAGAATCGAGTACACAACTAAGCCGTGTAATAAAATGGTGATATTGATGCATGTGTGCACAAGTGTATGTTCTCTATATGATAAGATGTGTATATGTGCATAATGCATGGTGTCTCTATTGTCTGTATACGTTTCTCTATTTTCTTACCTCTGCATGATCAGCAGTCGTATGTTTGTTTGTTTTCAGCCACATTTGACATTTGTATTAAACATTTTTGAATTAATTTGTGTTCTTTGAGGGGCATGAATGAGGGACTGTTTCCCAATACATCTCACTTACTTTTGAGGATTCAATTCCTTTTTCTGGAGTCAAAATGACAATAAACTAACATTTTCTGACCCCGTTAAATCTGATACTGGTCCCAGATCCTCCCACTACTGTAATTGAAGTGTTCTTGTTGTTGCAGGGGTTTGCACAGAGTTGGCATTTTTCGTTAATCACTTTTTGCACAAACTTTGTGCTGCCTCAGGCTGTTCTCTAAACTTTGTTTTCAAAATGTGCCCACTCAGAATAAAGGGGAACTGCACAATGTTGGCATCCCTCCTCCCAAAGTGCAGGGGAAAGGAAATGTTTACAAAGGTGGGTGATGGGCAGTTTGTTCCAAGAGTGGGAGTGGTTTGGATTTGGGCCACATGATGCAAACGTGCAAAAAAACATGAAAGGTAAATTAAAATACAATCAAAAAACTTTTTAATGGGACATAAAGTATGTTTTATGGACGTTGAAATACATTTTGAATAAAGTTAAATCCGCAGCTTTAATTGAATCTACCTGTCCCGTGTTTTTCCATTAGTCAGTGCAAACATGTGACTCGGGTCAAAGACCATGGCGACCATCTTGGATTTGGGAAACATGGGGGGCGTTTCTCAATGTCGAGGAAGGATGCTCGAGAGCCACTATTTCAAGGATGCTACGTCATCGAGTGCCGCCGAAGGACTGTTCCAATGTCCAGGATCCTTGGAATTCTACCGAGGTTGGCGTCCTTCGTTGCGGGAAATGTCGAGGCTGCACATGTGTGTATCCTCCGCGGTCTTAAAATCCCCACAATGCTTTGCGCACCGGACCAATTTCCAAAATCTTTGGCGGAAATCGCGCTCCATTTAAGGCGGGGCCTCGCATATGACGCACACCTGTTGGGTCGCGATGTATTGACCAAGTAAAAAGTGGGTCCCGAGGCCTGACTAGTTGAGAACCACTGCTCTAGGTAATCATACATCCTGTCATGTACATTGTTATACTCTTGGACCTTCGTTATCACGTGCATCTCCATTCTTAATGAGTACATTCAGTACTTTACCAATACCATGTTTATGTCAATGATGATACCGAAATACAATTGAATAAAGCTCCTATTAGCCAAATATATCTCAGATTTAAAAGTCAATATTAAGTGGGACCCAACAGAGTAAACTTGATATCTAGCTGTAGTTTTGACAGGAAAATACTACTTGTTTGGTAGTTTTACTCCCACAAAATGTCATCAGTAGTACACTGTATGTTGTCTTTTGTAGTTGTGCATTGTATATTTTTTAGGGCTGTCAAACGATTAAAAAATTTAATCAGATTAATCACAGCTTAAAAATTAATTAATCAGATTAATCACCATTCGAACTATGTCCAAAATATGCCATTTATTTATGTATATTGTGGGAATGGAAAGATAAATGAAAGAAGGCGGATATATCCATTTAACACAGTATCTATGTTTATTATAACATTTTTCTGCGTGTCAAAATGAAAGACAACCCACACACCTATCAATCATCAAACCGTGGGGTCTTAATTCATTACGTGTTGATTTCTATCAACGGGGGAGTACTTGAGGAAAGTCGACGGGGGGGGGGGGCTAGTGGAGTACTTCGTGACCACAGAGTGCGAACGTTGTGATCAGCTGTTTTAGCGCAGTTCTCCAGTGAAGGGGGGGAAGTCTCCCTCCGCAGCCGGTTGGCGTAGTTTTGGCACAATTCCGTTGTACAGACCGACGTTAACAGCAGCCCTGTCTGTGCACACGGAGACTGACTCTGTCGTCCTGTGATCTAACCGCCTTCTGGAAAAGCTTCACAAGTACGTCGGTACGCAAATGCGCTTTGTGACACAAGTTTCAGATTACGCACATAACCTGCGTACCAGTTATGTGCACCCCTGTACTACAGCAAAAGTATTCTCCGTCGGGACTTCCTGCAACAACACCGACATTATCAAAGATGTTCTATTGAGAAGACGATCACTACGTGACAAAAGTTTTCAAAACCGTTTCTGGTCTTCGGTATTTCCAGACAAGTGGCTTCTGAAATCAATCTGACTAACTGCTGTCTGTGCAATTTACTCCGCGCGAGTTGGCGGACTTTATTTTGCTTACTTTAACATCATTTTTCATGGTGGGGCTAAGCCATTTCTTGGTATGGGTGTAGCCTACCCCAGCCATACCCTGGCGCTGCCACTGGTGGGACGTATGGGGCGGGCCATTCTGCACATGCGTTAAATGCGTTAAATATTTTAACGCAATTAATTCAAAAAATTAATTACCGCCGTTAACGCGATAATTTTGACAGCACTAATTTTTTTACTTGCATTTGTGACTTGTCAAGTTTCTTTCTTGGTTACCTGCCTTACGGCCCCGTCCACACAGCGGCGTGCGTTGACGCTTCACCATTCACTTTGAATGGGGTGACGTCACTTTTCGCCGAACTGCATTGTGGGAAGTGACGCGGAGCTTTGCTGGCGTGGCTCGCTGCAAAAGTTGAGCAATGGTCAACTTTTGAAGCCTCGGCAGAAGCGTCAGCCAATCGAATCATATGCCAGTACAAGCTCTAGCCAATCAAACCGCTGCTTGTGTGTCAGGGGCGGGAGATTCATGTGATTGGTTGTTGGTCGAGTTTCAGACACGCCCGCCGGCAAGCTTCAACGCACGCCGCTGTGTGGACGGGCCGTTAGAGACTAAGGATTTAAATTCGCATTTTTGCCAACTCCTGCTTTTTTATGCGTTGTATTTTGTCCCAATTTTCATTTACATGCACTAAATTACCAGATAAATACATAGACATGGTAAAAAATGATCTGAATTGGATGTAAAATCTGCCAGCGCTGAGGCCGTAATGTTCAGAATCTCCTCCACTTTTCTGAGTCTCCTCAGGACTAATGCACGGAGGATTTTGAAACAGGAAACTTGTGTTGTTGTGAGAATAAAAGAAAATGTCTGAGCTATTTTTGAACACACTCCTCTCTCAATTTCCTCTCCCAGAATGCATCTGTGAGTGAGAGATGGTGCAGGTCATCTCACTCCTTCAGGTGGAGTGAGCTCTGACTGCTGGCAAGTAGATAGACTGCGATTGAAAAGTAAAAAAAGAATAAGTCTGACGTCTGTTAGTGACGACTTCTCCTCAACCTGAGAGGAACATGTGGGAAAAGAAGTGAAGGAGGTTTAATCAGGACTGAGGAAAGAGAGTGCACTAAAACAGAGACGCAATAAGACGAGATGCAGGATGTTAGGACACTTTTCTGTAAAAGCATAAAGAGGATTTGGTTCGTGAGTTCTTATTGTGCTTTACCGGTTGTTTCCTACTTTCACTCCACTACAGTTCAGAGGTAAATGGTGTACTTTTCCTCCACTACATGTATTTAATACCTTTAGTTACTTCACAGATCTGGATGAATGATGTGAAATATAACCAAGTGTTAAATCAGACTTTAGTTCCACCTGGAGTAAATCCACAAGATACCCTGCATTATAAAACGGACAAGTCAAATCAAGCAATCTGATTGGTTCTTAGCCGTGATATACTGAGCGTATACCACGGGTAGAATTGTAAGTTACTTTTCACAACAAATCAGTATCCCTCCGCGTCTGAGAAAAACAGTATACCGTTGGGCTGAAAAGCTGGAACAAGAAAGCAGCGGAGAAGTAACGGGGCAGAAACCCTCCTTTTTACGCAGCGGTCCAGACATAGACATCAAATGGCAAAACATATTCAGAGTGCAGTTCCTTTGGCATTAGGGGAGGGATATCTAGATACTTTCCAAGGTTTGACATCATGACTTGTGCTACTTTTAAAGCAAGCAACGATGTTTTCAAATCTGTAATCAAAGAGGTCCGCAAAAACACTATCGACCAATCAGATTGCTTTATTTGACTTGTCAGTTTTATAAATATATTTATATTTCTTCCATTACGGAACAAACTTACAAAGCATAAGATGGAAACATTTAAGATTAACTTCGACCTCCGGGGGGGTCTTACTATGGAGGAGTGGATTGAGGAGTGCCTATCTCCAGAGAGCACCTAAACGACGACAAGCAGAGCTCCGTGAAGAGCAGGTAGACCAACTGGAGAAGTAGCACCATTCAAAAGCTTTCTGATGCGGGTCTTGAAACAAAGCAGAGACATGATGACCGTTAGTGGCCACAGGTGCGAAAGCTCTCTCCAGAGCTGCTGGAAGCCGAATCTCAGGGACCGGAGAAAGTGGAGCAATATTCTCGCCACGCCAAGCAACAGCCTAGAACAACCTCAACCTATACAAGTAACCTCGTAAGCCATGCTGCTGATGCTGGACAGTTTTTCAGTGGCTGCACAATAAACGGCAACAAACAAATGAATGTAAATAAACAGCCAAATAATGGATCAACGCTCTCTGTCTAATATGTTCGCTAGCTGTTAGTGTTGTTGCATAGCAACCACACTCTAAAAACGAATTCAGGCGACCTTTCACCTCCACTTCATTAAATGCATGGTTGCAAGATAAAAATGTGAGTTCATTGATTTAGATAAACATTTGAAGTTGCAAACATTAATTTATAAGTTGTGTTGACGTAATAATGTTGGTAATTACATCAACTTAATATTGTGTGTAATTTGAACTCTGATTTCTGCGTTAATTGACTTAAAACGAAATTCAAGTTGTAGTAAGTAATGCAATTGGCTTGATAACTTAATTGTTCTACACCTTGAGTTAAGGATTTCAAGTCCACTCCCACTTAACATGCCTGGACAAGTTCCCACAGTTAAGACAAATAGAAATATACAAAGGACATTTTAAGGTGAGTGTCATCTTGTGTCATTCAAACAGTAGAAGCCTTGTAGTTGCACTGTATCGGCAAATTGCTGTTTGACCAAAACTAGCAGCCTTTGAACTGTGAATAGTTCTGTGAGAGGATATAAAGTAGTAGAGGCTACTGTGAGAGTACAAATACTTTGGTTACTATTGTGATATCGCTTTTTATTAAAAATGAATCTCGGTGAAGCAGATCAAGGATGCTTCTTGAGGTAGGATCCTTATTCAGAGTTGTCATTGAAATGCAAGTTGTTGGCAGTCACCCATTCAGAATATATTCATTTAGGTCATTTCTCTTTTTTTCCATTTTCAAAAATAGCAGAATACAATTGAAGTACGCAGAGAACTATAGCCATCCGCTGCCTTGTCGTGTACCTTGGAGAAAAGGAAGAGGACCTTTTCAAGGAGTTTAGCGGCGTAATTAAAAATCTTGAAATAAAATCAAATCCACGGGCACAGTGAGACAGGACAAAAGCACTGCTCTCTGTCAGCTACATTTTGAAGCATATTGCACTTTTGGCCACACCCCAATCAATAATATCTTAGCAACGTTCAGCATGGATAGGTGCTGACAGCAATGGCATGGGAAAAGGATTGTGTAACATTTGAAAAGTGGCTTCTGCTCTTCACTTAACCAGTTCACATATTGTATGGAACCTGCAAAAAAGATGAGAAGATGCACTAAAACTTGCACGGTTGTGATTGACAACATCTGTCCACATGCATTGAAACACTAGGCAAAGTACTCAAAAGCACCTCTGTGTGTCTTCAGGACCACGTTGCCATGACGACACACACATGCAGACTCAATAGGTGAAAACAATACCAGCGTTGCTTTAGCAGCTGGTAATAATGGCTCTGAATTCGCTAACAGTTTAAAAAGTATGCAGTTACCTAATTCATTATCTCTGATGCGCTAACCTATTATTTAATGTGCTTCAAAAGGACATGAATATCGCCTTCATCAGTGACCGGTCCACCCAGGATCTGACCATACGATGGCAACCATCGTGGTGGAGGGAAACAAATGAATGAGCATTCTGCGTTAAATGTGTTCATTCTGTTTGAGATAATGACTGTCGGCAGTGTAAACATCTTTGTTACATCTTTTGTCAAATGGATGTGTGTGATCTGCAGACTGGTGGCCATTGAGAGCTTGTTTCTGTAGTTTTACAAAAACTTTACAGATGTTACGTATCTGCCACTGGTTTTAAACATGCAAAGGCCTCTAACTTCGATGTGATGGCAGCATGTATTTGCTGTGTCCCCATGTCCCATGGTAATATGGCTAATGTGTTTATTTATTGTTTGTGGGGAAATTTAAATTTGTGTTATTTATCTTTTTTTTCAAGATTGAAATGAAGCTCAGCGCAAGTTCTTTCAGGAAGACTGGGTGTGTATACATTCACTCCGCAGCTGCTTATAATCAGCTCATCACAGGCGTTCTCTTTAATTACATTTCACCTCATTCTCCAGCAGCCAATCAACGAGCTGCAGCCAAACTATAACATGGTTCTCCTCTCTCCTGCAGTCAGCTGTGATGTCAGGTGTTCATGCACCTTATCATATGGCATGTGTCAATACATGTTCAAACACAATGAATTCTCTCCTGATTGAAACATCATGTGTTGAAATAAACAACTGCAGTTCAAAATAAAAAGTGAATTGCCTAATATTTTTGTTGTGGAATCAATTAATTTATTACTTTAAAGGCAAAAACATGAAAAAGCTAAGAAAAAAAACTATTGAATACAATATATTTGGAGCAACTTAATTTATAAATGGTTGTCAACTTAAAAACGTGTGTTCACAATGATGGTAATTAAGTACATACAACTTAAAGTTCCTTTTAAATCATATGGTAAAACAAGTTGGAAAAACATAATATTTGGAGTAATCAACTTCAAAACTTGTGTTTATGCTACTAATTATGAAGTAAGTGGTGATTTAAAAACACCTCTGATTGGAGAGGAAAAGCCTTCTCCTCTAACTCAAATAACTTTGTTGCTTTAAGACAATTTCATTAGAAGTTGTCTTAACTCAATAAACATCGATGCAAACTGTTGCCTTGATTTTCTTTGTTGAGCCAAAGCATTTGTTTTTAGAGTGCACCTCGCACTATGTTTCGTGCAGAAGGCAACGGAGGGACTCTTTTACTTTGAACATCATTATTTACTAATACAAACTATTTAAATTAGAGTGTGTATTTTTCTTTCATATTGCCATGATGAACACTTGGTAACCGTTTTAAGGGGGTTGTAGACCCTCCGCTTCGCGTCGGGCCGAACCACGCCCCTTAGCTGTGATATAATGAGCATATACCACAGCCTGTCGTGAGCTATTGCTTAAATCTACAAAGTCATTCAGACTAGCTGCACCTTCACCAGCTTTGAGAACACTTTCATGATCAATCATTATAAAACATATCATATATATTATTCTGAAAAGGACCAATCTGCACAACGACTACTTTCACTGTCTTTCACTATATTTTGATGAGAATACTTTTCTACTTTCACTTGAGGAACATTTTGAATGCAGGACTTTTACTGTAACAGAGTATTCCTACACTCTGGTACTTCTACTTTTACTCAAGGACAAGATCTGAGTACTTCTACTTTTACTCAAGTACAAGATCTGAATACTTCTACTTTTACTCAAGTACAAGATCTGAGTACTTCTACTTTTACTCAAGTACAAGATCTGAGTACTTCTACTTTTACTCAAGTACAAGATCTGAGTACTTCTATTTTTACTCGAGTACAAGATCTGAGTACTTCTACTTGTACTCAAGTACAAGATCTGAGTACTTCTACTTGTACTCAAGTACAAGATCTGAGTACTTCTACTTTTACTCAAGTACAAGATCTGAGTACTTCTACTTTTACTCAAGTACAAGATCTGAGTACTTCTATTTTTACTCGAGTACAAGATCTGAGTACTTCTACTTGTACTCAAGTACAAGATCTGAGTACTTCTACTTTTACTCAAGAACAAGATCTGAGTACTTCTACTTTTACTCAAGACCTGAGTACTTCTACTTTTACTCAAGTACACGATCTGAGTACTTCTACTTTTACTCAAGTACAAGATCTGAGTACTTCTACTTTTACTCAAGTACACGATCTGAGTACTTCTACTTTTACTCGAGTACAAGATCTGAGTACTTCTACTTTTACTCAAGTACACGATCTGAGTACTTCTACTTTTACTCGAGTACAAGACCTGAGTACTTCTACTTTTACTCGAGTACAAGATCTGAGTACTTCTACTTTTACTCAAGTACAATATCTGAGTACTTCTACTTTTCTCTTTGGCTTTTGTTTAATTATCTATTTATTCATTTAGTTCTTTATTTTAATATTTATAAAATAACATAGGATTTCATAAAGTATTTTTAAAGATATTTTATACATTATTCGAATATAGGAATAGTAGATAGGATTACTTAAAATATAGTACCTTATATTTCATCTTTTTTCCCTTTAGACCCTTAAGGTTTATTCTTAAAAACCCTTACCCTTACCCACCCCCCATCTCCCCTCTGCTGGTCTATGGCCTTGTAGAGGGTAACGGGGTACAGAGTCGCTTAGATAAGCAGGGAGTGCATCTGACGAAGAGAGAGGTTGTTGTGCTCCCTCTCTCTGTTTCTTATATCTAATAGAACTGCTCGGGTCTTGATAGATTGAGTGGGGAAGTTCATGAGATCTTTCTAGAGGGTTATCAAGAATAACTTTGATCCAATGACCTTTTCCCTCTCTGTCTGTGTCTGTGTATTCTCTTGTTCCGATGAACCCAGCCAAATCTTTGTTCTTGTTTTGTATCTATATCTACGCCGGGATCCGGAGTCGAGGCTGATCCTCTTGCTGTAGTCCTGTGTCCTGGATCCTCTATCCTGAGTTCTGGATTAAGTCGTGGACTTCGGGTCGTGGCTGAACCTGTCTCTGCGGTCCTGCCTTGGGTCTCGTCATGCTGCTTCCCTGATGGCTTCCTCAGGATTGTAGCTGACATCCTCGTGGATTCATCTTCTTATTACAGACACATGCATTTCCTAACATTCGGTCTATATGCTGTAAAATGTATTATCTCTTCGATTTACACACGGCATCTATTGCACGTCTGTCCGTCCTGGGAGAGGGATCCCTCCTCTGTTGCTCTGTCTGAGGTTTCTCCCATGTTCCCTTAAAACTGTGGGGTTTCTTTGGAGGTTTTTCCTTGTACGATGTGAGGGTCTAAGGACAGAGGGTCTAAGGACAGAGGAGGGTCTAAGGACAGAGGAGGGTCTAAGGACAGAGGGTCTAAGGATAGAGGGTGTCGTTTTTCTCATACTGATATTCTGAACGATCTGTGTTGTTGTATTTGCTGTAAAGTGTCTCTACTGTAGGCTATTTTTATTATATGTTCAGCACTTTGGCTCCACCACACATCATTTATAAATGTGCTTTATAAATAAAACTTGATTTGATTTGATTTGATTCTACTTTTACTCAAGCACAAGATCTGAGTACTTCTACTTTTACTTAAGTACAAGATCTGAGTACTTCTACTTTTACTCAAGTACAAGACCTGAGTACTTCTACTTTTACTCAAGTACATGATCAGAGTACTTCTACTTTTACTTAAGTACAAGATCTGAGTACTTCTACTTTTACTCAAGTACAAGACCTGAGTACTTCTACTTTTACTCAAGTACAAGATCTGAGTACTTCTACTTTAACTCAAGAACAAGACCTGAGTACTTCTACTTTTACTCAAGTACTAGATCTGTTCATTTCTGTGGGGAAACTGAACTGAAGTCAAATGGGAAGTTGAACAGAAGCTTTGTATTCACGGAGCCTCTCTCTGATAAACATTGCATTAGAAAGAGACGCTGATGAAACCAAAAAGATGAATGGCAGGGCAAAGGGGAAAGGAAACAAAGAGGGATATCAAGTATGCATGAGTCTTTGAGAAGTACATAATAAAGTGTGAATCATATTAAAAGTTCTTCAAACAAAAGAGAACATTTTCTTTGATGCAATATTTACAGGAATAACCGCTCAGAGTTCATCCAATCACTGCTTTCACTGTTTAGCTTTTATTGAAGTTGTTATTCATTAAATAAAACATGAAATATCCAGAGAACGGGAAACGTGGTCATTTTACTCTGAGACACTTTAAAGTCACATGCATCCAACATGCTGTCAGCAAAGATGATGCTGCGTATGTGCGTCACTCTTTAGTGTCCCCTGGTCTCCTAGCTTTGTGCGTCACTCTTTAGCGTCCCCTGGTCTCCCTGCTGTGTGTGTCACTCTTTAGTGTGCCCTGGTCTCCTAGCTTTGTGTGTCACTCTTTAGCGTCCCCTGGTCTCTCAGCTGTGTGCGTCACTCTTTAGCGTCCCCTGGTCTCTCAGCTGTGTGCGTCACTCTTTAGTGTGCCCTGGTCTCCTAGCTTTGTGTGTCACTCTTTAGCGTCCCCTGGTCTCCTAGCTTTGTGTGTCACTCTTTAGCGTCCCCTGGTCTCTCAGCTGTGTGCGTCACTCTTTAGTGTCCCCTGATCTCCTAGCTTTGTGCGTCACTCTTTAGCGTCCCCTGGTCTCCCTGCTGTGTGTGTCACTCTTTAGTGTCCCCTGGTCTCCTAGCTTTGTGTGTCACTCTTTAGCGTCCCCTGGTCTCTCAGCTGTGTGCGTCACTCTTTAATGTCCCCTGGTCTCCTAGCTTTGTGTGTCACTCTTTAGCGTCCCCTGGTCTCCTAGCTTTGTGTGTCACTCTTTAGCGTCCCCTGGTCTCTCAGCTGTGTGCGTCACTCTTTAGTGTCCCCTGATCTCCTAGCTTTGTGCGTCACTCTTTAGCGTCCCCTGGTCTCCCTGCTGTGTGTGTCACTCTTTAGTGTCCCCTGGTCTCCTAGCTTTGTGTGTCACTCTTTAGCGTCCCCTGGTCTCTCAGCTGTGTGCGTCACTCTTTAATGTCCCCTGGTCTCCTAGCTTTGTGTGTCACTCTTTAGCGTCCCCTGGTCTCCTAGCTTTGTGTGTCACTCTTTAGCGTCCCCTGGTCTCTCAGCTGTGTGCGTCACTCTTTAGTGTCCCCTGGTCTCCTAGCTTTGTGCGTCACTCTTTAGCGTCCCCTGGTCTCCCTGCTGTGTGCGTCACTCTTTAGTGTCCCCTGGTCTCCTAGCTTTGTGTGTCACTCTTTAGCGTCCCCTGGTCTCGCAGCTGTGTGCGTCACTCATTAGTGTCCCCTGGTCTCCTAGCTTTGTGCGTCACTCTTTAGCGTCCCCTGGTCTCTCAGCTGTGTGCATCACTCTTTAGTGTCCCCTGGTCTCCTAGCTTTGTGCGTCACTCTTTAGCGTCCCCTGGTCTCCCTGCTGTGTGCGTCACTCTTTAGTGTCCCCTGGTCTCCTAGCTTTGTGTGTCACTCTTTAGCGTCCCCTGGTCTCTCAGCTGTGTGCGTCACTCTTTAGTGTCCCCTGGTCTCCTAGCTTTGTGCGTCACTCTTTAGCGTCCCCTGGTCTCCCTGCTGTGTGCGTCACTCTTTAGTGTCCCCTTGTCTCCTAGCTTTGTGTGTCACTCTTTAGCGTCCCCTGGTCTCTCAGCTGTGTGCATCACTCTTTAGTGTCCCCTGGTCTCCTAGCTTTGTGCGTCACTCTTTAGCGTCCCCTGGTCTCTCAGCTGTGTGCGTCACTCTTTAGTGTCCCCTGGTCTCCTAGCTTTGTGCGTCACTCTTTAGCATCCCCTGGTCTCTCAGCTGTGTGCGTCACTCTTTAGTGTTCCCTGGTCTCCCAGCTGTGTGCGTCACTCTTTAGCGTCCCCTGGTCTCTCAGCTGTGTGCGTCACTCTTTAGTGTCCCCTGGTCTCTCAGCTGTGTGTGTCACTCTTTAGTGTCCCCTGGCCTCCCAGCTGTGTGCGTCACTCTTTAGTGTCCCCTGGTCTCCCAGCTGTGTGCGTCACTCTTTAGTGTCCCCTGGTCTCCCAGCTGTTTGTGTCACTCTTTAGTGTTCCCCTGGTCTCCCAGCTGTGTGCGTCACTCTTTAGTGTCCCCTGGTCTCCCAGCTGTGTGTGTCACTCTTTAGTGTCCCCTGGCCTCCCAGCTGTGTGCGTCACTCTTTAGCGTCCCCTGGTCTCCCAGCTGTGTGCGTCACTCTTTAGCGTCCCCTGGTCTCCCAGCTGTGTGCGTCACTCTTTAGCGTCCCCTGGTCTCCCAGCTGTGTGTGTCACTCTTTAGTGTCCCCTGGCCTCCCAGCTGTGTGCGTCACTCTTTAGCGTCCCCTGGTCTCCTAGCTTTGTGCGTCACTCTTGAGTGTCCCCTGGTCTCCCAGCTGTGTGTGTCACTCTTTAGTGTCCCCTGGTCTCTCATCTGTGTGCGTCACTCTTTAGTTTCCCCTGGTCTCCCAGCTGTGTGTGTCACTCTTTAGTGTCCCCTGGTCTCCTAGCTTTGTATGTCACTCTTTAGCGTCCCCTGGTCTCTCAGCTGTGTGCGTCACTCTTTAGTGTCTCCTGGTCTCCCAGCTGTGTGCGTCACTCTTTAGCGTCCCCTGTTCTCTCAGCTGTGTGCGTCAGTCTTTAGTGTCCTCTGGTCTCTCAGCTGTGTGTGTCACTCTTTAGTGTCCCCTGGCCTCCCAGCTGTGTGTGTCACTCTTTAGTGTCCCCTGGCCTCCCAGCTGTGTGCGTCACTCTTTAGCGTCCCCTGGTCTCTCAGCTGTGTGCGTCACTCTTTAGTGTCCCCTGGTCTCCCAGCTGTGTGTGTCACTCTTTAGTGTCCCCTGGCCTCCCAGCTGTGTGCGTCACTCTTTAGCGTCCCCTGGTCTCCTAGCTTTGTGCGTCACTCTTTAGCGTCCCCTGGTCTCTCAGCTGTGTGCGTCACTCTTTAGTGTCCCCTGGTCTCCCAGCTGTGTGTGTCACTCTTTAGTGTCCCCTGGCCTCCCAGCTGTGTGCGTCACTCTTTAGCGTCCCCTGGTCTCCTAGCTGTGTGCCTAACTCTTGAGTGTCCCCTGGTCTCCCAGCTGTGTGTGTCACTCTTTAGTGTCCCCTGGTCTCTCATCTGTGTGCGTCACTCTTTAGTTTCCCCTGGTCTCCCAGCTGTGTGCGTCACTCTTTAGCGTCCCCTGGTCTCCTAGCTTTGTGTGTCACTCTTTAGCGTCCCCTGGTCTCTCAGCTGTGTGCGTCACTCTTTAATGTCCCCTGGTCTCCTAGCTTTGTGTGTCACTCTTTAGCGTCCCCTGGTCTCCT
>JAPTMU010000115.1:464020-599033 GCA_028583405.1 Pogonophryne albipinna
GTACAAGATCTGAGTACTTCTACTTTTACTCAAGTACAATATCTGAGTACTTCTACTTTTACTCAAGTACAAGATCTGAGTACTTCTACTTTTACTCAATTACCAGATCTGAGTACTTCTACTTTGACTCAAGTACAAGATCTGAGTACTTCTACTTTTACTCAAGTAACAAGATCTGAGTACTTCTACTTTTACTCAAGTACACGATCTGAGTACTTCTTACTTTTACTCAAGTACAAGATCTGAGTACTTCTACTTTTACTCAAGTACAAGATCTGAGTAACTTCTACTTTTACTCAAGTACAAGATCTGAGTACTTCTACTTTTTACTCAACTACAAGATCTGAGTACTTCTACTTTTACTCAACTACAAGATCTGAGTACTTCTACTTTTACTCAAGTACAAGATCTGAGTACTTCTACTTTTTACTCAAGTACAAGATCTGAGTACTTCTACTTTTACTCAACTACAAGATCTGAGTACTTCTACTTTTACTCAAGAACAAGATCTGAGTACTTCTACTTTTACTCAAGTACAAGATCTGAGTACTTCTACTTTTACTCAAGTACAAGATCTGAGTACTTCTACTTTTACTCAAGTACAAGATCTGAGTACTTCTACTTTTTACTCAAGTGCAAGACCTGAGTACTTCTACTTCTAATTTACTCAAAGAACAAGACCTGAGTACTTCTACTTTTACTCAAGTACAAGAATCTGAGTACTTCTACTTTTTACTCAAGTACAAGATCTGGTACTTCTACTTTAAACTCAAGAAACAAGACTGAGTACTTCTACTTTAACTCAAGAACAAGATCTGAGTACTTCTACTTTTACTCAAGTTCAAGATCTGAGTTACTCTCTACTTTTGCTCAAGTACAAGATCTGAGTACTTCTACTTTAACTCAAGTACAAGATCTGAGTACTTCTACTTTTACTCAAGTACAAGATCTGAGTACTTCTACTTTAACTCAAGAACAAGACCTGAGTACTTCTACTTTAACTCAAGAACAAGATCTGAGTACTTCTACTTTTACTCAAGTTCAAGATCTGAGTACTTCTACTTTTGCTCAAGTACAAGATCTGAGTACTTCTACTTTAACTCAAGAACAAGATCTGAGTACTTCTACTTTTACTCAAGTTCAAGATCTGAAGTACTTCTACTTTTTGCTCAAGTACAAGATCTGAGTACTTCTACTTTAACTCAAGAACAAGATCTGAGTACTTCTACTTTTACTCAAGTACAAGATCTGAGTACTTCTACTTTTACTCAAGTACAAGATCTGAGTACTTCTACTTTAACTCAAGAACAAGACCTGAGTACTTCTACTTTAACTCAAGAACAAGATCTGAGTACTTCTACTTTTTACTCAAGTTCAAGATCTGAGTACTTCTACTTTTGCTCAAGTACAAGATCTGAGTACTTCTACTTTAACTCAAGAACAAGATCTGAGTACTTCTACTTTTAACTCAAGTACAAGATCCTGAGTACTTCTACTTTAACTCAAGTACAAGATCTGAGTACTTCTACTTTTACTCAAGTACAAGATCTGAGTACTTCTACTTTACTCAAGTACTAGATCTGAGTACTTTACTTTTACTCAAGTACTAGATCTGAGTACTTCTACTTTTACTCAAGTACAAGATCTGAGTACTTCTACTTTTACTCAAGTACAATATCTGAGTACTTCTACTTTTACTCAACTACAAGAATCTGAGTACTTCTACTTTTACTCCAACTACAGATCTGAGTACTTCTACTTTTACTCAAGTACAAGATCTGAGTACTTCTACTTTAACTCAAGAACAAGATCTGAGTACTTCTACTTTTACTCAAGTACAAGATCTGAGTACTTCTACTTTTACTCAAGTACAAGATCTGAGTACTTCTACTTTTACTCAAGTACAAGATCTGAGTACTTCTACTTTTACTCAATTACCAGATCTGAGTACTTCTACTTTGACTCAAGTACAAGATCTGAGTACTTCTACTTTTACTCAAGTACAAGATCTGAGTACTTCTACTTTAACTCAAGAACAAGATCTGAGTACTTCTACTTTTACTCAAGTACAAGATCTGAGTACTTCTACTTTTACTCAAGTACAAGATCTGAGTACTTCTACTTTTACTCAAGTACAAGATCTGAGTACTTCTACTTTTACTCAATTACCAGATCTGAGTACTTCTACTTTGACTCAAGTACAAGATCTGAGTACTTCTACTTTTACTCAAGTACAAGATCTGAGTACTTCTACTTTTACTCAAGTACACGATCTGAGTACTTCTACTTTTACTCAAGTACAAGATCTGAGTACTTCTACTTTTACTCAAGTACAAGATCTGAGTACTTCTACTTTTACTCAAGTACAAGATCTGAGTACTTCTACTTTTACTCAAGAACAAGATCTGAGTACTTCTACTTTTACTCAACTACAAGATCTGAGTACTTCTACTTTTACTCAACTACAAGATCTGAGTACTTCTACTTTTACTCAAGTACAAGATCTGAGTACTTCTACTTTTACTCAAGTACAAGATCTGAGTACTTCTACTTTTACTCAACTACAAGATCTGAGTACTTCTACTTTTACTCAAGAACAAGATCTGAGTACTTCTACTTTTACTCAAGAACAAGATCTGAGTACTTCTACTTTTACTCAAGTTCAAGATCTGAGTACTTCTACTTTTGCTCAAGTACAAGATCTGAGTACTTCTACTTTAACTCAAGAACAAGACCTGAGTACTTCTACTTTAACTCAAGAACAAGACCTGAGTACTTCTACTTTTACTCAAGTACAAGATCTGAGTACTTCTACTTTTACTCAAGTACAAGATCTGAGTACTTCTACTTTTACTCAAGTACAAGATCTGAGTACTTCTACTTTAACTCAAGAACAAGACCTGAGTACTTCTACTTTAACTCAAGAACAAGATCTGAGTACTTCTACTTTTACTCAAGTTCAAGATCTGAGTACTTCTACTTTTACTCAAGTACAAGATCTGAGTACTTCTACTTTTACTCAAGTACAAGATCTGAGTACTTCTACTTTTACTCAAGTACAAGATCTGAGTACTTCTACTTTTACTCAAGTGCAAGACCTGAGTACTTCTACTTTAACTCAAGAACAAGACCTGAGTACTTCTACTTTTACTCAAGTACAAGATCTGAGTACTTCTACTTTTACTCAAGTACAAGATCTGAGTACTTCTACTTTTACTCAAGTACAAGATCTGAGTACTTCTACTTTAACTCAAGAACAAGACCTGAGTACTTCTACTTTAACTCAAGAACAAGATCTGAGTACTTCTACTTTTACTCAAGTACAAGATCTGAGTACTTCTACTTTTACTCAAGTGCAAGACCTGAGTACTTCTACTTTAACTCAAGAACAAGACCTGAGTACTTCTACTTTAACTCAAGTACAAGATCTGAGTACTTCTACTTTTACTCAAGTACTAGATCTGAGTACTTCTACTTTTACTCAAGTACTAGATCTGAGTACTTCTACTTTTACTCAAGTACAAGATCTGAGTACTTCTACTTTTACTCAAGTACAATATCTGAGTACTTCTACTTTTACTCAACTACAAGATCTGAGTACTTCTACTTTTACTCAACTACAAGATCTGAGTACTTCTACTTTTACTCAAGTACAAGATCTGAGTACTTCTACTTTAACTCAAGAACAAGATCTGAGTACTTCTACTTTGACTCAAGTACAAGATCTGAGTACTTCTACTTTTACTCAAGTACAAGATCTGAGTACTTCTACTTTTACTCAACTACAAGATCTGAGTACTTCTACTTTTACTCAACTACAAGATCTGAGTACTTCTACTTTTACTCAAGTACAAGATCTGAGTACTTCTACTTTTACTCAAGTACAAGATCTGAGTACTTCTACTTTTACTCAACTACAAGATCTGAGTACTTCTACTTTTACTCAAGAACAAGATCTGAGTACTTCTACTTTTACTCAAGTACAAGATCTGAGTACTTCTACTTTTACTCAAGTACAAGATCTGAGTACTTCTACTTTTACTCAACTACAAGATCTGAGTACTTCTACTTTTACTCAAGAACAAGATCTGAGTACTTCTACTTTTACTCAAGTACAAGATCTGAGTACTTCTACTTTAACTCAAGAACAAGACCTGAGTACTTCTACTTTAACTCAAGAACAAGATCTGAGTACTTCTACTTTTACTCAAGTTCAAGATCTGAGTACTTCTACTTTTGCTCAAGTACAAGATCTGAGTACTTCTACTTTAACTCAAGAACAAGATCTGAGTACTTCTACTTTAACTCAAGTACAAGACCTGAGTACTTCTACTTTAACTCAAGTACAATATCTGAGTACTTCTACTTTTACTCAAGTACAAGATCTGAGTACTTCTACTTTAACTCAAGTACAAGATCTGAGTACTTCTACTTTAACTCAAGAACAAGATCTGAGTACTTCTACTTTAACTCAAGAACAAGATCTGAGTACTTCTACTTTAACTCAAGTACAAGACCTGAGTACTTCTACTTTTAGAAAAACTGAACTGAAGTCAAATGGGAAGTTGAACAGAAGCTTTGTATTCACGGAGCCTCTCTCTAAACATTGCATTAGAAAGTGACGCTGATGAAACCAAAAAGATGAATGGCAGGGCAAAGGGGAAAGGAAACAAAGAGGGATATCAAGTATGCATGAGTCTTTGAGAAGTACATAATAAAGTGTGAATCATATTAAAAGTTCTTCAAACAAAAGAGAACATTTTCTTTGATGCAATATTTACAGGAATAACCGCTCAGAGTTCATCCAATCACTGCTTTCACTGTTTAGCTTTTATTGAAGTTGTTATGCATTAAATAAAACATGAAATATCCAGAGAACGGGAAACGTGGTCATTTTACTCTGAGACACTTTAAAGTCACATGCATCCAACATGCTGTCAGCAAAGATGATGCTGCGTATGTGCGTCACGCTTTAGTGTCCCCTGGTCTCCTAGCTTTGTGCGTCACTCTTTAGCGTCCCCTGGTCTCCCTGCTGTGTGCTTCACTCTTTAGTGTCCCCTGGTCTCCCAGCTGTGTGCGTCACTCTTTAGCGTCCCCTGGTCTCCCTGCTGTGTGCGTCACTCTTTAGTGTCCCCTGGTCTCCTAGCTTTGTGTGTCACTCTTTAGCGTCCCCTGGTCTCTCAGCTGTGTGCGTCACTCATTAGTGTCCCCTGGTCTCCTAGCTTTGTGCGTCACTCTTTAGCGTCCCCTGGTCTCTCAGCTGTGTGCGTCACTCTTTAGTGTCCCCTGGTCTCTCAGCTGTGTGTGTCACTCTTTAGTGTCCCCTGGCCTCCCAGCTGTGTGCGTCACTCTTTAGTGTCCCCTGGTCTCCCAGCTGTGTGTGTCACTCTTTAGTGTCCCCTGGTCTCCCAGCTGTTTGTGTCACTCTTTAGTGTCCCCTGGTCTCCCAGCTGTGTGCGTCACTCTTTAGTGTCCCCTGGTCTCCCAGCTGTGTGTGTCACTCTTTAGCGTTCCCCTGGTCTCCCAGCTGTGTGCGTCACTCTTTAGTGTCCCCTGGTCTCCTAGCTTTGTGTGTCACTCTTTAGCGTCCCCTGGTCTCTCAGCTGTGTGCGTCACTCTTTAGTGTCCCCATGACTCCTAGCTTTGTGCGTCACTCTTTAGCGTCCCCTGGTCTCCCTGCTGTGTGCGTCACTCTTTAGTGTCCCCTGGTCTCCTAGCTTTGTGTGTCACTCTTTAGCGTCCCCTGGTCTCTCAGCTGTGTGCGTCACTCATTAGTGTCCCCTGGTCTCCTAGCTTTGTGCGTCACTATTTAGCGTCCCCTGGTCTCTCAGCTGTGTGCGTCACTCTTTAGTGTCCCCTGGTCTCCTAGCTTTGTGCGTCACTCTTTAGCGTCCCCTGGTCTCCCGGCTGTGTGCGTCACTCTTTAGTGTCCCCTGGTCTCCTAGCTTTGTGTGTCACTCTTTAGCGTCCCCTGGTCTCTCAGCTGTGTGCGTCACTCATTAGTGTCCCCTGGTCTCCTAGCTTTGTGCGTCACTCTTTAGCGTCCCCTGGTCTCTCAGCTGTGTGCGTCACTCTTTAGTGTCCCCTAGTCTCTCAGCTGTGTGTGTCACTCTTTAATGTCCCCTGGCCTCCCAGCTGTTTGTGTCACTCTTTAGTGTCCCCTGGTCTCCCAGCTGTGTGCGTCACTCTTTAGTGTCCCCTGGTCTCCCAGCTGTGTGTGTCACTCTTTAGTGTCCCCTGGTCTCCCAGCTGTTTGTGTCACTCTTTAGTGTCCCCTGGTCTCCCAGCTGTGTGCGTCACTCTTTAGTGTCCCCTGGTCTCCTAGCTTTGTGCGTCACTCTTTAGCGTCCCCTGGTCTCTCAGCTGTGTGCGTCACTCTTTAGTGTGCCCTGGTCTCCTAGCTTTGTGTGTCACTCTTTAGCGTCCCCTGGTCTCCTAGCTTTGTGTGTCACTCTTTAGCGTCCCCTGGTCTCCCAGCTTTGTGCGTCACTCTTTAGCGTCCCCTGGTCTCTCAGCTGTGTGCGTCACTCTTTAGTGTCCCCTGGTCTCCTAGCTTTGTGCGTCACTCTTTAGTGTCCCCTGGTCTCCCAGCTTTGTGCGTCACTCTTTAGCGTCCCCTGGTCTCTCAGCTGTGTGTGTCACTCTTTAGTGTCCCCTGGTCTCCTAGCTTTGTGCGTCACTCTTTAGTGTCCCCTGGTCTCCCAGCTGTGTGCGTCACTCTTTAGTGTCCCCTGGTCTCCCAGCTGTGTGTGTCACTCTTTAGCGTTCCCCTGGTCTCCCAGCTGTGTGCGTCACTCTTTAGTGTCCCCTGGTCTCCCAGCTTTGTGTGTCACTCTTTAGTGTCCCCTGGCCTCCCAGCTGTGCGCGTCACTCTTTAGCGTTGCCTTGTCTCCCAGCTGTGTGCGTCACTCTTTAGTGTCCCCTGGTCTCCCAGCTGTGTGCGTCACTCTTTAGTGTCCCCTGGTCTCCTAGCTTTGTTTGTCACTCTTTAGCGTCCCCTGGTCTCTCAGCTGTGTGCGTCACTCTTTAGTGTCCCCTGGTCTCCTAGCTTTGTGCGTCACTCTTTAGCGTCCCCTGGTCTCTCAGCTGTGTGCGTCACTCTTTAGTGTCCCCTGGTTTCCCAGCTGTGTGCGTCACTCTTTAGCGTCCCCTGGTCTCTCAGCTGTGTGCGTCAGTCTTTAGTGTCCTCTGGTCTCTCAGCTGTGTGTGTCACTCTTTAGTGTCCCCTGGCCTCCCAGCTGTGTGTGTCACTCTTTAGTGTCCCCTGGTCTCTCAGCTGTGTGCGTCAGTCTTTAGTGTCCTCTGGTCTCTCAGCTGTGTGTGTCACTCTTTAGTGTCCCCTGGCCTCCCAGCTGTGTGTGTCACTCTTTAGTGTCCCCTGGCCACCCAGCTGTGTGCGTCACTCTTTAGCGTCCCCTGGTCTCCCAGCTGTGTGCGTCACTCTTTAGCGTCCCCTGGTCTCTCAGCTGTGTGCGTCACTCTTTAGTGTCCCCTGGTCTCCCAGCTGTGTGCGTCACTTTTTAGTGTCCCCTGGTCTCCTAGCTTTGTTTGTCACTCTTTAGCGTCCCCTGGTCTCTCAGCTGTGTGCGTCACTCTTTAGTGTCCCCTGGTCTCCTAGCTTTGTGCGTCACTCTTTAGCGTCCCCTGGTCTCTCAGCTGTGTGCGTCACTCTTTAGTGTCCCCTGGTCTCCCAGCTGTGTGCGTCACTCTTTAGCGTCCCCTGGTCTCTCAGCTGTGTGCGTCAGTCTTTAGTGTCCTCTGGTCTCTCAGCTGTGTGTGTCACTCTTTAGTGTCCCCTGGCCTCCCAGCTGTGTGTGTCACTCTTTAGTGTCCCCTGGTCTCTCAGCTGTGTGCGTCAGTCTTTAGTGTCCTCTGGTCTCTCAGCTGTGTGTGTCACTCTTTAGTGTCCCCTGGCCTCCCAGCTGTGTGTGTCACTCTTTAGTGTCCCCTGGCCACCCAGCTGTGTGCGTCACTCTTTAGCGTCCCCTGGTCTCCCAGCTGTGTGCGTCACTCTTTAGCGTCCCCTGGTCTCTCAGCTGTGTGCGTCACTCTTTAGTGTCCCCTGGTCTCCCAGCTGTGTGCGTCACTCTTTAGTGTCCCCTGGCCTCCCAGCTGTGTGCGTCACTCTTTAGCGTCCCCTGGTCTCCTAGCTTTGTGCGTCACTCTTTAGCGTCCCCTGGTCTCTCAGCTGTGTGCTTCACTCTTTAGTGTCCCCTGGTCTCCCAGCTGTGTGTGTCACTCTTTAGCGTCCCCTGGTCTCCCAGCTGTGACACTCTTTAGTGTCCCCTGGTCTCCGTTGTGTTTGAGCTTCTTCAGCGTTTGGTTTCTGCAGCTTTTAGTAAACGCTGCCATGTCTCCTCAAGGTGCTGAATGTTCTCTAAACGCTGCCATGTCTCCTCAAGGTGCTGAAGATGTTTCTTCATGTGTTTTTATATCTGCATCCTTTCTGAAGCTGCGTAGCGTTTCTCTAATGGAGATGTTTTGTACCTGTTTGCCTCCGTACGTCACGCTCACTTCAGCCCTGAGTCCAATCACCAGCAGGAATGCTGTTTTATTTTTAGCACAAGCTGCAACAATGTCAATGAAATCCCCCCTGAACATGTCTCCATGTAGCTGTCGTACACATCCGCGTGCAGAGACGCTGAATAACGGAGGGCCGTTAATGAATCCAGATGATTTTCTTCCTCACTGAATGATTTAATGAGAGGTGAAATTATGCTAATAATAATAATAAGCTGTGGCCTTTCACACTAACTACGTATCAACCCAGGACATATTTCAGAATGTCACACAGTGCTAATTATCAGAAACCCCTTAAAGAATGCCATCTGTTTATAATGAGGAGAGCTTTTGTGTGATGTGGCTTGAATAGAGCTACCTGACATATTTCATTCACAAAGAGTGAAATGAGGAAAAGTGCACTTGTTGGTAGGAGGGATTCTTGAATTCAAAGCCTTAACCGTTTGTTTTTCTACAAACAAAGGGTCTGTGTTTTTGTAAAAATATGCTTTTTGGACTTTAGAGACTTTTGTTAACACTTGGGTTCATAAACATCTGCTCAGATTTGTTGTTAAATGATTTTTTCCAGCTTGAAAAATGACCATTTTCTGGTTTTCCAGTAGAGAGGGATTTTGCAATGTGGGATCCTTCAATTGAGAGCATTGCAATATCGTTTTTTTGTACAAACGATCATCCATTGTTGTTAGCATTACTTGCAGTTCATGTGTGTTTTTGCTGTTCTAAAAGGCTGCTTTTTGGTTCCTAAATATCTTTCTCTCTTGGCTAATACGTCCAAAACCATCTCTGTGTACCAGCCAAACATTGTATTTCCAAAATGTCGTAAAACCTCCTTTTAAATTGGTCTTTTTCCTCCTTCTTTTAGTCGTTTCTTCACATCTATTTCCCGTGTTTGTGCAGTGGAAAGTAGACAGTCTGCCTTCAGCCAGGCCTCTCAGAGGGGGAAATTGGGGTCTTGAACCCTGGTCCCTGTGGTCTCCGTCTCTTCACTTCCTCCTCTCCTCTCTGACCTCCAGAAGAGAAAAGCAGCTCTTATTATCGTCCAGCCGT
Organism: Pogonophryne albipinna; assembly: GCA_028583405.1. NCBI lineage: Eukaryota > Metazoa > Chordata > Actinopteri > Perciformes > Artedidraconidae > Pogonophryne > Pogonophryne albipinna. Next base: position 473,588 of record JAPTMU010000115.1, read on the forward strand.
GAAGCTGACGCTGTGAGAGGTCGAGAAAAAGCCGGACGCTCTTCACACATTGAAAAAACAAGTTGTATAATCCCAGCTGCGACAAATGAACGTGCAGTTTTATGAATAATACAATTAAAAAAACCTCTCCTGTGACCTCTTCAGATAATACAGGATCATTTCAAGGGGACGGATTCATTTGCTAAAGGAAGTGGTGCATAATAACCGTGTGTGTGTGTGTGTGTGTGTGTGTGTGGGTGTTGCGTTTAAATGTGAAATAACATCTAAATGGCTTTAAATAATGACTGCAAAGAGCCTGTCTGCTTCCACACGTCAGTTTGTTCCACTTTGACTAACCTATCAACAGTCTGACAGTCTCACATTTATTTTTTTATAATATTTTGACTCCTCGTCTGTATTTGAATGGATCATTGGATGAAGTACCCCAGTGAACATGATCTGATTTACATTTGTGTGAATATAAGATGTTAAAGTGACGGCAAAATGGCACCTAGGACACCTAGTGTCTCTACTTTAAAGAGTCCTCTCCTGCTGATGTTCAGGTGTATATCAGTATGTAGTGTCTCTACTTTAAAGAGTCCTCTCCTGCTGATGTTCAGGTGTATATCAGTATGTAGTGGCTCTACTTTAAAGAGTCCTCTCCTGCTGATGTTCAGGTGTATATCAGTATGTAGTGTCTCTACTTTAAAGAGTCCTCTCCTGCTGATGTTCAGGTGTATATCAGTATGTAGTGTCTCTACTTTAAAGAGTCCTCTCCTGCTGATGTTCAGGTGTATATCAGTATGTAGTGTCTCTACTTTAAAGAGTCCTCTCCTGCTGATGTTCAGGTGTATATCAGTATGTAGTGTCTCTACTTTAAAGAGTCCTCTCCTGCTGATGTTCAGGTGTATATCAGTATGTAGTGGCTCTACTTTAAAGAGTGCTCTCCTGCTAATGTTCAGGTGTATATCAGTATGTAGTGTCTCTACTTTAAAGAGTCCTCTCCTGCTGATGTTCAGGTATATATCAGTATGTAGTGTCTCTACTTTAAAGAGTCCTCTCCTGCTGATGTTCAGGTGTATATCAGTATGTAGTGTCTCTACTTTAAAGAGTCCTCTCCTGCTGATGTTCAGGTGTATATCAGTATGTAGTGTCTCTACTTTAAAGAGTCCTCTCCTGCTGATGTTCAGGTGTATATCAGTATGTAGTGTCTCTACTTTAAAGAGTCCTCTCCTGCTGATGTCCAGGTGTATGTCAGTATGTAGTGTCTCTACTTTAAAGAGTCCTCTCCTGGGGGGAACATCAGATATGTATGAACACACCACAGCAACACAGCCGTATAGAGCCTCTTTAAATCCATGAATTCAAGCTGTAGAAGTTTGTCGTCCACTAGAAGCAGAAACACTCTTTCTGGAGTGGATATATATCTCTCTCTGGTTTCCTGCTATCTGTGGCTTCAGTGTGAGCGGCAGACTCTGACAGATGAACTCTGGTTTATCAGAGACTCTGCAGATCTGCATGTTGGACCAGATATGAACTGTTAGTGTGTTTCTGTGGAAAACAGTGCATATATTCTATAGTGTTAGGATTGTAATATGATTATATCATCAGGAAACTTGCACCTGCCTTGTCTTATCTTCTCAGAATGTGTCTTCCTATTCATTAACTATGTATTTCTCTCACCCGTTGCTTTCCCTTTCTCTCTCTGACACTTCTTCTTCCCTCTCTGTCAGATGTTTTGAAGGAATGAAATGTCTCCAGCAGCTCGTGTCCTCTCTCTGACCTCCATTCATTCAGTATTCTATATTTACTACAAGAGAAGCCATAGACTGTATGGCTTCCCTCACACTCAGACTCATCCATATGCATCTCTGCAGCTTTAAAGAGGTCATACAACGGGTAATCTCCTTCATAGTCTTCACACAACCAGCTATATATTCAAATCAAAGGCACATCAATCAATTATATGTTACTACCTACCAGCGACGTGCGGTCAGGGGAGGCAGGTGAGGCAGAGCCTCTCTTGTCATTCTCCAATGTAACTGAAAAAAAGAATAATAATACAAATAATAATAATAATAAAATGTCTCCACTGATCTGTGTTGTAAATGTGATTTCTGTTTGATTCCAATCGTTTTTTATAGTAAAAATCGGCTAATTTGCCGAGCTCCGCTACAACTACGGGGAGCGATGAGATTGAGGAGTGAGGCAGGAACGAGCTCTGCCTCACAGAAGCCCACAGAAACTGTCTGGAAAGCGGGCCCTAAGCGCATGCCGGCACCATCTCACTGTATGTCACCAATGTAATGTTTGTAGATCCCTTTATTACATTTATCCTCGCCATCCATAGTCTCTAAAGAACTTATTTCACGTATATATGATATTTAAGCTCGCTGGTCTCATCATACAACGGCAATGAAAAAAGCACCAGGGGAGGCAGCCACAACCTCTGCCGCACTGAAGGGGGCGCAAGTGAGCCCACAGGTTCTTGTTGCTACTGTTATTCTACACAGAGACGGTAGACGCAAACAACAAGCTAGACTTTTGAAACTAGAGGAAGATAAGGAGGACTTTTACAAAAAAGTAATAGAGATTGTTGTCCAGAAGGATAGCATGGACTTCATCTTCAAGTCAAGGTAAGACCACATTTGTAATGAAAATTGGATCTTACTCAGAGAGAACAATCCAATATTTAGATTTTGGGTAGGCTATCCTTTTGTTGAACGGTCTGTTTAAAATGAATCGAAGCATCAGACTAAAAAAGCTTTTGAAAATAACAGAATATTTCGATTAAAGGTGGGGTAGGTAAGTTTGAGAAACCGGCACGATATACACTTTTTGTTATATTCCATGGAATGCTCTTAACATCCCGATAGCAATGAATATCTGAAGTGCTTTGACAACAAATACATAAAAACATTTCATCTGTGGAAGCCGTAGTACTGTAAAAAGCACGACCACTCATTTTAGCCGGCCCGGCTAAAATAACCTGCCTGTCAGCCTTCCATCTGTGCACAGACTTATCTCGTGCCCTCATTGGTCATGTGCACGTTCGTGTGTGTTGGAGGAGGGGCTGTGTATTTTCAAATTCTAGCGCACTCGAGCTGGTTTCTCCAAAATTACCTACCCCGCCACCTTTAAGGTCAAAATATATAATATTTGTAAATCTGACTCTGAAAGAGTCAGTGCCTCACCAGCCATGAACCTCACCGCACGTCACTGATACCTACAGACACGAGGTCCTTCACACACTTTTATCAACATGCTTTGTTGAACTCAAGATGGTTTTACGGAGAAAACGCTCACATTTTAACGTTGTTTGTTTAACCCTCCTCACTTTAGTCTCTTTAGTACTCAGGTCTTGTACTTGAGTAAAAGTAGAAGTAAAAGTAGAAGGACTCAGATCTTGTACTCGAGTAAAAGTAGAAGTACTCAGATCTTGTACTTAGTAAAAGTAGAAGTACTCAGATCGTGTACTTGAGTAAAAGTAGAAGTACTCAGATCTTGTACTTAGTAAAAGTAGAAGTACTCAGATCTTGTACTTAGTAAAAGTAGAAGTACTCAGATCTTGTACTTGAGTAAAAGTAGAAGTACTCAGATCTTGTACTTAGTAAAAGTAGAAGTACTCAGATCGTGTACTTGAGTAAAAGTAGAAGTACTCAGATCTTGTACTTGAGTGAAAGTAGAAGTACTCAGATCTTGTTCTTGAGTAAAAGTAGAAGTACTCAGATCTTGTAGTTGAGTAAAAGTAGAAGTACTCAGGTCTTGCACTTGAGTAAAAGTAGAAGTACCAGAGTGTAGGAATACTCTGTTACAATAAAAGTCCTGCATTCAAAATGTTCCTCAAGTGAAAGTAGAAAAGTATTCTCATCAAAATATAGTGAAAGACAGTAAAAGTAGTCGTTGTGCAGATTGGTCCATTTCAGAATAATATATATGATATGTTTTATAATGATTGATCATGAAAGTGTTCTCAAAGCTGGTGAAGGTGCAGCTAGTCTGAATGACTTTGTAGACTGCAGGGTAGCTGGTGGATTTACTCCAGGTGGAACTAAAGTCTGATTTAACACTTGGTTAGATTTCACATCATTCATCCAGATCTGAGAAGTAACTCAAGGTATTAAATACATGGAGTGGAGGAAAAGTACACCATGTACCTCTGAACTGTAGTGGAGTAGAAGTACTAAGTATAACATAACATGGAAATACTCAAGTAAAGTACAAGTACCTCAAACTTGTTCTTAAGTACAGTACTTGAGTAACTTTACACCTCTGTAAACGAGTGATCTTTTCAATTTAATTTCACTTTAAACCTTTGATTTGAAAAAGGAGAATATCATCGATCCAAAAAAGATCCAAACAAGGTAGAAAGCCTCCGAGTGTTTAGATGTGTCAGAGTTACATGATCTCCTCTCTTCACTGATCTCACCTCTCCTCTCACAGAGTGTCCAGTCTCTTTCAAAGAGTGTTTTATAATCCAGCTGTCAGTCAAACTCTGACATTCAGCAGCCAATCACCAAACAGGCGTGTCTCATATATCCAGAGGAAATGACCTCTCCTCCTCACGTGTGATTACAGATGTGATTACAGCAGATGTGAGAGGAGGCGTGAGAGGAGGCGTGAGAGGAGGTGTGATTGGAGGTGAAGTGTATGAAAGGAAAGGGACGAGTTGCTGTGCAGAAAAGATGGATTCACCTTCTCTGACAGACAGTGGCCGTTTCTCAATCTCGAGGATTCTGGCTTCCAAGCCAATATTTCAAGGATGCTACGTCATCGAGTGCCGCCGAAGGACTGTTCCAATCTCCAGCATACTTGGAATTCCACCGAGGCCGCGTCCTTGGTTTGGGGTACATTTCGAGGCTGCACATGGGTAGACTTCGCGTCCTTAAAATCCCCACAATGCTTTGCGCACGGACCAATTTCAAAAACCCTTGAGGTGAATGGCTGAACGGACGCAGCGCACATTGAAATGTAAGTATGTCGTGGCGTAGAACATGTGTTGGTAAATATGTGACTTTGTTACATTTGTTTGTTTTCACCAAAATGTGTTCCGTGAAAGTAAAGCAAGTTCATAATTAGATAGACATCGTGAGGTATTTATTTTCGGTACAGTTTATGTTGAAACCGTTCGAGAGAGTGGCACACTTGTTAGCCTGTTCCATTCTTCTTCGTTTTCCGAAGCCATGGCTTGGAAGTATACTTGCTTCGTTTCTGAAGGAAGTGACTTGGAAGTACGCGACAACCAAGACAGCATCCTCACGATTGAGAAACGGCCAGTTTTCTCTCAGAGAGGGGAGTGATGAGGCTTTTCACTTTACGTTAGATTACACTCAACTTTATTCACGCACACACACGCGCACACACACACACACACACACACACACACACACACACACACACACACACACACACACACACACACACACACACACACACACACACACACACACACACACACACACACACACACACACACACACACACACACACACACACACACACACACACACACACACACATTTGATGAGTTAAATATCTGAAGCTTTCAGACAAAAATAGACCTTTTTTTTTCAGGAGTTTCAGGCGTTTTTTGGAAAGCAGAAAAAGTGAAAAATTAAAGCCATGTAATTGCTAAACAAATAAAAAGACAAAATAGAATAACAATATTTGTATAAGAGGTTAATGTTTACATGTACAATAAGAAGATAAAATAAAATACAAATATTTATATAAACATAAGAACTTAAAAGGGACTTATCATGCAAAATGCACTTTCTGATGTCTGTTATACATCAACATGTCTCCCCGGTGTGTCCCCGTGTGTCCCTGTGTGTCCCCGGTGTGTCGGGGAACTCACGCAGCGTCAGGAAATAAAACCCTCTCTCTTTTCCTCCGTACCCAAATCTCTAAAAACGGGGAACAACGGAGCTGATCCAGATTTGCGTCCGATATGACGTAATATCTGAAATGTGGACCCACGGCCCAATCAGAAACGTTGCTATCAGAAACAATGCCCGACTGTTTTGGACGTAATATGGTCGGTGTTTACATTAGCATCGCTAACACTCAGAGCTAACCTGTACTGGAGAGCATGTGTGTGAAGAAGCAGGAAGTAAAAAGGAACTCACCTTGTGGTATAACCGGCAAGAGAGAAAGCCTTTGAGCTCCAGACTGTTTCAGAGAGAATCCTTGATGATCCATGATATGGCGTTTCATCACCGCAGCATTTAGTTTAGACAGTAGCTGCCGGGTCCCGCATGAGCTCAGACCCCTCCTCTTTAAAGCTTTATACCCAAATCAGCACTTTTGAAACAGGAAGTGAAATAGAGGGATATGAGGCATGGCTAGAATGATCTGTTTGGTATTTGGAGCAAAACACTTCAGACATGTTTTTATATATTTGTATCTGAGACCTATGCTATTGCCTAAACATAGCATGATGGGTGACCTTTAAAGTAGAAATGTGAATAAAAGAAAAACAATTGATTAACATGTGAAGTTTAAGTAAAAATATGCAATAAAAGATAACACATGTTTTACATAAAATAAAACAAAAATATAAAAACATAAGGAGTCAAAGAATTGCAATAAAAGGCTACAATTATTACAATTATATATATTTAAAAATAATTGCTCCTCTATCAGCTGCACGGTAACGTTTGAATCCTTCTAATGATTGTTAATTAGAGGAATTAGTCGTCTGTGTTTGTAGAGATTTGAATTGAATCCTAATTAATAACGCCCCTTATTGAAACATGCAGTTTGATGAATGAAGGCCTCAGTGTCTCTGTCTTCGTTAGTCTCACGCCAGCTTGTCCTCAGTTCTTTAGGCATCATGTATTTCTCCCCGCAGCTTCTTCTCTCATTTCCTCTCAACACACTTCTTATTAAGAATCTCCTCCTCTGCGCCTCATATTTATAGATCCGGTGGCTTTCATGAATCACAGCTCAGTTTCTCAGCGTGTGTTCGAGTAAAACACCGGAGCGGTTAACGGAAGATCTGAAGACGAGCATCCTTTGCCCTGCACAGGTTTACTCAGGTTTTATTACGAGTAGTTGTAGTCAGTCATCCTATAGCTTGAAATCTGAGACATCATATTGGAAAATGTCACGCAAAGAAAGGGATACCACAATGCTGCAGCTGTTCCTGTCTAAAACCTTTCTCATTATTATTATTATTGCAAAATGTATGAAAAAACAAAATGCATACAGTTACCAATTTTTCTGTGAACCTGCTAGAATCTTATGCTCAACATGTTTTTGTAGAGGATTCAAAAAACTATGTTCGACTTCGAAAAGTATGAAACATTTTCAAGTGTAAAAATGTTGTTTAACCCTTAAATGCATAAGTGGGTCTTTTTGACCCGGTGAGGTGGTTTTCTAAGAGTATCTTTGTAATGACATTTTTTTATCATTTCATATTCCAGCTATTCCTCAAAAAACATGTTTTGGATATCATGCCATTCACATTTTAAATTTACATTTTAAGAAATTGTAGTTTTTGTATTTCTACCCAAAGCTTCCATAAGTGGGTCAAAAATGACCCGCATGCATTTTCTATGGAATTTCGTTTTTTTTCAAAATGTAAAAGAAATGTCTAAAATTATAAATAGTGAAAAATTAAATATAAAATATTTCTAGTGTGAACCAAAATATAATACTAAATATTATACAGGTGATTTTTCTTAACCAAAATAACAAAAATTGCATAAAAACACATATTATTCTAATACGGGTCCTTTTTGACCCACTTAAGGAAGAGTGTAGGGTCCAGTCACTCGGGCATCTAAGGGTTAACACGTCAGTCATTTTGAATCCTAATTCAAGACCTTGAGAGCCTTGAAAGGCGCCTATATAAAATAAATGAATTATTATTACTATTTTAATAATTTAATAATAATAATAATAATTTAAATTTATATAGCGCCTTTCACGAAACCCAAGGACGCTTTACAATGGGAAGTAACACAACAAAAGTAATAATAATCATACATATACATAGGGTGAAGAAAACAAAACAGGAACAGGTTGCTGGGTACTGTGTATTAGTTGAGGCAAAAGGCCCGAGTGAACAGATGGTGTTTGAGGTGTTTTTTGAAGGTGTCCAGAGTGTCTGCATTCCTGATTGCAGAGGGGAGAGAATTCCAGAGGGTGGGGGCTGCGACACTGAAGGCTCTGTTGCCAAATGTTTTCAGCTTGGAGCGCTGGATGGAGAGCAGCCCTTTGTCAGAGGACCGCAGGTGACGAGAGGGGGTGTAGGGCTGAAGGAGGTCAGAGATGTATGGAGGGGCTAGGGAGTGGAGAGATTTGTAGGTTAGCAGGAGGAGTTTGTACTGGATGCGTGACTTGACCGGGAGCCAGTGAAGGTGGATGAGGGTAGGGGTGATGTGTTGCCAGGGCTTAGTGTGGGTGAGGAGCCTGGCTGCAGAGTTCTGGACGTACTGGAGCCTGTCCAGGGCTTTGCTGGTGACCCCGAACAGAACTCCATTGCAGTAGTCCAGACGAGAGGAGATGAAGGTGTGAATTAATGTTTCTGCAACGGGGTCGGGGAGAGAGGGCCGGAGTCTGGAGATGTTTCGTAAGTGAAAGAAAGCGGTTTTGACAGTAGACCTGATGTGGGAGTTGAAGGTGAGGCTAGAGTCCAGAGTGACGCCCAGGCTGCGAACCTCGGGGGAAGGGTGTATGGAGCCGCCATCGATGGTGAGGAGCAGATCTCCAACCTTCCGGAGCAGTGTTTTTGGGGCCACAACCATGAGCTCTGTTTTGTTATTGTTGAGTTTTAGTAGATTTTTTGACATCCAGGCTTGGATGTCGCGGAGGCAGTTGACAAGTGACAGTGGGGGTAGCTGGGATGATGGATTGGTACTGATGTAGAGTTGGGTGTCGTCGGCATAGGAGTGGAAGTTGAGACCATGTCGGCGGATGATTTCACCAAGGGGGAGCATGTAGATGTTGAATAGAAGGGGGCCGAGCACCGAACCTTGCGGCACACCTTGGTTGACAGGGGCTGGGGGAGAGCTGGATTTTCCGATGGTCACAAACTGTTGCCTGTTGGAGAGGTAGGAATGGAACCAGGAGAGGGCTGTACCAGAGAGGCCAAGGTAGACGGATAGGCGGTTGAGTAGGATAGTGTGTGAGACTGTGTCAAATGCGGCGGAGATGTCCAGGAGGATGAGGATGCTGACGAGGCCTGAATCGGCGGCTATGAGGAGGTCATTGGTTATTTTAATAAGGGCCGTCTCTGTGCTGTGGTTGGATCTGAAGCCTGATTGGAAGGGTTCGCAGAGCTCATGGTCGGACATATGATGGTGGAGTTGGGCAGCAACTGCTCTTTCCATGATCTTGCTAAGAAAAGGAAGGTTGGAGATCGGCCGGAAGTTGCTGGGGTCCTCGGGGTCGAGACCAGGTTTTTTGACGATGGGGGTGACATCTGCTATCTTGAGGACGGCGGGAACCTTGCCTGATTCCAGGGAGGAGTTGATAATTTTAACAATGGTGGAGCAGAGGATGGGTAGGCAAGTTTTGACCAGGGCAGAGGGCATGGGGTCGAGGGAGCAGGTTGTAGCCTTAGCTTTTGAGACAAGTTTGGTAACCTGTGTGACATCCACTGGTGCAAAGGAGGAGAGACAACATTGAGGCAGGTGTTGAGTTGAACGAACGGTGACTGGAGGTGGTGTGGCATGTGGATGGGATGGGGCAGAGGCCTGGAGTTCCTGGTGGATGGAGTTGACTTTGTCCTCAAAGAAGTCAAGGAACCTGGTGCAAAGCTCGGGGGCGTCTGCTGGGTTGGGGGGGTCAATTGGGCGGAGTAGGCGGTTTATGGTGGAGAAGAGCATACGGGGGTGGTGTTGCTGGTTACCGATGAGTGAGGAGTAGTAGTGTGCCTTAGCTTTTGAGAGGGCGTCCTTGTAAGATTTGACATGCTCTCTATATATCTCCAGATGGACGGTGAGGCCAGATTTTTTGTGGAGCCGCTCCAGTTGGCGGCCAGAGGCTTTCATGGCACGGAGACTGGTGGTGAACCAGGGGGCTGAGTGGGTGAAGGAGACAGTGCGAGTAATGAGGGGGGCAAGTGAGTCGAGACTCAGGGAAAGAGCAGTGTTGTACTGGGCCACCAGTCCGTCAACCGAGGTGTCAGCGGGATCGGAGGCCAGGTGGCTAGCTATGAGGCTGGTTATGGCTGGTGCGCTCACTGATTTTAAGCTCCTGTAGGTAATTGTCCGCAGTACAAGCTGTCTGGGGAGGGAGATAGGCACAGTGAACAGGATGGCATGATGGTCGGAGACAGCCAGGTTGAGGCACTGCAGGTGGGATGCAGTTGTGCCAGTGGTACATACCAAATCCAGGGTGTGGCCTTTGGCATGGGTGGGATCATGGACATGCTGTTCAAAATTGAAGCAGTCCAGAAGTGCCAGGAAGTCAGAGGCAAATGTGCAACAGGGTGAGTCCACATGAATGTTAAAGTCTCCAAGAAGGAGCGTAGATTGGGACATGGAGCAGATTGAGGTGAGTAGCTCAGATAGTTCCGACAGGAAGATGGCAGAGGCTGAGGCTTTGGGGGGGCGATATATAAGAACAGCCTGGAGCTGTGCAGATCCAGATAGAGTGAAGGCAAGACATTCAAGTGAGGTGGTGTTGGGTACAGGAAGCTCTTTGATCGAGATGTCTGCCCTGTATATTACAGCCAGCCCACCGCCCCGACCAGTGGAGCGGGGCTTTTGGAGGTAGACATAGCCAGGAGGTGTGGCTTGGTTGAGTAATAGGAAATCCTGTACAGTTTGCCATGTTTCGGTTAAGCAGAGGAAATGAAGTTTATGATCAGTGATAATGTCATTGATCAGAGGTGCTTTTTTGTTCAGTGATCGAACATTCTGCAGCATGAATGTTGCATTGTTGTTTGTAGTTGTTGAGACAGAGGGGGTGAATGGGCTGATGACGTCGATACAGCTGAGAGGTCTCAGATTACAGCTATGCACGTAGGGTGTGCTCTGATGACGTCGGCGAAGTGCGACGGACCGCCTGTCTGTCTGTGTGGTGGGGATGTCATGGTCAGAGTTGACAAACTTGCGACGTGCAGCCCTATGCACATAGCGGGGACGGCGAAGGAGTCCAAGTTATTTTATTGTAGTGAGGCAGTTAGGAGTGTTGTGGCAGACAAGATTCCACATTTGCAGAGCGTTGTATTTCCAGAGAGCCATGTCAGCAGCACAGAGGAGCAGCGGCTAGTTACGAGCTGCTAAGCAGGGGCTAGGCGGCAGCTACATTGAGAAGCCAGCAGTGGCTAGCAATGAAATGCTAACAAGAAACTGGGTAGCAGCTGAGTTGAGGGGACAGACTGGGGATGTGGAGAAGGAAATGGAGCTCCAGAGATCCCAGGTTGAAGAGGATGGCTGGTAGCTACGCAGGAGCTAGCGGCTGAACGGCGGCTAGCAGTGACAGCCGATCGTCAGCTAGCAGTGACAGCTGATCGTCGGAGAATGTGTAAGGGTAATAGGTACACAGTCGATAGATCCAGACAGTTATGGTAGCTTTAGCAGACTGTTTGCAGTGGATTTGTGGTTGTTAGAACACAAAAACACGGGGAAAAAGCAGCACAGAAAACACGATTTTTTTTGGCTACGAAGTGAAGCGGCGACAAACACGCCAGCGTCCTCACTCACGGCAAGTGATTTTATAGCTTGAAAGTCATGACATCACTTCCTGTCTTTCAGGATGATTTTAATTCAACAACTCTTTGGAACACAGAAAAAACGACATGATTTTGAACGTTTTTCTTTTGACAAAGTCATCAACACATGCTGGAAAAGTGTAGCATATCTGTGAGGTCCTTTTTCAACTATCTACATAAACAACATGTATGGTCGATTAAAAAAAAAAATATATATATATAGGTACAATGCTCGATCTTAAAGGTAGAAGGTAAGAATGGAGAAACCAGCTCGAGTGGCTAGAATTTGAAAATACACAGCCGGAAGAAATCTGCCACTTCCTTCCAGAGCCCCTCCTCCAACACACACGAACGCGCACATGACCAATGAGGCACGAGGTAAGTTTGTGCACAGATGGAAGGCTGACAGGCAGGTAGGCCATCCAGTTACTTTAGCCGGCTCAGATGATTGGTCGTGCTTTTTACAGCGCCACGGCTTCCAGAGATGATATTTTTTTATGGATTTGTTGTCAAAGCACTTCAGATATTCATTGCTATCGGGATGTTAAGAGCATTCCATGGAATATAACAACAAGTGTATCTCGAGCCGGTTTCTCAAACTTACCTACCCCACCTTTAATGTGATTTTTACTATATTTAATTGTTGTTCTTTTTTGGTTTTTACTTCCTCTGTAAAGCGACTTTGAGAACCTGTAAAAGCGCTTACAAAATAAATGTATTATGTGTAAGTACATTTTTTACTTTTTCACTAACTCTAGCTTGAGGTTAAAATGGCTGCCTTTCCTGCAGTTTGACAAACAAAAATACATTTGTTCTGTCATTGGAATAACGGGAAAAAAAATCTCTTCTGTACCGAGAGAAATACATACTACTTTACACGTAGTTCACTAACCTAAAAACAATATGCTCCACTTCTTCATGTCTCTTCTACATCAACATGTGTCCCCTCTTCTCCATGTCTCTTCTACATCAACATGTGTCCCCTCTTCTTCATGTCTCTTCTACATCAACATGTGTCCCCTCTTCTTCATGTCTCTTCTACATCAACATGTGTCCCTGTCTCTTCATGTCTCTTCTACATCAACATGTGTCCCCTCTTCTTCATGTCTCTTCTACATCAACATGTGTCCCCTCTTCTTCATGTCTCTTCTACATCAACATGTGTCCCCTCTTCTTCATGTCTCTTCTACATCAACATGTGTCCCCTCTTCCTCATGTCTCTTCTACATCAACATGTGTCCCCTCTTCTTCATGTCTCTTCTACATCAACATGTGTCCCCTCTTCTTCATGTCTCTTCTACATCAACATGTGTCCCCTCTTCTTCATGTCTCTTCTACATCACCATGTGTCCCCTCTTCTTCATGTCTCTTCTACATCAACATGTGTCCCCCTCTTCTTCATGTCTCTTCTACATCAACATGTGTCCCCTCTTCTTCATGTCTCTTCTACATCAACATGTGTCCCCTCTGTGGAAAGAGACTCTGAAAGTTTCAGGAACAAAGATTCTCTCTCTTTTTGATCCATTTCTATTAAAACCTGTCTGAAAATGAGCTGATCAGATTTTGGCAACTTTGTGATGTCATTGCGATGTGTTGTCTTGTGTAACCATTAGCCAATCAGCAACAAGGTAACCCCCCCCCCCCCCTTATCACCTGAATCTCCTCCTAGAGCACCATTGAGCTCTTTGTAACCAAATGTCTCTCAGAGGGGCGTGGGGAGGGGCTCCTTATTTTCATCTAAAGTAACAGACAGAGAATCAGCACTTTGGAAACAGGGCTGAAACAGAGGGGATTATGGGTAATGCTGCAATGATCTGTTTGGTGTTTCAGCCAATCAGAGACAGGCTCTGTATCTGAGAGCTGTGATATATTGATGAGAAACAGGATAAGAGGAGACCTTTAAAGATATAACAAAAGACATTTCACTGATTTCTTTTATGAAATCGAGTTGAAAGCGTAAAGTGTGCTCAGCTTCAGAGGAGGCGTGTCAGTGTGTGAGCCTCTGTGGATTATCGGAGGTGTTTAGGACAGAAACGGCACGTTGTTTGTAAAGCTGAAGCAGCTTGCATTTCCCTGCAAACATTTTGAATTATTAAATGTGACATTGACACAGTTTCCTGAGAGGAGAGTTATTAATAGGCTGCGTTTAAGACGTGGATTTCTGCAGGAAAATATGGGATCGTTTTAGGCGAGCGGCAGCAATCACGATAAATAAGTTACTGTCGATGTATTGCTATGAGGCAATCGCACTGGAGTAAATATAGATAGATCAATATTATCTCTCAGAAAGAAAGAAAATCTAATTCAGTTTTCTTGCTTAAGTGATGATTTGGTAAATACTTAAGTAAAAATGTGTTTGACTTTAAATATTTGCAAAATTCCCCCTAAACTTTGCTATCTTTTTCTGGCCTATGTGGCTTTTTAAATAAGAGAAACAAATACAAACATTTGCCTAAAAGAGAAGTTGTAATGCTTTTTTTATTGTGCATAACTGTATATAAAAAGGCATTACCTCTCAGTGTGTTTCCTGCAACTCGGCCGAATGCATTCTTCATTGTTTCCACGTTTCAAGGGAGTTTTTTTAACCTAAATGTATTTCTATTCAACAATAAGTAGAGGAAGCCTCGAGTGAAGAAGAACCAGGAGTTTAAATACCGTCAATTAAACACACTTCCATCTTTGTTTTAACCCTTCTCCTGCCCTAGTCGATGCACAGTATGTAACTTATATCCACATGTAGGATATAATAAGCGTTGATGCACGAAGACAAATCTCACATCCAATTAATCTTCAAACACTCGGCAGCCTCTGAAATGTCAAAAGTCTCCTCTCTTCGCAATTTGTGCAGAAAAACCCAGATGATAACCAACATATTTCTCTAGATCTCTCTGGGTCTGCACTTCACATCAGATGCTGTGTGTGTGTGGTGTGTGTGTGTGTGTGTGTGTGTGTGTGTGTGTGTGTGTGTGTGTGTGTGTGTGTGTGTGTGTGTGTGTGTGTGTGAACAGAGCATGCATTGGACGCTGTGTGTCACTACATTGGCTAATAAGTGTAACACGGGTCTCTGAGAGTGAAGCGCTCCAGAGCTTTGATGCAGAAACACAGACAGGTTATTATGGTCTGTTTGATCACATGCATGAGAACCAGCAGGAGGTCTGAGTGTTCGGAGTTCAAAGCAGTGACGCACGGAGGAAATCTAAAGTGCATACAAAAGAAAATGTCGTTTTTTTTCTTCCCTGATTTGTTGTTTTTATATAAACACTTAGACACAACACATTACATGATGTTTAAAAGGTAGATTGTATTTGAAGAGCATATTTCTGTAATTACTTTAACTTGAGTAAAATATCTGAGTTCTTTCCCCTCACATGTTGGTTTAAAGAAGTCATCATTATCCATCTGTTCCTCTCTTCACAAAGACTCGTGACTCTCTCCCCTGATTGGACGTCCTCTCCCTCGTTAACCTGATTACCCAGCAGCCTCAGTGTTTATCTACCTCCAGCAGCCTGTCAGTAATCTCTCTCCTCCGTCTGTTCATCAGCTGCTTCCTGTTTCTATCAATAACTCAATCAGCGCAGACACATCGTTAACATGTGGGATTCAAACCTCTGAAACACATCAGGTTATCTGTGGCGACAACAATAACCCACCTGACCAGGTAACCGCTTTCTTAAAGAAGGCTTGTGTTTTCCATACATTGATTTATGTGTGGCGGACAGCCACAAATGGATCTCATACAAAATAATAATAAAAAATTCAGCCAAGTACCCCCTGATTTGTTAAGGAAGAAATGCCTAAAGAGGTACAGCACAGCGCTGCACCATCAGTGTCTGATTTATTAAAACAACAACAGTAACTGAGAAACACTTAAATGCTACATTTCAAATGTTTACAATCCATCACTAAATTCATGGCAAACCAATTTTAACATCATGCAATAACACTGAGATGACATTAGTTACATTGAACTGATCTTTTTAATAAGTTGTACTTAATGTAGTGAAACATGGGCTTGAGCTTCACTGAGGATCTTTGTCATTCTGACCGGGAGGCACCTGAGTTATTACACTTCGTGTTTTGAAATATGTGTAACTCTGTTAATATAAAACCCACACTGCTCAAACTTCCTTACTTTTCCTACAATTGGTATATTTATTTATTTGTGGGCGTGGGGAATGAAGAGAAAAATATATGAGCATTTTATGAGCATGGGATTTTGACCCCTCATATAAACATAATGCTGCGCTATACTTGCGGCCACACGCCGTTGCCAAGTAACGCTTATTGTTTAGGTCCTTTGATAAGCAGGCGGTCATATCATTAACTAGAACTAGCTAGATCTGATAGATTTGGACATAAACGCGAGTGAAGTCTAACCGGACGCGAGAGAGAGATCAGATCAGCTGCTGCTGACGGAGAACACGCAGCTCTGCATGATCACAGCTCCCCCGCTGTGACGGACCGTTGAGTGGAGCAACATACAGTAAGAGTTAGACCTAACACACTTAGCTAGTTTATCTACTCTGGAACTAGCTAAACTGTCGGGTCACTCATTACAGGTTCAGCGAGCTGCACGTGCCTGACGGGCTGTCAGGAGAGGGAGAGGGAAAGAGAGCGCCCCGTTTATTGTTCCCATTTTATTATCCAGAATTACTGTAAACTTTTGAATAAAGTAGTTAATCTACTATTAGTAGTTTGTTTAAATGCATTACTTGTGTTTTTTTTTTCATTAACATAAAATAAATCTCACGTACTCCAACGTACCCCCATTTGAGAACCACTGGTCTAATGGATAGTGAGGTGGGCTGATGATCGGAAGGTTGCGAGTTTAAATCCCGGCTGGAACACCACTAGTGTGCCCTTGAGTAAGGCACTTAGCCCTCAGTTACTCCAGGGAGAATGTCCCTGTAATCGGTCATTGTAAGTCGCTTTGGAACAAGGCATTTGCTAAATGCCTAAATTGTAAATGATATTTCTGGGAGAATAAACCCCACAGATCCTCAACTCCGGTGTGTCTCACTCATTAGCAAAGCAACACAGAGCAACAAGAACGTTGTCTAGTAGCCATGAACTCACATGTATTTTCTTATTTGAGGGGGGGGGGGGGTGGATGCGTGAAGGGGCCTTTGGCTTTTCTTGCCGGGGTGGGGGTGCGGGGCCCCCACAAATCAAATTCTGTGGGAAACACTCCATATCATTTATAATTAGCCCGGGCTGCACAGGTAATCCAAACTTTACCGCAATAGATTCAAGATTCAAGATATGTTATTGTCAGTGTCAGGGAATACTTTGCCCTCGTGTCCTCCTTCGCCCTCTGACGCAGCTGAACAACCTCGAGCAGCCGCTATCCCCCTGAAGGAGGGGCTGCCCTAGCAAGTTGTTGATGTTACCAGTTTGTGACCGGGCAGCTCTCGGTCAGAGATAGTTATTGTTGTGGGACACCTGGAACACATCCTTCTCGGGGGGTAGATGACCCCGAGCCATAAGCGACAACAAATGTGATTCAGTGTCCTCAGCTGTTTAGTCTATCTATTGAAGAATGTTGGTTATTACACTCTGAACTAAAACCTGGAGCTACAGGAGGGGTTTCAGAATTGATTGTGGCATCTCAACGCGTGGCCCTTGACATGTCTCGTGAATTCTCCGGCCGAAGCTCCAAATAAACCGACCAGTGTTTGCCATCAAAGCTCCAGCTCTCCTCGTGTCTCTCTGAGTCCAGACTCCATCAGAGCTCCAGCTCTCCTCGTGTCTCTGAGTCCTGTCTCCATCAAAGCTCCAGCTCTCCTCGTGTCTCTGAGTCCTGACTCCATCAGAGCTCCAACTCTCCTCGTGTCTCTCTGAGTCCTGACTCCATCAAAGCTCCAGCTCTCCTCGTGTCTCTCTGAGTCCTGACTCCATCAGAGCTCCAGCTCTCCTCGTGTCTCTTTGAGTCCTGACTCCATCAAAGCTCCAGCTCTCCTCGTGTCTCTCTGAGTCCTGACTCCATCAGAGCTCCAGCTCTCCTCGTGTCTCTTTGAGTCCTGACTCTATCAGAGCTCCAGCTCTCCTCGTGTCTCTGAGTCCTGACTCCATCAGAGCTCCAGCTCTCCTCGTGTCTCTCTGAGTCCTGACTCCATCAGAGCTCCAGCTCTCCTCGTGTCTCTGAGTCCTGACTCCATCAGAGCTCCAACTCTCCTCGTGTCTCTCTGAGTCCTGACTCCATCAAAGCTCCAGCTCTCCTCGTGTCTCTCTGAGTCCTGACTCCATCAGAGCTCCAGCTCTCCTCGTGTCTCTCTGAGTCCTGACTCAATCAAAGCTCCAGCTCTCCTCGTGTCTCTGAGTCCTGACTCCATCAGAGCTCCAGCTCTCCTCGGGTCTCTCTGAGTCCTGACTCCATCAGAGCTCCAGCTCTCCTCGTGTCTCTCTGAGTCCTGACTCCATCAGAGCTCCAGCTCTCCTCGTGTCTCTGAGTCCTGACTCCATCAAAGCTCCAGCTCTCCTCGTGTCTCTGAGTCCTGACTCCATCAGAGCTCCAGCTCTCCTCGTGTCTCTGAGTCCTGACTCCATCAGAGCTCCAGCTCTCCTCGTGTCTCTCTGAGTCCTGACTCTATCAGAGCTCCAGCTCTCCTCGTGTCTCTCTGAGTCCTGACTCCATCAGAGCTCCAGCTCTCCTCGTGTCTCTCTGAGTCCTGACTCCATCAGAGCTCCAGCTCTCCTCGTGTCTCTGAGTCCTGACTCCATCAGAGCTCCAGCTCTCCTCGTGTCTCTCTGAGTCCTGACTCCATCAAAGCTCCAGCTCTCCTCGTGTCTCTCTGAGTCCTGACTCCATCAAAGCTCCAGCTCTCCTCGTGTCTCTCTGAGTCCTGACTCCATCAAAGCTCCAGCTCTCCTCGTGTCTCTGAGTCCTGACTCCATCAAAGCTCCAGCTCTCCTCGTGTCTCTCTGAGTCCTGACTCCATCAAAGCTCCAGCTCTCCTCATGTCTCTCTGAGTCCTGACTCCATCAAAGCTCCAGCTCTCCTCGTGTCTCTCTGAGTCCTGACTCCATCAAAGCTCCAGCTCTCCTCGTGTCTCTCTGAGTCCTGACTCCATCAAAGCTCCAGCTCTCCTCGTGTCTCTCTGAGTCCTGACTCCATCAGAGCTCTAGCTCTCCTCGTGTCTCTGAGTCCTGACTCCATCAGAGCTCCAGCTATCCTCGTGTCTCTCTGAGTCCTGACTCCATCAGAGCTCCAGCTCTCCTCGTGTCTCTCTGAGTCCTGACTCCATCAGAGCTCCAGCTCTCCTCGTGTCTCTGAGTCCTGACTCCATCAGAGCTCCAGCTCTCCTCGTGTCTCTCTGAGTCCTGACTCCATCAAAGCTCCAGCTCTCCTCGTGTCTCTCTGAGTCCTGACTCCATCAGAGCTCCAGCTCTCCTTGTGTCTCTGAGTCCTGACTCCATCAGAGCTCCAGCTCTCCTCGTGTCTCTCTGAGTCCTGACTCCATCAAAGCTCCAGCTCTCCTCGTGTCTCTCTGAGTCCTGACTCCATCAGAGCTCCAGCTCTCCTCGTGTCTCTGAGTCCTGACTCCATCAGAGCTCCAGCTCTCCTCGTGTCTCTCTGAGTCCTGACTCCATCAAAGCTCCAGCTCTCCTCGTGTCTCTGAGTCCTGACTCCATCAGAGCTCCAGCTCTCCTCGTGTCTCTCTGAGTCCTGACTCCATCAAAGCTCCAGCTCTCCTCGTGTCTCTCTGAGTCCTGACTCCATCAGAGCTCCAGCTGTCCTCGTGTCTCTCTGAGTCCTGACTCCATCAGAGCTCCAGCTCTCCTCGTGTCTCTGAGTCCTGACTCCATCAAAGCTCCAGCTCTCCTCGTGTCTCTGAGTCCTGACTCCATCAGAGCTCCAGCTCTCCTCGTGTCTCTGAGTCCTGACTCCATCAGAGCTCCAGCTCTCCTCGTGTCTCTCTGAGTCCTGACTCCATCAGAGCTCCAGCTCTCCTCGTGTCTCTCTGAGTCCTGACTCCATCAGAGCTCCAGCTCTCCTCGTGTCTCTCTGAGTCCTGACTCCATCAGAGCTCCAGCTCTCCTCGTGTCTCTGAGTCCTGACTCCATCAGAGCTCCAGCTCTCCTCGTGTCTCTCTGAGTCCTGACTCCATCAAAGCTCCAGCTCTCCTCGTGTCTCTCTGAGTCCTGACTCCATCAAAGCTCCAGCTCTCCTCGTGTCTCTCTGAGTCCTGACTCCATCAAAGCTCCAGCTCTCCTCGTGTCTCTCTGAGTCCTGACTCCATCAGAGCTCCAGCTCTCCTCGTGTCTCTCTGAGTCCTGACGCCATCAGAGCTCCAGCTCTCCTCGTGTCTCTGAGTCCTGACTCCATCAGAGCTCCAGCTCTCCTCGTGTCTCTGAGTCCTGACTCCATCAGAGCTCCAGCTCTCCTCGTGTCTCTCTGAGTCCTGACTCCATCAGAGCTCCAGCTCTCCTCGTGTCTCTCTGAGTCCTGACTCCATCAGAGCTCCAGCTCTCCTCGTGTCTCTCTGAGTCCTGACTCCATCAGAGCTCCAGCTCTCCTCGTGTCTCTGAGTCCTGACTCCATCAGAGCTCCAGCTCTCCTCGTGTCTCTCTGAGTCCTGACTCCATCAGAGCTCCAGCTCTCCTCGTCTCTCTGAGTCCTGACTCCATCAGAGCTCCAGCTCTCCTCGTGTCTCTCTGAGTCCTGACTCCATCAGAGCTCCAGCTCTCCTCGTGTCTCTCGAGTCCTGACTCCATCAAAGCTCCAGCTCTCCTCGTGTCTCTCTGATCCTGACTCCATCAGAGCTCCAGCTCTCCTCGTGTCTCTCTGAGTCCTGACTCCATCAGAGCTCCAGCTCTCCTCGTGTCTCTGAGTCCTGACTCCATCAGAGCTCCAGCTCTCCTCGTGTCTCTCTGAGATCCTGACTCCATCAGAGCTCCAGCTCCTCGTGTCTCTCTGAGTCCTGACTCCATCAGAGCTCCAGCTCTCCTCGTGTCTCTCTGAGTCCTGACTCCATCAGAGCTCCAGCTCTCCTCATGTCTCTCTGAGTCCTGACTCCATCAGAGCTCCAGCTCTCCTCGTGTCTCTGAGTCCTGACTCCATCAAAGCTCCAGCTCTCCTCGTGTCTCTCTGAGTCCTGTCTCCATCAGAGCTCCAGCTCTCCTCGTGTCTCTCTGAGTCCTGTCTCCATCAGAGCTCCAGCTCTCCTCGTGTCTCTCTGAGTCCTGTCTCCATCAGAGCTCCAGCTCTCCTCGTGTCTCTCTGAGTCCTGTCTCCATCAGAGCTCCAGCTCTCCTCGTGTCTCTCTGAGTCCTGTCTCCATCAAAGCTCCAGCTCTCCTCGTGTCTCTCTGAGTCCTGTCTCCATCAAAGCTCCAGCTCTCCTCGTGTCTCTCTGAGTCCTGACTCCATCAGAGCTCCAGCTCTCCTTGTGTCTCTCTGAGTCCTGACTCCATCAAAGCTCCAGCTCTCCTCGTGTCTCTCTGAGTCCTGACTCCATCAAAGCTCCAGCTCTCCTCGTGTCTCTCTGAGTCCTGTACTCCATCAGAGCTCCAGCTCTCCTCGTGTCTCTCTGAGTCCTGACTCCATCAGAGCTCCAGCTCTCCTCGTGTCTCTCTGAGTCCTGACTCCATCAAAGCTCCAGCTCTCCTCGTGTCTCTCTGAGTCCTGACTCCATCAGAGCTCCAGCTCTCCTCGTGTCTCTGAGTCCTGACTCCATCAAAGCTCCAGCTCTCCTCGTGTCTCTCTGAGTCCTGACTCCATCAGAGCTCCAGCTCTCCTCGTGTCTCTCTGAGTCCTGACTCCATCAGAGCTCCAGCTCTCCTCGTGTCTCTCTGAGTCCTGACTCCATCAAAGCTCCAGCTCTCCTCGTGTCTCTCTGAGTCCTGACTCCATCAGAAGCTCCAGCTCTCCTCGTGTCTCTCTGAGTCCTGACTCCATCAGAGCTCCAGCTCTCCTCGTGTCTCTGAGTCCTGACTCCATCAGAGCTCCAGCTCTCCTCGTGTCTCTCTGAGTCCTGACTCCATCAGAGCTCCAGCTCTCCTCGTGTCTCTCTGAGTCCTGACTCCATCAGAGCTCCAGCTCTCCTCGTGTCTCTCTGAGTCCTGACTCCATCAGAGCTCCAGCTCTCCTCGTGTCTCTCTGAGTCCTGACTCCATCAAAGCTCCAGCTCTCCTCGTGTCTCTCTGAGTCCTGACTCCATCAAAGCTCCAGCTCTCCTCGTGTCTCTCTGAGTCCTGACTCCATCAAAGCTCCAGCTCTCCTCGTGTCTCTCTGAGTCCTGACTCCATCAAAGCTCCAGCTCTCCTCGTGTCTCTCTGAGTCCTGACTCCATCAGAGCTCCAGCTCTCCTCGTGTCTCTCTGAGTCCTGACTCCATCAGAGCTCCAGCTCTCCTCGTGTCTCTCTGAGTCCTGACTCCATCAAGAGCTCCAGCTCTCCTCGTGTCTCTGAGTCCTGACTCCATCAGAGCTCCAGCTCTCCTCGTGTCTCTCTGAGTCCTGACTCCATCAGAGCTCCAGCTCTCCTCGTGTCTCTCTGAGTCCTGACTCCATCAGAGCTCCAGCTCTCCTCGTGTCTCTCTGAGTCCTGACTCCATCAGAGCTCCAGCTCTCCTCGTGTCTCTGAGTCCTGACTCCATCAGAGCTCCAGCTCTCCTCGTGTCTCTCTGAGTCCTGACTCCATCAGAGCTCCAGCTCTCCTCGTCTCTCTGAGTCCTGACTCCATCAGAGCTCCAGCTCTCCTCGTGTCTCTCTGAGTCCTGACTCCATCAGAGCTCCAGCTCTCCTCGTGTCTCTCTGAGTCCTGACTCCATCAAAGCTCCAGCTCTCCTCGTGTCTCTCTGAGTCCTGACTCCATCAGAGCTCCAGCTCTCCTCGTGTCTCTCTGAGTCCTGACTCCATCAGAGCTCCAGCTCTCCTCGTGTCTCTGAGTCCTGACTCCATCAAAGCTCCAGCTCTCCTCGTGTCTCTCTGAGTCCTGACTCCATCAGAGCTCCAGCTCTCCTCGTGTCTCTCTGAGTCCTGACTCCATCAGAGCTCCAGCTCTCCTCGTGTCTCTCTGAGTCCTGACTCCATCAGAGCTCCAGCTCTCCTCATGTCTCTCTGAGTCCTGACTCCATCAGAGCTCCAGCTCTCCTCGTGTCTCTGAGTCCTGACTCCATCAAAGCTCCAGCTCTCCTCGTGTCTCTCTGAGTCCTGTCTCCATCAGAGCTCCAGCTCTCCTCGTGTCTCTCTGAGTCCTGTCTCCATCAGAGCTCCAGCTCTCCTCGTGTCTCTCTGAGTCCTGTCTCCATCAGAGCTCCAGCTCTCCTCGTGTCTCTCTGAGTCCTGTCTCCATCAGAGCTCCAGCTCTCCTCGTGTCTCTCTGAGTCCTGTCTCCATCAAAGCTCCAGCTCTCCTCGTGTCTCTCTGAGTCCTGTCTCCATCAAAGCTCCAGCTCTCCTCGTGTCTCTCTGAGTCCTGACTCCATCAGAGCTCCAGCTCTCCTTCGTGTCTCTCTGAGTCCTGACTCCATCAAAGCTCCAGCTCTCCTCGTGTCTCTCTGAGTCCTGACTCCATCAGAGCTCCAGCTCTCCTCGTGTCTCTCTGAGTCCTGTCTCCATCAGAGCTCCAGCTCTCCTCGTGTCTCTCTGAGTCCTGTCTCCATCAGAGCTCCAGCTCTCCTCGTGTCTCTCTGAGTCCTGTCTCCATCAAAGCTCCAGCTCTCCTCGTGTCTCTCTGAGTCCTGTCTCCATCAGAGCTCCAGCTCTCCTCGTGTCTCTCTGAGTCCTGACTCCATCAAAGCTCCAGCTCTCCTCGTGTCTCTCTGAGTCCTGTCTCCATCAGAGCTCCAGCTCTCCTCGTGTCTCTCTGAGTCCTGTCTCCATCAGAGCTCCAGCTCTCCTCGTGTCTCTCTGAGTCCTGTCTCCATCAAAGCTCCAGCTCTCCTCGTGTCTCTCTGAGTCCTGTCTCCATCAAAGCTCCAGCTCTCCTCGTGTCTCTCTGAGTCCTGACTCCATCAGAGCTCCAGCTCTCCTCGTGTCTCTCTGAGTCCTGACTCCATCAAAGCTCCAGCTCTCCTCGTGTCTCTCTGAGTCCTGACTCCATCAAAGCTCCAGCTCTCCTCGTGTCTCTCTGAGTCCTGACTCCATCAAAGCTCCAGCTCTCCTCGTGTCTCTCTGAGTCCTGTCTCCATCAAAGCTCCAGCTCTCCTCGTGTCTCTCTGAGTCCTGTCTCCATCAAAGCTCCAGCTCTCCTCGTGTCTCTCTGAGTCCTGACTCCATCAGAGCTCCAGCTCTCCTCGTGTCTCTCTGAGTCCTGACTCCATCAAAGCTCCAGCTCTCCTCGTGTCTCTCTGAGTCCTGACTCCATCAGAGCTCCAGCTCTCCTCGTGTCTCTCTGAGTCCTGTCTCCATCAGAGCTCCAGCTCTCCTCGTGTCTCTCTGAGTCCTGTCTCCATCAGAGCTCCAGCTCTCCTCGTGTCTCTCTGAGTCCTGTCTCCATCAAAGCTCCAGCTCTCCTCGTGTCTCTCTGAGTCCTGTCTCCATCAGAGCTCCAGCTCTCCTCGTGTCTCTCTGAGTCCTGACTCCATCAAAGCTCCAGCTCTCCTCGTGTCTCTCTGAGTCCTGTCTCCATCAGAGCTCCAGCTCTCCTCGTGTCTCTCTGAGTCCTGTCTCCATCAAAGCTCCAGCTCTCCTCGTGTCTCTCTGAGTCCTGTCTCCATCAAAGCTCCAGCTCTCCTCGTGTCTCTCTGAGTCCTGACTCCATCAGAGCTCCAGCTCTCCTCGTGTCTCTCTGAGTCCTGACTCCATCAAAGCTCCAGCTCTCCTCGTGTCTCTCTGAGTCCTGACTCCATCAAAGCTCCAGCTCTCCTCGTGTCTCTCTGAGTCCTGACTCCATCAAAGCTCCAGCTCTCCTCGTGTCTCTCTGAGTCCTGACTCCATCAAAGCTCCAGCTCTCCTCGTGTCTCTCTGAGTCCTGACTCCATCAGAGCTCCAGCTCTCCTCGTGTCTCTCTGAGTCCTGACTCCATCAAAGCTCCAGCTCTCCTCGTGTCTCTCTGAGTCCTGACTCCATCAAAGCTCCAGCTCTCCTCGTGTCTCTCTGAGTCCTGACTCCATCAAAGCTCCAGCTCTCCTCGTGTCTCTCTGAGTCCTGACTCCATCAAAGCTCCAGCTCTCCTCGTGTCTCTCTGAGTCCTGACTCCATCAAAGCTCCAGCTCTCCTCGTGTCTCTCTGAGTCCTGACTCCATCAAAGCTCCAGCTCTCCTCGTGTCTCTCTGAGTCCTGACTCCATCAAAGCTCCAGCTCTCCTCATGTCTCTCTGAGTCCTGACTCCATCAGAGCTCCAGCTCTCCTCGTGTCTCTCTGAGTCCTGTCTCCAATTGCTTCAGAAGTTTCCCCCACGATGTATACAGTATAACAGGAAGTTTAACCGTATAATGAAAGTCTTACTATCATCTCTCCAAAACCGAAATGTGAAGGAACTATACAAACAAACATATAAGATAAAAACTAGCGTAAGAAAACGTATAAATATAAGCTGACATACATTAAGAAAATCCTGTCTCTGGGTAAAGGTGAATGATAAAACTAGAACTAAATAAGATATATAAACAGCCGGATAGAGTATGGTGTATACATATTTCAATCAGGAGAGACTTAGTCCGTAGTTGATAACATATTCATTGCCGTATGAACAATAACCTTTTTGGAGATTAGACCCCATCATACTGCGATGAATTAAGGGGGAGGAGAAGCCGACTAGAAAAGAGAAACCCCCCGGGGTCTAGACACTGGTGGTGGTGAAGTACTAAAGGGAGGTGGAGGAGGGTTGCATCAATTCTCCTGAACGATGCTGGCAGGGGAGAGAAAGAGCAGATTTAAACGTTTGCCGGGTGTGCTGTGATTGGCTGTGGGGATGAGACGCAACCGATTGGTTTAGCTGGAGGTATGTTGCGCCCTTGCTTATTGAGAGAAAGGGCGAGTGACGTAGCGTCCACACGGCGGCGTGCGTTGAAGCTTGCCGACGGGCGTGTCTGAAGCTCAACCAACAACCAATCACATGAATCTCCCGCCCCGGACACACAATCACGCGGTTTGATTGGCTAGAGCTTGTACTGGCATATGATTTGATTGGCTGACGCTTTCGTCAAAGCTTCAAAAGTTGAACATTGCTCAACTTTTGAAGCGAACAAAGCGAAGCGACGGAAGCACAATGCAGTTCGGCAAAGCGTGACGTCACCCCATTCAAAGTGAACGGGTAGAAGCGTTGAAGCTTCAACGCACGCCGCCGTGTGGACGTTCCGTGAGTGAGAGAGAATTGTGAATGAGAGCGTGGGAACCAGTCTTCCTGAAAGAACTTGCGCTGAGCTTCATATAAATATGCATAATAATATAGATATAACAGTAAAAAAACGATCAAAATTAAAGTCCGTATATAGAGTTCAATATCTTTTATTTTATCGTTTCCCTGATTTGCTTCTTAACTTAACATTTATCTAAAAAGACCCACATTTGTTTTTATCCCATACTATTTGCTGGCTTTTATTGAAGTCGGCTCACATCCGAATAATGTTTCCCAAAGTGTTTTAAACTAATTTAAAAGAATATCCACAAAAACAAAATGTCACTCAGTGTTTGTTTCGCTGCTAGATGTGTGAATAGACAACTTGCTTTCTATTGCATCCACTAAATAATGGATAGCTAATTATCAATAGTCACATGATTAAAAAAGTAGAGTAGATTTTCAGAGAGGGAAACATTTGTCCAAAAACCTCCAAAATTCTCTAAAGGTTTGTACCGACTTCTGTTTCTAGCAAGTGATAATGTCGAGACATTGTAACTATTGTAACACAAATGTATAGTAATTTAGTGATGGGTTTTTCTTTAACGTTAGCTTGTGTTAGCTTGTGACTGTCATTAAACATTAGCTGATGTTAGTTTTTGACTTTGACTCAACAACGTTTGCTAAAGTCAGCTTGTGACTGTCATTAACATTCATTAGGTAACGTTAGTTTTAGAACATTCAGACGGAGACCAAGCAGTTTCAATGTGATGTGGTGTTCTCTGTATTCATACTTGAGGTTGGCCATCATGTATGGCAGAAGGGAAAGACCCATATTGCTTTTTAAAATATATTTTTTAATTCACGTCCTCCTTCCTTGTGTTTCTTTTGTCATGGTCCTCTGCAGCAGCTCTGCAGGTATGCTGTTTGCTAAACAAGGCCAACTGTCGTCTGAAGGAAGTGTTTAAACTATTCTGTGCCAGCAGCAGAAGAACTAGCTCCTTCTTTGCTTTCTGTAATGTAGAAAACGTACGAAGGAACAGAGTTATTCACATCATGCGGTTGTCACAGAAAATATAAACTAAATATTATTAAAAAAATACTGTGAGATTACTAAGATTTATGAAATATGCTTTATCTGATATTACAGTTGCAGTCGTGGGGTCGGGTTACAAACGCTACATTCATTTTATAGTTAAGTTATTTGCGTAAAATGTTTGAATGCTGATCTGTCATATATCTTCTTTGATGATCTGCAGTTTGAGAAGTTACTCAGAAAAATAAATATATTGATGTACTTGTTTCTCTGAACCGGTCTGAATGTCTTTGTTCCAGCTGCTCTTGTTTCTGCCTCCCTCTGAAGCAGCTCTGCAGGTATGCTGCACTCCTAACAACGCACACCTGCCAAGCTTCCTTGTTCCTTGAGTTTGTTTTTTACTTTTAATTGAACTTGTTGAGCCCTGAGCCTGTTTTTCAGGCTCGAAAATGACATTCCCAGAACAAATGACTTCACTTCTAAAAGGGGTAAATTAATAATCTTTTTTCTCAAAGAAATGATAAACCTGTGAGTTGGATGTAGAAGAGTCAGAATAAATATGGATTTTTTTTATTTTAAAGTAAATTCAGATTGAACATAGCAAACAACTGGAAATGATTGTGTCCGTCGAAAGAAAAAACATTACTTATAGTGCAAACCACCCTTGAATGATGGGATAGTAGACTAAAAGCTTTAGGAATACAAACTATAACATATAATAAGTACCCTGTATCAAGATTGATGCAAAACAAGTGACATTTGACCTTTTAGAGAGATTTAGCACAAAAAAAAACACTTTTGGGGTCATTTGGGTGGATTTTCCATATCTCTGGCCCCCAGTGGTCGATTTTGGTGATTGACACCTCTTTGTAACCGTTAGAGCCAATAGCCGCGTTCACACCGGGGTACTTTTCCCCGTACTTTTCGCGTTTAGTTCCGTTAGTACCCCTTATGTCGCGTTCACACCAAAAAGAGTACTTAGTGCCGGGAACCTTTACCCCCATTTTTAGTGCCTGCTGAGAGATTTTAGTTTCCTGGGGGAAAAAAGTTCCCCAGTTCTGATTGGCTGGGCGAATTGCAAACCACGCCCCGTAAAACTCTGAAATGTTTTGTAGAGCTGCCATTTTATTATCCTACATTAGCATTATTAGCATTAGCATTCGCCCAGTGCCAAAACGCAGAGAGACTAACTTATGGCAACACAAAAGAAAACATGGGAGCGGTGGAGATGAGGAGGTGTCGGCGTTCTGGCGATTTACTCGGAAGGCTTCAGTAGAAGCTGCTGGGAGTCCCAGCAGCTTCTACTGAAGCCAGTCCCCAACTCCGGGGACTTCCGGCCGGGGACTCCGGGTGGCAGTATACGCCGTGAAGTGGTTTGCGGCCTGCCAGTAAACCCAAAGCAGAAGAAGAAGAAGTGACGTCAGCGGCTTCATTTTCCTAATCCTTCCCCAGGAACTTATTCCGGTGTGAACGCGATCTGTACTTAGTGCCCTGGGGTAATAAGTGCCGGGGCACTAAGTATGGCAAAGTACTTGGTGTGAACGCGGCTAAAAGAATCGAGGGGAAGTTCCTCAATCCAGGTTAATGCCTTTTTCATTTAATGTTTAGATAAAAAATGAGGGAACACGTTAATCTAGTGCATTCACACATTGGTTGGTCAAGTTTAATACATAAGAGTCTCCAACAAACATGAATTCATTCGTCAGAGTTGCATTATAAGAAATCGCAGAGTGTGGATATCGATTGCGTGGCCTTGGCTTGGATCTGACATACCTGCTCTGCCCTGATCTACCACTAGCTGTTAACGAGCTAGCAACCATATTGTTTGTGAGAAGTGTCCAGTGTTCCACATCTAACTTTGTGTGTTCGTATTGAGAGCACCATCCAGGTGCTTATAGTGCATTGTGCCACACTTGGCATGGGGAAGCACTGATAGACAGCACCTAATTCTGATTCTTACCCTCCATGGTATGTCTGGAAGGCCTGCCAGCTTCACAATCAGCTGCATTGGCTTGATTGGGTTGAAATGTAACTGTAATCCAGAAATAACATGTCGACCAGTTTTCTGCTGTTTCAGGTTCAGGTGTAGAGTGAAGTGCCAGGGCCAGCATGACGTCCACTCATCTGTAGGGGGTTCACCGTATGTAGAACCACAGCGTTAATGGATCGGAGAACCATTTTGTGCTAATGTCGCCCACTGACATTCGCATGAACGTACAGTAAAGGTGTTGCCGGCATCAAATTCAAAATGAGTGAATAATTTTCAAATCATTGTATTCTGTTTTTATTTATGTTTTACACAACGTCCCAACTTCATTGAATTGGGGTTTGTATACAGTATATCAATGAATGTATGGAACTATTCATTTCTCTGTATTTCTGTGGAGCAGATGGCTGGTATTTCACATTTCACCTTTAAATAAGGTTGTTTTCATTTCTGGAAGCATGTTATGTAAGAAGTCGGCAGACAAGACTATCAATCAGTGTCAGGGAGTGTCTCTGCATTCAGGTACAAGGGACATTTAGTTTTTCTGTTGATCACATCAGGAAGATGTTATCTTGACAGCTTCATCACAGACACATTATCTTTATGGCAGCATTGTTTTTTACTGTGAGAACATCTTGCTAGAAAGCCTTATAGTTTGGGGTTGGCTGACCAGACCTTGATATTAGCACACAATGCATTTGAGAAGGAAGTGTTTAAAACAGTCTGTGCCAGCAGCAGACGGGAAAGACCCATATTTGCTTTGTATGTCTTTGTTGACTTCCTCCATCCTTGTTCTTGTCAAGGCCTGTCACAATAAGAACGGTTTGACAGGTGTGTTCAGGTGTGAGAACAGGACGTCAGGGGAGGAGAGTATCTGACAGAATATAAGTCACCTCACAACACCACATTCCATCAGACTTCAAGCTCCTGCTGGAAGTCAGAAGACTCTCACCCAACTCTGCTGATCTACCCAACTTCACCAGGTGAGGACTAACAGACGAACACAGATTTATAATAACAACTGTACTTTTCTGTGTCAAACTGCAGCTGCTGGATTAGTGTCTGCAGGGAAATACTGCATTACTAAGCACAGCTGACAGTCAGACTCCAAGTGTTATTAACTCTCATCACTCCTACTCCTTAAAAGACGTTTAAATCAGGCTCTGAAGTCTGTGCTGTTTCTTCTCAACAGGTTGGAGAAATGGCCACAGAAGAAATGGCCGTTGCTGCTCTGGGACGACCTTTCACCCTAGGGATGCTCTATGATTCTCGGAGTGACAAACTGGTCCCAGGTAAGACTTCACATTGTCTCAAAACTTTAATCATAGTCACCGTACAACAACAATTCACCAGGCCTAACATTACTTTGTTAAGTTATCTTTTGATTCTCGTCGTGCCATTTTAAATTGAGTGTGTAATGAGAGTTGTTTCTTTGTCTCTTTGTCGTGCACCTGTGCATATCGGGAATATTCTTTCACTGCTTTTCTGTAGATTGTATTTTCTATGCATTTATTACATGGCTTAGTTGAATACTTGATTCTGATTGGTCACTAAGAACATTTCAGAGGTTATTGATACTCCATAACAAACCGCTGCTTAGCAAAATAATGAGCTTTGCTGAGGAGGATCAAGGGAGAGAAAGAAAGAGGTTAAAATACAGAGCGTTGGATGTCAAATAAATGAACTGAAGCAGAAAGACAGGAAGTAAACACTAACAGGAACACGGTATGGGCTCTGTAGGGTTTAAGGACTTGTTTGTGGAAACTGTGAACAGACTTGGACAGAGAACATTGGTCAGAGCTCCATCAGTTAGTGCGCCGTGGAGCGGAGTTTACTTTCTTAGAGGAAGAAATACCATCATTTTCAAGTCAATAAAATCATTTAAATGAATATTGGCAGTCAAGTCGTTAGTGTGTTAGTGTGTAATAAGCGGGATAATGTGCAGCGAGGCGGGCATTATTCAGAGTGATCAGGGAGCCGGACGCAAAGCGGAGGGATCTTGATCAGCAGGTCGGGTGTTGTTTTTTTACTAATGACCGCCTCGCTGCACATTATCCCTTTCTTCATCTTAAGCCTCTGCCTTTAACTATTGCCTGCCCAGGGACAACAATGCCTTTCTGGCTCACTGAGAATAAAGTCAGAATTCTGAGGAAAAGTCAAAATGTTGATATTAAATCCTGAATTCAGAATCTACAGAATGCTAGAGTAGAAAAGACGATTTTTTTTATTTGGTGTCTTTTTTTTTGTTCCTGTGGTCAAAGCACACACACACACACACACACACACACACACACACACACACACACACACACACACACACACACACACACACACACACACACACACACACACACACACACACACACACACACACACACACACACACACACACACACACACACACACACACACACACACACACACACACACACACACTTGTTTATGGAAACTCCTGGCAGGATATGAAGCTGCAACCTGTAAAACTTTGAAATTATACGTTTTATGATCATTTATATAAACAAAGGTTTTGCCCTGAACTGAACCGAAAACGTTTTGCTTTCCAATTTGTTCAGGTCCCAGATTGTGGAATGAGGAAACTCTAAAAGTAAAAACAACTGAAACCCCTCAGCACAGCAGTTACTTTGAAATGTCTGCATCTGATACCATTGAATCCAAGTCCAACATGATGGACATTAATGCTTCTCTGAAGGCCAGTTTCATGGGTGGACTGATAAAAGTTGGAGGATCTGCCAAATATCTGAATGATGAGAAGAAATTCAAGAATCAGAGCAGAGTGACCTTTCAGTACAAAGCTACCACCAACTTCAAGCAGTTGTTAATTGATGATATGACCCTGGACACCAAACAGATGGAGGTTATTAAGGAGGGCTTGGCGACTCATGTAGTCACAGGCATCCTGTATGGGGCAAATGCTTTCTTTGTGTTTGACAGTGAGAAGTTAGAAGCCAGCCAGGTTCGGAAGATAGAGGGCAGCATGCAAGCTGTGATAAAGAAGATTCCTTCTTTAAATATTAAGGGGAAGGTTGACATCAAGCTGACAGCTGCAGAGAAAGCCCTGACAGACAAATTCTCCTGCAAATTCCACGGAGACTTCATTCTTAAAATCAACCCAGCAACATTTAAAGATGCAGTGCAGACCTATGTAGAACTTCCACAGCTACTGGGAACGAATGGAGAGAATTCGGTCCCAGTGGCGGTCTGGCTGATGCCGCTGAAGTGTTTTGATCCCAAAGCTCCTGAGCTGATGACGAGGATCAGCATCGGACTAGTTATCAAGGTGCAGGAAGCTCTGGAAGATTTAAAGGAAACACAAAGGAGATGCAACGATTCTCTGGAAGACAAAGTGGTAGAGAGTTTCCCCGTGCTTCACAAACAGTTGAGCACTTTCCTCAAACTGTGTGGTTATTATAAAACCAACATCCAGCAAGCCATGGCAGAGAAAGTTCCCTCCATCCGAGCAGGAAAGGAATATGAGAGCTCACTGGAAAACGTCTTTGAAGCCAGGCACACGTCACCATTCAGCCATGAAAAACTAACCAAGTGGCTGGATCACAAAGAGAGAGAAATCAACGTCATCAGGTCCTGTGTGGATATCAATAAGGACGTTAAGATCGTCGCAAACCAGTCTGAACTGGACAGAGAGGTTCTTGGAAACGACCATGTTCTGTGCTTTGTTTTCACCTCCATTGAGAGTGCTGACCCCTGGCTTGAAGCGATGGATCAATACGCAAACTCAATAGAATTCGCGAGCACTGAAGAGGAGCCATGGTACTACTCAGACGTCGTCTTACAAAAGATGAGAGGAAAAGCTGAGGTTCTCGTAAACTATTCCATCAAGAATATAAATATTTCGCGTTACCTCATAGTAGCCATTGAAAATAAGGATTTCAAAGGAGCAACCGTCTACCAGTACACGGAAGGCATTCTGGTGACTAAAGACTTCGACTTCCCTCCACCAAGTGAGGTGAAGAAGCATACCGGAAAGTAGAGATCTAAACTGGTGTAAGTAATTTTTCATGCATTATTTATTTGAGTAAAATATGTTCATATATCTTTGCTCTAAAAACCCTCAGAATGACTAATTAAATATTTGTTTTGGTTTCTCCATTAGATGCCTGTGATCTCACACTGGAAGGAAACACTGCAGGCAACTTTCTTGGGGTCCATATAGTTTTATTTCGGCTGTTAATAATTTTCTAAAGAGACTTAATTTAGATTTTTCTGTTATGACGTTCAGACCTCTTGTCGCTTTGATGGATGGAGACATTATGGGATGTATGATCAGAAATCATCTGTGATGGATGAGCAGGTCCAGGAAATGAAGAAGGTAGAGGTCTGGAGGTGAACATGTTATTGAGCTGCAGCTCCAAAATGTGTGCTAGAAAGACACTTCTACTAAAAACTACAAACACTAGATTGACATTTTTGCTAAAAGTCGCCACAATTGTTAAATAATCTCCTGTGAAAACAAAAATAATTGCAAATAGGTCACTACAGAACATTAAAGGTGGGGTAGGTAATTCACTTCAGAAACACTTTGTTATATTCCATGGAATGCTCTTAACATCCCGATAGCAATGAATATCTTAAATGCTTTGACAACAAATACATAAGAAATATCATCTCTGGAAGCCGTAGCTCTGTAAAAAGCTCGACCAATCATCTGAGCCGGCTAAAGTAACTGGATGGCCTACCTGCCTGTCAGCCTTCCATCGGGGCACAAACTTATCTCGTGCCCTCATTGGTCATGTGCGCGTTCGTGTGTGTTGGGGGAGGGGCTCTGTGAGGAAGTCTGGAATTTTTTTCGGTTGTGTATTTTTGAAGAAGGGAAGAAATGAAACAATGTATTTTATTATATAAAGCTTAAATATGTTAAAAACTCTGTTAAAACTCTGTATGGCATAGTCATGTATCGTATAGTTTAACGCTTTAGCAATATAAACAGGATGTATAACAGAAATCCTTACATGGGTACTTTTAAAGACCTATGTAGCAAAGTACGCACTTCCTGTTTCGAGGAGATGAACTTTCTACGCACTCCCTCTTTCGGAGTGAATTTTCTAAGCACTTCCTCTTTCGAGGAGATGAACATCTGTTATGCACTTCCTTGCGGGAAGTGAACATTTAACCACAGCAACAAAGAAGGACACCTCTAACGCATCAGCTTGCACGCACAGGACGTGACAAACCACGGGACAAACCACGTGACAGACCACGTGACAAACCACGTGACAGACCACGTGACAAACCACGTGACAGACCACGTGACAAACCACGGGACAAACCACGTGACAAACCACGGGACAAACCACGGGACAAACCACGTGACAGACCACGTGACAGACCACGTGACAAACCACGTGACAGACCACGTGACAAACCACGTGACAGACCACGTGACAGACCACGTGACAGACCACGTGACAAACCACGTGACAGACCACGTGACAGACCACGTGACAGACCACGTGACAAACCACGTGACAGACCACGTGACAGACCACGTGACAGACCACGTGACAAACCACGTGACAAACCACGTGACAGACCATGTGACAAACCACGTGACAGACCACGTGACAGAAGAGGATATAAGGAGACTGAAGAACATTGGAAATCAGTTCCTCTTGAACTCAGCAACTCTTGCAGAAGACCGAAGAACCCCCGATACTAACTAGTAGTGGGGCAAACCTAGACCCCAGATATAATATATATCTGAGCAAAATGCAGTTTATTATTATTACTGTGTGGTGTTATAACTTGTGAAACTTTAAATAAAACTACCTGTTCACATTTGTGAGAGGAAACTAAAGTTAATGTAGCCCTTCTGATTATTACTGAATAGGTGGCAAATCAGATGGCAATGTAACTAACCTGTTCCCACCTAGCTTGAGTCCTGAGTCCAGATTGATTCCAGCGTCCTGTTCCTTGGCTGAGGGTCGATCCCTGACGGAGTCTTGCAAAACGCCAGAGAGAACAGCGGGTAAGCCGCACCTAGTCAACTCCGTTGCAGAATTTTGTGTCATATTGGAGGTCGCCATGATCGATTGATCTGAAATACGGCAGCAGTGCTTTACGGGTATTGAATCCCAAGGTTTCAGAGGTGTGTTCATTAAGGTCTGTGACTAAAGTCTAAAGGGATAAACTAGCAGGAAAAGTTAAACGATGTAAAACTGATGAATGGAGGTAGTATAGAAAGAAGGGAGTTTATCGGTACCTCGTGGTGGTGTGTAAAGGACACATCTTTGACTGAGTAAAAACCGTATCAATTAACAGTACTTTCAAATTCTAGCGCACTCGAGCTGGTTTCTCCATTCTTACCTATACCCTATCTTTAAGGGGTTGGTTATTTTTATAAAAAACAGCAATGTAGCATTGAAAAAACTGTATTATTTATTTCTCTTTGTTTAATTAAAAAAACAATAATTTTTTGTTGCATTGAAAATATTTTTCCTTTATTGTTGTAATTAAAAAACTGTTATTTTTCTTTATTATATATCTTTATTGTTGTTTGTTGCATTGAAATCACTTTTTTTAAGCCCAAAAATAATGATTTTTCTTTAATTTTGCTTAAAAAAACATGATTTGTTCCTACTTTGTTAAATGTTTTCAAATCTGTGTATATTAGTTGTTCAGTACATCATTATATCATATTTTAAGTCCATGTGTAGTAAAACGTGGGAAACTTTCCTGCAAAATGTCCTTCATATCTAGTATTGTTCTTTGTTGCATAAAAAAACAGTAACATTGCTCTTTTTGTTGCATTTAAAACACTTTTTTAAGCCCAAAAATACCGATTTTTCTAAATTTTGAGACACCCCAGGCAAAAACATTGTTTTTCATGCACTAGTCAATTTTGAGATTTTGTGCTATTTTGATTCCATAACATGTTTTCTTTCAGGCTTTTGGAAGGAAAACGTACAAAATACACATTTAAGTGTTTATTTTACTATAGTTTGTCTATTTGTGTCTGTAGATTTCTCCTAAATTCACCAAAAGTTAGCATTCTAACGTAACATAAAGTACCGCGGCCACTGTGTGCACCATGTCAACAGAAATATCGCAGGAAAGCTGTGTCTCTCCTGCACAATCTCATCGGATCCAAATATGGTCATTTCCTTTGTATCAGCAACCAATCGTGAAAGCACAAAGGGGTCTTAAACCAAGAAACAAAATCTCATTGGCTGGTGTCAATTTCTGACAACGTGATTCGTTCAGATGCGTCACGTGGTGTCCTAAAACACTTCCTGGTTAGCTTTCCGCTAGAAATTTAAATCTCAAAATGACAAAAGAACGGCGAAAAAAACGTTCACAGAGAAGACGACAACAATTGTCACTTGCACGAAGCAAGGTTATACAAAAAACAAATGACCCCGAACATGAAATACCTTCACGGAGTGCGTCGAGGCGCAAGCTATCATCCAAAGAACAGGAGGGTTTAGCTAGCGCCTCACTGCAATCTTTAAAGGTCGTTTTCTCAAAATGAGTTTTTTCTCCTACTCTGAGTTCGAAATGTCAACTTCAGTAGCACGTAGAGACACCAAACCTTCCAGTTATATTCCTATCAATATTATGAAGGCTTTTACAGAAGGGTTTGTTCATATATCATTCATAGCCTGAATTATACAACATTGTATACCTAAAAACATGGCGAAAATTGATATTTTAGGGCTGTTGACAGTATTTTCTGATTTATGGAGTGATAAAAAGAGATATCCAATATCCCTTCTGTAAAAGCCTTAGATACTAATATGACTACAAAATGAAACAAGAATTTTGAACCTGGCTTTATCCAAAGTTCAGATTTCGGTTCCTGAAATGTGTTAAAATATGCGCATATTTAATGAGATAATGGAACATTTGCATATTTAAACATGCTATTTCAGAAAACTTGTAATACAAAAAACAATTTCCTTATTGTAAGTCATTAACTGGAGAAATCTCTAGCTGATATCTTTAAGTTAAAAAAATTACCCTATTCACCTGGGGTGTCGCCTTTAAAAAACATGATTTGTTAATGACTTTGTTACGAAAAAAAATTACATTTAATTATGAAAATCATCATTTAAATCTTGTAGTTTGTCAATGTGCAGCCAGTTTTCAAATCCATGTATATTAGTGCATCAGAACATCATCATATTATATTTAAAAATGCATGTGTGTATTAGGTTGGTTGAAAGCAATAATATTAAGTTCAAATCATATTGGATTTGAACTTAATATTATTGCTTTCAACCAACCTAATAAAGTTATGTGAAATATGTTGACATGATACATTTAATTAGAGTCAACGGTTCAGTTTTTTCAGTGTAGAGCAAAAGTATAAAGTTGCATAAAAAAGACAAAATAGCACTAAAGTAAGTGAGGGGGAAACTTCTGTAGCAATGGAGGAGTCTCTCTTTCACTCAGAAACCTGTTATCTTACCTCCTTTTTGTTCCTCTGAAGGCTCCTTACACGTCTCAGATGGCTGCTGGGAGGAAAAGTTAGTTTAAATTATCACTTCCTGCGTTTCCTCCCGTCACTCAAACACTTTGCAGCGCAGAAATGAGAGAGACACTTTCACATTAAGTGCCTTCCTTTGTCCCTGGAGTCACTTCTCTGCACTCATGTAGAAAAGGAAATAAAAAGGAACACTCACGTAACATGTAATTTAGACCTCTATTGTTCACAGGGAGTCTGGAATATCAGAGGTGCTTTTTATACAGGTTTTGAGGTCATTTTGCAGTAAATTGACTATAATTTGTGGCTATAAAGTGCTAACGGTTAGCATCATATGAACTTCTTCTGTCATAGATTTTCACTAATAATAGTTCAACTTGCTTTGATAATTCCCTCGTTAAAGGAGAATAAATTAAAGTATATAATACATTCATTTACATCCATTTGTCTGAATAAATAGCTTTATTAATTGCATGGGATTTAAACGTGTATTTGCTTTTCACACTTAACGTCACTTGTGTCTGTATTTTTCCGTTTTTTACAATATATTCAAATATTACAGTCAAGTACAGGTAATTAATCACAACGTGTAAAACGCTGCACTGCAGATGAATTAGGAGCCATTGTAATGCAAATACATTTCCCAGCAGATCCTCAGTTCCTCTCTGAGTTAGAGGACACATAATCAATCAATCAATCAATCAATCAATCAATCAATCAATGTTTATCTATATAGCCCAATCACAAATGTTACATTTGTCTCAGTGGACTTCACAGTTTGTACAGAATATCAGTATGACAATACGACACCCTCTGTCCTTAGACCCTCTGTCCTTAGACCCTCTGTCCTCAGACCCTCTGTCCTTAGACCCTCTGTCCTTAGACCCTCTGTCCTTAGACCCTCACATCGTACAAGGAAAAACTTCCGGAGAAAACCCACAGTTTAAAGGGAACATGGGAGAAACCTCAGGGAGAGCAACAGAGGAGGGATCCCTCTCCCAGGACGGACAGACGTGCAATCAGGCTTGGAATTTCGTCATTTTAGGGGCAAGGCCATTTGGCCTTTGGTGTTACACATTTTTTCAGGGCGCAAAGGCCACATGCCAGGGCACAAAGGCCAATGAGGGAAACATTTGGATTTGGAGCTTGCAAATAAATAACTTCACTTTTTTATAAGAAAAACACACAAATGACATGGAAAACAAATCACTTTTTTAATATCAATAATGTCAAACATGATATCATCATATAGGCCTATGCCTCCTTAGTATTACCATATATAAAATAAAATACTTTACTTTGAATAATTAGTGTTTGGTATGTTTTCCATCTACTACTTCTCCAATTCACAAATCCAAAATCAAATCAAAAAATCTAAAATTCTATTAATATGTAACAAATATATTCCATTTCAGAGCAGAAGAAACAGCCTTCAAGGGACAAACTATGCACATACATCATTCAGCAGTGTGTGGGCGTGTGTGTGTGTGTGTGTGTGTGTGTGTGTGTGTGTGTGTGTGTGTGTGTGTGTGTGTGTGTGTGTGTGTGTGTGTGTGTGTGTGTGTGTGTGTGTGTGTGTGTGTGTGTGTGTGTGTGTGTGTGTGTGTGTGTGTGTGTACGAGAGTCTCTTTAATCAACTCCTCACAGCTCTGGTCAGAAACTGGACAAAAGTTAAACATGTACAAACCACAGACTGTCATGGTGAATACAATCGCTGCTTTAATTCTGTCTTTAGGACGTTGTTGTGAGTGTGGACGGAGCAGCTACAGGTTAGTTTAGCCTGATTGATCCATTCAGAAAACACGCATTTTAAAAGGTTTCTCGCTTGCCGTCTTATCTGCAGACTTGTCAAAGCATTAATTCATGTTTTTTACTAACCGGTATCAGTATTTAGTTACTTCGGCATCATTTTGAAACGTGTATTACAATAAATCACGGTCAAATATGTTCATTTTGTCGCAGTTGGTTTCCACCACAGTATTTACATGGAAATAAGCCCCGCCCCCTCTCCAGCGCGTTCTGTTTGAATGACAGGAGTAAACAGCTGACAGCCGCGGTGAAACTCCAGCGGTTAGAGCGATGAGAATATTCGCATCACGTCCGTTGTGAACGCAGCATAATGCAGTTCAGAAAACACTGTTCTGTCGCTTTTAAAGCAACTTCGAGATTTTAACAGTATCAGGGGCACACGGGCCATGGTGGCCGTAGGACGTACAATTATTTGTGGGGCATAACGGCCAGACCGAGGGGCTACGACGGCCATGGCCGTCATGGCCGCCGTGAAAATCCTACCCTGCGTGCAATAGATGCCGTGTGTAAATTGAAAAGATAATACATTTGGAACATAGGTAGTCCAAATGTTTGGAAATGCATGTGTGTATAATAGGAAGATGAATCCACGAGGATATCCATCCAGGACCTATGATCCAGGACCACAGCCACGACTCAAGATCCAGGGCTCGCGATGCAGGACACAGGACCGCAGGATCATCCATGACTCCGGATCCCGGCGTATATAGACACCAAAAAGAAAGACATTTGGGGAAGCTGGGTTAATCGGAACATGAGAGTACACAGGTATAGACAGAGAGAAGGAAGAAGTAAGATGTCCCCCGACAAACTAAGCCTATATCAGCAAAACTAGGGGCTGAATCTAATCAGCCCTAACTATAAGCTTTATCAAAAAGGAATTGCACACGGTTCTTTGTAAATCGTCCTCCTTTGCAATAGTTGTCCCTCTTTGGATAAACGTCCCGTCCTCTCTGACAGATCTGGAACACGTTCCTGCAGAATCAGGACGGCTCATTAAATATGCACGTCTTCATTTCCATGTTGAGAGGAGTCTGGTCTGATTTATGGAGCGAATATGCCCCACAGACGGATCAGGAATCAGAGGTTAGTTCAGGAATCTGCAGGCGCTCATTTGCATATCCATTACCCTCCTGCTGTGAGGTATTCTGAACCTGAGATCATTAGACATCTGGGACTCTCTCACCCAGCGATCTGATTAAATATAGGATAGAGAAAGTCTGCAGGTGACGAAGTGCACAACTTAAAGCTGCATTCTTTAAATGAAAGCCCCTTAAAATGTCCTTTGAAAACCATAGAACAAATCAATATAATATTTAATATGTAAAGCTACAAAGGAAACAATCAAAGTATCTCAGAAATACCTTTTATTATTATTATTATTATTATTAGGATTTTGTTTGTCCATTCTTCTTTACGAACGGTGTTCAAATTTGGCGCAAACGTCCACTTGGATGAACTGATAAGAAAGACCTCACAAAAAACACTTTGGCCAACACTAAAAATCATATCTTATCATGACAATTTAGCATAAGTAATAAATACATAAATGTCCAAAAGTGGTTATAAATGTGTTTGTTTTGTAATGATGTGTTTAGCGTCTTAAGGCCCGGACACATCGAGCCGATGTCGGCCGTCGATGAGCGTCCTGTCGCCCGACTCAGATTGATGTGTCCCGCCCCGTCGTGTCTTTCCGTGCCGACAACTTCCGCGACAACATGTGGAATGTCGGCAAAAGAAATCACTCTGATTGGCTGTTCAGCTTAGCGAATCAGTGCATGTGAAACGGAAGTGAAGAAGGCACACACAGACGGCTATTATTTTTCATTTTCCAGCACCGCACTAAACATGTTTTCGATTATAAGTCGTTATGTGAAACAGTCTGTGATGGACGAGAGTGAAAATGGAACGCACGCTATTTGTTGTTTGTATATATCAAGCAGCGTCAGTCTTCCGGCTGTTGGCTCTTTTGAATGACGAATACACACTACCGCCACCTGCTGGTAAGGAGAGTTATTGCCACTCACGCATTCGTACGTGCTTCTTGGCCGTCGGCTGAAGTCTTTGCAGTGTGTTCAGTGCGACACATGGCCAAGACGCAGAGACGCGAGGCGACACAACAGTCGGGTCCGTCGGGGCGTGTTCTCTGGTGTCAGCTTGGTGCGTCAGGGCCTTTAGAGCTTCTCAAAATGACCTGTTTTCTGTCTCACTTCTCTCATCATCCCGTATTACAGCTGTTTTCCACACCAAACAGATGTGTACGGCCTAATTACTTACGACAGTATAATTACACTCATACAAACATTGTTAAAGTCCTCATTAACAAATGATTCACATAGTTTGATCTTCTTAATTAGACTTCTTAGCGGCTTGGTTTTACAGCCAGATAGCATCCATCCTTGAAGTCTTCACTGTGGACGATAAATCCAGCAGAATAGATAAAAGGATATTTACTAGCATTCCCAAAAGAGTAATGGGCACGTCTATAAATTCAGACTTTCTGTAATCGTATCAAGATCCAAATTCCTCAGCGGATTTTTCCACTGGATGTGCTTCGGGAAAATTCTGCTTGAGTTCGGAGAAAGAGAAGATGGATTATTCTAGAGTGAAATACGATGAAACAACACGAGGCCAAATGTGGCTTTAGTGCACGGTGTGAGTGTTTATTGAAATAGGCAGTGTGTAGGACTGGAAAATCTCAACATGACTTTTCCCAACCACTGCTTCCATTCAATGATGAAAACACATGCTACTGGGGTTCTGTCAGTGGCGGTTCTAGACCAATTTGACTGGGGGGGCCACTGGGGGGCCAGTTATTTTCTGAGGGGGGGCACAATAAATGCAGGACGAAAAAGAGAACTAGACAGTATGAAGTTGCGCATTAGAAAACAATGCTATACAGTTATTGGTATTTGTTTCAGAACACTTATTTATTTCAGATATATCTTATAGTTATTACTGTTAGCTTCAGCTTAAGTTATAGTGCAATGTTTGCACTAACACCATATTTATATAAAAATAAAGGCAATGAACAGTTACATCTCTACTTTACATAAGGGTGTCTGCACAATCTCACATTACAGCAACAAAATCCTGCGTTTTTTGGCAAACCGAGTACCAGAAAATATACATTTAAAAAAAACAAAAAAAAAACTTTTCATTGTGAGGGGGGCCACAGGGGGGTCAGAGGACAGCGTTAGGGGGGGCAGTGGCCCCCCGCCCTAGAACCGCCCCTGTGTTCTGTTTGACGTCCTTGTCGTGGCGAGTAATGTAGGAGTGAAGCGGAGAAAGTGGAAATGAGGTGAGATGAAATATGGACGAAGGAAGCAAAATGAAACGAAGACGAGTGACGTGAAAAATAGGGAAAATGCTGCGTGAATGTTAGCAGAAATGTCCACACGATTCATAATCACTCTTGATTGCTGTTGACATTTACGATTTCCTGAAGTGCACATTGAGAGAGAGGACAATTCAAATGTCCCTATTTATAATGTCAGCCTTGTTAATGAGTTATAGCGTCACAAACGTTGGAGCCTGGACTCACTTTTCTGCATGCACTTAACATGGAATTCACACCTCTATTGTTCACAGGGACTCTGGAATATCAGAGGTGCTTTTTATACAGGGGTTGATATTGATTGGACTCACTTTTCTGACATTTAGTGGCCCAGAGGGTGGAGGGGTTGTTAGAGGACCTCCTTTGACGCTCAGCTCCACTTTGATCCCAAAATAATTGCGCTCTTCCTTCCACAGGACCGATCATCTGAACCTTGGCTTATCCTCTGAAGTGTGTGTGTCCATGACTTCCTAATGATGAGTCAATTGGGAGTGGATCAATAAACAGGCAGCATGCAGCCCAACTCAACACACACTTTAAATTCAGCTGTTTAAATGCAGACTGGGAATTATCCGACTCTTTAAAGTAGAGACACTACATACTGATATACACCTGAACATCAGCAGGAGAGGACTCTTTAAAGTAGAGACACTACATACTGATATACACCTGAACATCAGCAGGAGAGGACTCTTTAAAGTAGAGACACTACATACTGATATACACCTGAACATCAGCAGGAGAGGACTCTTTAAAGTAGAGACACTACATACTGATATACACCTAAACATCAGCAGGAGAGGACTCTTTAAAGTAGAGACACTACATATTGATATACACCTGAACATCAGCAGGAGAGGACTCTTTAAAGTAGAGACACTACATACTGATATACACCTGAACATCAGCAGGAGAGGACTCTTTAAAGTAGAGACACTACATACTGATATACACCTGAACATCAGCAGGAGAGGACTCTTTAAAGTAGAGACACTACATACTGATATACACCTGAACATCAGCAGGAGAGGACTCTTTAAAGTAGAGACACTACATACTGATATACACCTGAACATCAGCAGGAGAGGACTCTTTAAAGTAGAGACACTACATACTGATACCTGAACATCAGCAGGAGAGGACTCTTTAAAGTAGAGACACTACATACTGATATACACCTGAACATCAGCAGGAGAGGACTCTTTAAAGTAGAGACACTACATACTGATATACACCTGAACAT
Source organism: Pogonophryne albipinna (assembly GCA_028583405.1). NCBI lineage: Eukaryota > Metazoa > Chordata > Actinopteri > Perciformes > Artedidraconidae > Pogonophryne > Pogonophryne albipinna. The sequence continues at coordinate 517,329 of JAPTMU010000115.1, forward strand.
CAGCAGGAGAGGACTCTTTAAAGTAGAGATACTACATACTGATATACACCTGAACATCAGCAGGAGAGGACTCTTTAAAGTAGAGACACTACATACTGATATACACCTGAACATCCGCAGGAGAGGACTCTTTAAAGTAGAGACACTACATACTGATATACACCTGAACATCAGCAGGAGAGGACTCTTTAAAGTAGAGACACTACATACTGATATACACCTGAACATCAGCAGGAGAGGATTCTTTAAAGTAGAGACACTACATACTGACATACACCTGGACATCAGCAGGAGAGGACTCTTTAAAGTAGAGATACTACATACTGATATACACCTGAACATCAGCAGGAGAGGACTCTTTAAAGTAGAGACACTACATACTGATACCTGAACATCAGCAGGAGAGGACTCTTTAAAGTAGAGACACTACATACTGATATACACCTGAACATCAGCAGGAGAGGACTCTTTAAAGTAGAGACACTACATACTGATATACACCTGAACATCAGCAGGAGAGGACTCTTTAAAGTAGAGACACTACATACTGATATACACCTGAACATCAGCAGGAGAGGACTCTTTAAAGTAGAGACACTACATACTGATATACACCTGAACATCCGCAGGAGAGGACTCTTTAAAGTAGAGACACTACATACTGATATACACCTGAACATCAGCAGGAGAGGACTCTTTAAAGTAGAGATACTACATCTCACGTGATACACATTTAATCAAATCATGTCCAGGCAGATTTTTTTATATCAGCAAATGTTGTATGATTGTCCAAAATACTCTAAATGTCGTACATCTATTGGACTCTACACTTCCTGAGTCAAACAAAGTTATTTAGGAGGTAGAGACTCAATATGTCAATATGCTGAAGGATCTCTTCTGCATATTGACCCTCTTAAAATATGTAATACTTTAAGGGGGCAGCTTATCAAGCAGCTTCTGCAGAGTATACCTGAGTGGAATATTCAAATAGAGGAAACTCTCATATCACTTTCACACATGCCTTTTGTATTATTTTGCCTTCTTAAGTATCTCCAATGGGGATTTCACCTTGAGAGCAAAATTGAGCTTTATTACTATCTGTGAAGTAAACAATGACACATATGTTCATGAAGTGAATGTGACGCAAACACAGGCCACTGCCTGTGGTTCCATATAACACACTTTGCTCCCTGAGGACCTGCATTTCACTCCGACAGGGTCTTTCTCATTTGCAGCTCCGCAAGGCGTTCCCAGAGCCCGGGGCAGACGATGAAGAAGTGTTTCCAGGAGAGACTCAGGTGGACTGCACACAGGAAGAGTGACAGACACTCGACCTGTGGGCCTCCGGTCATGCAGGTACTCGCTGTTTGAAGCAATGAGCGCCTGTCAGCTGCAGAATACTATAAAGTGTTTGCTCGTCTCTGGAAAATGTCCTCCGTACATCTCAGTGAAGAGACTCGTGCTTTCTGCAGGGATAGTTTTGCGATACTTTGCGTGCTGATATTGTATCGATACACGGACGCCATGTATCGATATTTTATTATATAAACTATTCATATTGCAAATCCAAATTAAAGCTTTTGCTAACAATTGCTTTTTCAACCCACTAGATCAGGGGGGGGCCAAATATCATATTTAGACTTTTTTGTATTTTTATTTTTTTTATTCAAGTTAGTATTAAAGGCATAAAAAGACAGAAATGTATAATTCTTTCTTTAATAGAAATGTTTCTTCTGCCCGTAAAGTGTCCAAACCAGGCTTTTCTGGATAAGCTCATTTTTAAAACATAGTCATTGTCCATGCCGGTTTCAGTTGGATTATTTGTCAGTTGCTCCGATCAGATCGGTCTCCTCCATTTTGATTATTTACGACTTTTGAATCCACATAAACACATCGGCAAAATCTGGTTTACTTTGAGCATGTGTTTTAAACAGTTTAATCCCTTTGTGAATTGTTTCCACTTGTGCCGTCCTTTAATCTCTTCATTCACCGGGAATCCAAATGAATGAATCCTGAGTCCAATAACCATCAAAGTCACTCCAATAGTGCTCCTTGATTACGCTTTCTTCCTCCTTTAACAACATACTTCACATTCATCCAGTTTGTGACAGTAGTTGTAACATTTTGAGACTTTTAAACTTGAATTAAAACGTTTAAAAGGGGGGGGCGCAACTTCCAACAGGAGTAATTTGGGGGAGCTCTTGGGAAAGAAGGTTGGGGAAACCACTGCACTAGATGGTGCTGAGCTATTTCTCGTGCGGTCATGGGGAAAGTCAGTGGGATCGGCAGGAAGTTAGTCAAAACAAAGATGGAGTCAGCGGAGAAAGGAATCTGAAATGCGCCGGTTGCCTTTAAATCAAAGGTGTGGAATTATTTTGGATTTTTTAACCAGGAAGGGAAGACGGACACGGATATGACGCATGTGATTTGCAATATATCGTTTCGCAATAGTCAGCATATCGTAGAATCGCAATACTATCGTATCGTGGCTTAAGTATCGCCATGGTTTCTTTGCCCCCCCTTGTGCTTACACACTTATTTTCCAACCATACCTTCATGTGGAAGTCACCTAAACATCTGACACGTTTCATGACGGCATCTTGCACGGTTGCAGAGCTATCAGTGACAACATTGTGAAATCTTATCATTATGTAAAAGGTGTGCTCAGCCTTTTCTGGATTTTACACGACATATTTGACATCAGTCTTTCCATGCATTGGGATTGTTGTGAATGCATTAACCTGCAGGTCACAGATCAAGACTGTCTTTCAAGATTCACAGGTTTTATTGTCATAAGCACTTAGAAATTCTTCTGACCTGAGTGTCACGATTCTCTTGTTATGTCGCGTTTCTGTGTGGGTGTTTTTCCGTTCTCCTTGTCATGTTTTCCTCCCTGTTTATTGTCTGGTCTTTTTCCTTGTGTTTTTCCTCCCGTCGTTAGTTCCCTGGTGTGTCTGATTGTGTTCACCTGTTGTCCTTGTGTTTCTCCTCCCCTGCCCAGCTGTTTCTCGTCCCGTGATTACCCCTCCCTGTATTTAGTCGTGTCTCTTCCTGTGTTCAGTGTTGGGTCGTCTTTCGTATGTGACTGAGTTCACCGGTGAGTGTTCTGTTTTGTCTATGTTCTTAGTTATCCTTGAAATAAAGGTTTTTCACGTTAATCTGCATTTGGGTCCTGCTTGCTGCACACACCGTGACAGAACGACCCAACACTGAACACAGGAAGAGACACGACTAAATACAGGGAGGGGTAATCACGGGACGAGAAACAGCTGGGCAGGGGAGGAGAAACACAAGGACAACAGGTGAACACAATCAGACACTTAGACACACCAGGGAAACTAACGACGGGAGGAAAAACACAAGGAAAAGGACCAGACAATAAACAGGGAGGAAAACATGACAAGGAGAACGGAAAAACACCCACACAGAAACGCGACATAACAAGAGAATCGTGACACTGAGGTCCTCCAACAATGCAACGTATATAATAAAACACAAAAATACAAATAAAAAATAGTGCAAGAAGTCTGTATACATTTAAATAGAATATAATATGTACAAGAAGAGAATATGAAATTAAATAATGTACATTAAGACGAAATTAAATATGGTTTATTGCAGTGATGGAAAAGTGGTTTGAAGTCCAAAGATGGGTTCAGGTAACAGTACAACGGGAACATGTGTTGTCTGGGGATGCAAGATGGATGAAAGAGAAGAGAGGAATGTAAAAAGATTAGAAAAGTGTCAAATAACTATAATTTCACAGGAAGACTAGGGGTAGAGGAATGAGAGGATTTGGTGTGGGATATTGAACAAATATCTGGAACAGGTCCGCTGCAACTCTGACTACTTTTAAATCCAGACTGAAGACTTTTCATTTTGCCGCTGCTTTTAATTGAACTATTCACATCTCACTGTAACTTTTATTCATATCATGTTTACTATCTGTTACGGTGAGTGAAGCAAGCAGGACCCAAATGCAGATAACGCTGAAAAAAGCCTTTATTTCAAGGATAAAATAAAAATAACTTGGACAAAACAGAACTCTCACACGGTGAACTCATTCACCAACAAAAGACGAACCAACACCGAACACAGGAAGAGACTAAATACAGGGAGGGGTAATCACAAGACGAGAAACAGCCGGGCAGGGGAGGAGAAACACAAGGGCAACAGGTGAACACAATCAGACAATCAGACACACCAGGGAAACTAACGACAGGGAGGAGGACCAGACAAGAAACCAGGAGGAAAACATGACAGGGAGAACAGCAAAACACCCAAAACAAGACATACAAAACGTGACATAACACAATAATCCTGACACTATCTTTGCTTTTTAATGTTTCTAATGTGTTGTATGCTCTTAATATTTGTTGTAAAGCACTTTGAATTGTCTTGTGTTGAAACGTGCTGTATAAATAAACTTGCCATGCCTTGATAACTATTTCTATATACAGATCTGATAACAGATTCTTTGGTGTTTGTGGACTCAGATAAACTCGGGTTATGATAATCTGACCACGTTCCTCCAAGGACACACATGAGAGATCTGTTTACGGCAGCAGATAGAAATCACAAAGCACTGCTCAATGATTTACAGCGACACCGCACGGCCTCCGGGGGAAATAGATGTAGATTTACTGCAGACATGAATACAAAGGAAGCCTCTGCCAGCAGGACACATCTGGAGAACGTGACACCAGATTACAGCTTTTATTAATAATCAGTTGCTTTCAACACGTGAAGAAAGATCTGAGGTGAACGACTGAGGAAGAGCCAGGTTTTTATTGAAGATAAATCCAGGTTTAAGGGCCTAGGCTGTATGTTGTAGTCATGCATACCATAAGATGTGACAGAGGAGGCAAGACAGAAGTGGATTTAGACTTTATTAAAAGCGGAAACTTTAATAAAAGAAAACTACCTCTTTAAATCCCTTTGCTGTGCATGTGGCGACGAAAGGTTTCCACACAATTCCTGCTGTTCGTTTCCATTATTCATATTAGAGGATGTTGTGATGAATGTCCTGGTTCCCAGTCACAACAGGCTGGTTTTATTCTCACTGTGTGCTCCTGGAGACACCTTCTGAAGCAGGGACTAAACCAGAGGAGGTTTGAAGTGATTCACCAGGTGTATGTCTAACTGTGGACAGATGTTGTCACCACAGTGGCGTCCCAGCCAGGAGAGAAGCAGTCAGGAAAGTTTACAGAGGTGAAGATGAGTTTAAAGTGAGAATGCAGTAGGTCATCAACTGCTGTGATCTTATTCCAGGGTCTGCAGTTAGGGTCCTATCCCAACTCGCAGAGACGGCTCAAGGAGCTTCTTTCATTAACCCTTCACATTCAAACAGAAACTGAACAGGCAGATTCGAAGGGTTTATTTCTTTGGAAATGTTATTTTAAATACAATTAAATCAAGTTATTTTGGTAAAACTATTGAAAAAGATATTTAAAAAAAAAAAAAAATTATTTTATTTTTCAAATTTTTTGTTTTTTTGTTTTTATGTTTTCAAATATAATTTTTTAGAATATCTTAGGCTATCTGGAATATCAGAGAGAGCCCTGACGGCTCGACACTGCCTTGTAGGTATTTCAATGTCGTTTTAGGAGAGAATGAGATACAACAATGTCCTCTGCAATACTCAAACAACAGTCAGCTTTTTCACAGTATTCGTATAATTGTCAGTCATTATTTGAGTCTGTCAGGCTTACATCTTTTAGCTCTACAGTAGATCGGTAATATACAAAACAAGAAGTCAGGTGAGGGTTGTTCTTTATGTGAATTATGGTCTTTAAATGTGAGGCTTTGTAGAAATTGTAGACTCGGCTGTTAAAAACCCATAAAACAAGATGTGTTTGTTTGAGAGCACATAAAGAGAGGCAATCACTGTGAAACAGCCCTGTCCTCAGCTGCCTGGCTCTGAGACGGATCTGTTTGGAAGAGACGTCGAGGTTAGAAAAGCTCATTACGGTAATTGGTACTAGCAGATGCAGAAATTACAGAGACACCAACAACGATTTACAGAGACACAAATTAAGCATTTCCAAGGGACAGACAGCTCCAGTTAGACGGCAGCTAAATGAAAATTAACTGGAGAATAAGTCGATTTTAGGGACATTTCGATTACAAGTCGTTGTGAGTAATGACTGATGAAGAGGGATGATACAGCCCGGGGCCGAAACTGTGTCAACATCAGTTTTATAACGCTTCCTGACAACACTTCCTACTCTAAACATACGATTTAAGTATTTTTTATGTTGCCATATTTTAAGCAAAGGACCATTGAGTGCCGCAGTGACGCGTCCTAAAACCCGGGAGTAAGCTCCTTCCGGTTCCTTCGTCAAAACGCAATGCAATCTCTCCATAGGATTTAGGAAAATAGCTGGAAATAAGTTCTGTGGTTGAGACACATTTAAGAGATGGATCACGTTTTGTTCAGCCGGATAATCTCCACATGTCTACTTTTATCATTTTCTAATCATAAATCTAGTCCCAGAAGCAAAATGCTAACGTTATGCTATAAAGGAACTACAGCAGGGTCGTTGCTTCAACGTCACGCCGACTTCAGATCCATATTCAAACACAGATTCTAAATGGAACGAGTTGAAGCGTTTGTTTGAACACTTTGCAGGAGGCAGGGACTTGCTTTCAAGCAGAACAGAAACTAACTTAGAGGAGTGTTTACGGGTTCGGCGTAATGACGTACAACGACCTCCACGGCTTCTGTAGTCCTTTTCAGCCACTTGGTAACAACCATCGTTTTTCAGACACGTCAACTCTTCAGAAATCACCAGTGGGGTCACTGCTGATGGATTTAATGTCGTAGAACAAAACGTGATCCGTCTCTTCAATGTGTCTCAACCACAGACCTTATTTCAAGCTGTTTTCCACAATCCTATGGAGAGATCCCATTGGCTCTGAGACGAGGGAACAGGAAGTGGAGAAATGCTGACTCACTTCCTGGTTTTCGGACGCGTCACTGTGGTTCTCTATTGTCTTTGCCGTATTTCCTGCTTAACTGAGTGATTTTCCTCAAATAAAGGAAAGTTAGTTTTTTCTCAGTATTCTCTAAAACAAACTATGCAGCTGTAAAAAATACGACATTTATTAATCATTTTCTGATCTTTGACCATTTAAAATACTTTGTTAAACCTGCATTGATTGATAAACCTCGACATGTTGTCATATTATAAAGTTAATGAAATTAATGTCAGATTAAACCGTTTCTTATTTACAAAATAAGACAAAAACGATCATTTTGATTTCACGTTTCACTCTTTGTGGTTTCATTTTTCTCCGCCAACACCTTATAGAGATATCTGACTCTTTGTTAAATGCTGCACTGTGTTGAGTCCGGCAGACAGTTTCAAACAACTTTCTTCTGTAATTAGGAAATGACTTTTGACTGAACCGAAATCGTTAAGTTGTCATAAAACCAAAACAATGTTAAAGACGACTGAAAGACACTAAGACGCTCAATGGAAAAAGTTAAATGTCGACAGTTTCCTGTGGATTTATCGCTGTAATCCTACTTTCTTGTAATTCAATCCATTGCTAATATTAAACATCAATGATTGCTACTTTAAAGTTATGGAAAGACAGAAATAATGGTAAAATTGGTGTGTTTTTAGGCCGTTTCCAGTGTTTTAGCTACGCCTAGCTAGCAAAAATACTTAAAGGTCCCGTGTCATGGCCATTTCTACTGATCATAGTTCCATTGTTGAGGTCTACTAGAATAGATTTACATTGTTCAATGTTCCAAACTCACATTGGTTTCTCAAACAGCATCTCTGTATAGTCTGTGTATTCACTCTCTGTCCTACACGCCTTGTTGGAGCTCCTGCCCCCCCCCCCCCTCCCTGTGAGCCCAGTGTGCTCTGATTGGTCGGGATGTTGTGAGGCTCGCTGCTCAGTGAGCTGGCTTACTGGTGTGGTTTCCGGGTCGGCGATACAGCGAGACACCGCAAAACTCATCCTGAGCGCACACACACACACACACACACACACACACGCACACACGCACACACACACACACACACACACACACAGCCGAAGTGAAAACAATAAGTGTGGCTTGATATTGAGTAAGAAAAAGGTTTCTAACGCTGTGAGAATGGGTCTACGGAGAGCATTTCTCCGCCATCCCAACTCGTCTGTTACCAACCAGGGAGCTCTATGCAAGTCAATGGGATTCCCTGTTAGTTGAACATGTACGCTACAGGTCCTGGTGTGTGAGGAGCTCCGCATGACGTCACTTGGTTCCCGGAAGAAACAAAATGGAAAAAGAGTAATGTCCAAGGAGGCGTTCTGGGGCAGCATAGACAGGTCTTCTCTGTGTTAGAGTTTTAGTCCTACAGGGTGCACTTTGAGGGTTTGAGACTCTGCAGACCGTTCACATGCAGAAGAACCTACATAACACAAGGGGACGGGTGATAACCAGAAAAGCATGACATGGGACCTTTAAAAGGTTTAAAACCAAATCTCTGACAGTTTAAATAATTAAAAACATGTCAGAACTCCTTTAGAACCAGAGCCTTTTCGTCCCTAACCATCTTATATTACTTCTGCTTTCCCTGTTTCGTTCATTAAGACTTATAATAATAATAAAAACATGTCATTATCATGTGACGTCGGAACAAATGACCACTTCTAGTGATGCCAGTCTTGATTCACACTTTTCCCAGAATGACTTCCAGGTGCCTCAACCTCTTTATATTTCACTTGTTATCCTCACGTGGAAGAGATGAGTCACTCCTCCTGTTAAAATGAACAGCGGTGGAAAAGGTCTCACCTCACAACGTCACGCCGGGTTTCACACCAGCTGCTCCTCTTCAAGTCTTCTGTGGGGTTTTATAACCACATGCAGGGAGTAATGCTGCATCCACAGAAAGGTTCATTTGTATGTTCATATGACTCACTGATCAGATGCTAATCCAGTAGGGTATTACTGACAGGACTGAGACGCTCCTATCAGTGTTTACTTCCTGTCTGTCTGTCTGTCTGTCTTCTTCTGCTGTTCCCTTTAGTGTTTACTTCCTGTCTGTCTGTCTGTCTTCTTCTGTTGTTCCCTTCAGTGTTTACTTCTTGTCTGTCTTCTTCTGCTGTTCCCTTTAGTTTTTACTTCCTGCCTGTCTTCTTCTGCTGTTCCCTTTAGTGTTTACTTCCTGTCTGTCTGTCTTCTTCTGTTGTTCCCTTCAGTGTTTACTTCTTGTCTGTCTTCTTCTGCTGTTCCCTTTAGTGTTTACTTCCTGTCTGTATGTCTTCTTCTGCTGTTCCCTTTAGTGTTTACTTCCTGTCTGTATGTCTTCTTCTGCTGTTCCCTTTAGTGTTTACTTCCTGTCTGTCTGTCTTCTTCTGTTGTTCCCTTCAGTGTTTACTTCTTGTCTGTCTTCTTCTGCTGTTCCCGTTAGTGTTTACTTCCCTTTTGTCTCCTTTTGCTGTTCCCGTTAGTGTTTACTTCCCTTTTGTCTCCTTTTGCTGTTCCCTTTAGTGTTTACTTCCTGCCTGTCTTCTTCTGTTGTTCCCTGGAGTGTTTACTTCCTGTCTTTCTTCTTCTGCTGTTCCCTCTAGTGTTTACATCCTGCCTGTCTTCTTCTGCTGTTCCCTCTAGTGTTTACTTCCTGCCTGTCTTCTTCTGCTGTTCCCTGGAGTGTTTACATCCTGTCTGTCTTCTTCTGCTGTTCCCTGGAGTGTTTACATCCTGTCTTTCTTCTTCTGCTGTTCCCTCTAGTGTTTACTTCCTGCCTGTCTTCTTCTGCTGTTCCCTGGAGTGTTTACATCCTGTCTGTCTTCTTCTGCTGTTCCCTCTAGTGTTTACATCCTGTCTGTCTTCTTCTGCTGTTCCCTGGAGTGTTTACTTCCTGCCTGTCTTCTTCTGCTGTTCCCTGGAGTGTTTACTTCCTGCCTGTCTTCTTCTGCTGTTCCCTCTAGTGTTTACTTCCTGTCTGTCTTCTTCTGCTGTTCCCTGGAGTGTTTACATCCTGTCTGTCTTCTTCTGCTGTTCCCTCTAGTGTTTACATCCTGTCTGTCTTCTTCTGCTGTTCCCTCTAGTGTTTACATCCTGTCTGTCTTCTTCTGCTGTTCCCTCTAGTGTTTACTTCCTGTCTGTCTTCTTCTGTTGATTTATCTGACGTTTAGCGCTATATTGAGTCCCTTGCGACGGTCTGTTAACAAAAATGAACGACCTCTGAAATGTCCAAATTGACCAATCAGAATCGAGTATTGAACTACGCCGTGTTTGTCCATTGAGCACATGCAATCGGTAGACATATCATTGATTTAATGGTGTCTGTAATTTTAACAGAGAAGATGGCTAGAAATTAGATCCGTTGTGATTTAAGTTTTTATTTTGTGAGTTAGGCTTTCTTTTTCTTTTATTCAAACAGGAAGTGTGGCCCTCCTCCAAAAATATCATGATGGATGAACATTTTTCAGGTTCTTCCAGCTGTGTGCATTTCTCAGAAATAGTTTTGATCTTCCCGCCAGTAGAAAAAGCTTCATTTTTCAACTGGAGGTTTTCCTTGTGTGTGTGTGTGTGTGTGTGTGTGTGTGTGTGTGTGTGTGTGTGTGTGTGTGTGTGTGTGTGTGTGTGTGTGTGTGTGTGTGTGTGTGTGTGTGTGTGTGTGTGTGTGTGTGTGTGTGTGTGTGTGTGTGTGTGTGTGTGTGTGTGTGTGTGTGTGTGTGTGTGTGTGTGTGTGTGTGTGTGTGTGTGTGTGTGTGTGTGTGTGTGTGTGTGTGTGTGTGTGTGTGTGTGTGTGTGTGCATTTCAGAGAATATGAGGTATGCTTTCAGACAAGAGAAACAGATAATGAGCCTCATTCATTTAACTATAATTCATAACACTGGCATTGTTGAAAGGTGAGCTTCACAGTGAATAGAGAGCATGAATAATGGGGATGAGTGGAGAGCCAGCAGAAGAGGACAACAGTTGAACATTTTCCACTCCAAGGTTCTTAGAAATGGAGGCTTTTTATCAGAAATGTGCTGCTTTCAATACAAAAAAACGGACTGTTATTGTGAAAGAAAGTAAATAATGATGTGGAAGAATGAAGGCTTTATCCCTGAGTGATCCATGCTGTAAAGCACGGAGACTGACAGGCGCTAAAACATCCCAAAACATCAGGAGAAAGAAAACACATATGTTCCAAAACACATGAAGAAACATGTTCAGCAACTTGACCACACATGCAGCGTTTAGAGAACATTCAGCACCTTGAGGAGACATGCAGCGTTTAGAGAACATTCAGCACCTTGAGGAGACATGCAGCGTTTAGAGAACATTCAGCACCTTGAGGAGACATGCAGCGTTTAGAGAACATTCAGCACCTTGAGGAGACATGCAGCGTTTAGAGAACATTCAGCACCTTGAGGAGACATGCAGCGTTTAGAGAACATTCAGCACCTTGAGGAGACATGCAGCGTTTAGAGAACATTCAGCACCTTGAGGAGACATGCAGCGTTTAGAGAACATTCAGCACCTTGAGGAGACATGCAGCATTTAAAGAACATTCAGCACCTTGAGGAGACATGCAGCGTTTAGAGCAAGGTGCTGAATGTTCTCTAAACGCTGCATGTCTCCTCAAGGTGCTGAAAATATTACTTCATGAGTTTTGCAAAATGTGTGTTTTCATATCTGCATCGTTTCTGTAGCTGCATCGTGTTTATCCCGATTGCACCCGTCCACCACGGTTAGGGGATAATACCACGTTTGCAGTTTCCATTGGGCTGCAACTTTTCCTCTGAAACGCCAACGTAGGGTTTTCAAAAAGTAGAAAAGTAGGAATGATGCATTGGAGATGATTAATTAGCCGAGAAGAGAAGAAGGCAGCGGTCCGGCAGCCTCTTTCAAACCGACTCTGCTTTCAGATCCTTAGCCTGTAGAGACTCAGAGAAGAGAACGTACTCTTCACTAATAAATGATGCATTTTGGCTGCACGATAATACATCTACAATCCCCGCCGTTGGATAAAATATCATGCTGCCCTTCTTCTTCTACTTCAGTCTGTCTATCCGTGTCCTCATATGAACTCATGCAGCACAACATCTGAACACTTATTCTTTATCTGAGGAGAGAAAGTCGACTCCTGATCCAAACTCCACTTGTTCCTCACTGTCCTCTTACCCTGCAGGCGTGCATCCTTTCAAATCCAGCATAAATAGATCATGGTATTGATTATAAATGTAAGGCATGTGATGGATTGTTTATTACCAGCAAAGTCTACTCTTCAAAAACACTTTAACTGTTGTCTCGGATGCAAATGCTCTGATACATGATCAATATTTTGACACATGCCACCAGATAAAGGCCGATTGGAGACAAATAACGTAACCAGTCGTGAAATGAAGGTATTATTAAATAATAAGGTGTCAGTATTGGTGTTGCAGGAAAATCAAGAAGCGTCTAAGACTAGTGTGTAAGCTATTGGTAGCTGAACGAACGCTATAGCATCCTCCAAGTCTCAAAAGGTAATCAGTATCAATTAACCCATTCTTTTTCTTAAGCTAACAAATCTGATCTGAAACACATAACCTATATTTGATACGTCTCTCAACCTCTCGTATGTTCTCTTACCTAAAAAGCAAGAGATCATTGGTGAAGCAATGGTTACTGAGAAATAAATAAAAGATAGTTGATACGAACAAACATAGGAGTGCATTTGTTCTCATATATATTTATAGACACATGCATCTTCCAGCATTTGGACTATATGTATTATCTTTTCAATTTACACACGGCATCTATTGCACGTCTGTCCGTCCTGAGAGAGGGATCCCTCCTCTGTTGCTCTCCCTGAGGTTTCTTACCTTTTACCCTTTAACTGGGGGTTTCTCCCTTTAACTGGGTTTTTCCCCCCCATTGGGTTTCTCACTGGGGGGTTTCTCCCATTAACTGGGGGGTTTCTCCCATTAACTGGGTTTTGTCCCCAATTGGGTTTCTCCCATTGACTGGGTTTTTCCCCCCATTGGGTATCTCCCATTAACTTGGTTTTGTTCCCCATTGGGTTTCTCCCATTAACTGGGTTTTTTCCCCCATTGGGTTTCTCACTGGGGGTTTTCTCCCATTAACTGGGTTTTTTCCCCCATTGGGTATCTCCCAGTTAATGGGTTTCTCCCATTGCCTGGGTTTTGTTCCCCCATTGGGTTTCTCCCATTAACTTGGTTTTGTTCCCCATTGGGTTTCTCCCATTAACTGGGTTTTTTCCCCCATTGGGTTTCTCCCAGTTAATGGGTTTCTCCCATTAATTGGGGGGTTTCTCCCATTAACTGGGGGGTTTCTCCCATTAACTGGGTTTTGTTCCCCATTGGGTTTCTCCCATTAACTGGGTTTTGTTCCCCATTGGGTGTCTCCCATTAACTGGGGGTTTTCCCCCATTGGGTTTCTCCCATTAACTGGGGTTTGTTCCCCCATTGGGTTTCTCCCATTAACTGGGTTTTGTTCCCCATTGGGTTTCTCCCATTAACTGGGTTTTGTTCCCCATTGGGTTTCTCCCATTAACTGGGTTTTGTTCCCCCATTGGGTTTCTCCCATTAACTGGGTTTTGTTCCCCATTGGGTTTCTCCCATTAACTGGGTTTTGTTCCCCATTGGGTTTCTCCCATTAACTGGGGGTTTTCTCCCATTGGGTTTCTCCCAGTTAATGGGTTTTCTCCCAGTTAATGGGGTTCTCCCATTAACTGGGGGGTTTCTACCATTAACTGGGGGGTTTCTCCCATTAACTGGGTTTTGTTCCCCATTGGGTTTCTCCCATTAACTGGGTTTTGTTCCCCATTGGGTTTCTCCCATTAACTGGGTTTGTTCCCCATTGGGTTTCTCCCATTAACTGGGTTTGTTCCCCATTGGGTTTGTCCCATTAACTGGGTTTTGTTCCCCATTGGGTTTCTCCCATTAACTGGGTTTGTTCCCCATTGGGTTTCTCCCATTAACTGGGTTTTGTTCCCCATTGGGTTTCTCCCATTAACTGGGTTTGTTCCCCATTGGGTTTGTCCCATTAACGGGTTTGTTCCCCATTGGGTTTCTCCCATTAACTGGGGGGTTTCTCCCATTAACTGGGTTTGTTTCTCAATTGGGTTTCTCCCATTAACTGGGGGGTTTCTCCGATTAACTGGGTTTGTTTCTCAATTGGGTTTCTCCCATTAACTGGGTTTGTTTCTCCATTGGGTTTCTCCCATTAACTGGGTTTGTTTCTCCATTGGGTTTCTCCCATTAACTGGGTTTGTTTCTCCATTGGGTTTCTCCCATTAACTGGGGGTTTCCTTGTCCGATGTGAGGGTTAGAAGGACAGAGGGTGTCTATTCATATTCTGTACAAACTGTAAGTTCACTGAGACAAATGTAGAATGTGTGATATTGGACTTCTTAAATAAACGTTGATTTGATATTTGATTATATCACTTCCTTCCTTTGGTTTATAATCCAGAGAGTCAGGTCTTCCCATTGTCTGGAGTTTTAATTTAGAACAGGAAGATGGCCACTGTCAGATGCTTCTTATCCCACTCACTGCTACGTTTAATTTAGGGGAGGGTTGGTGCCTTTGACATGATGCAAAAAGGCCGTGGTCACGTAGATTGAATATCCGAATATCTTGCTGTTCCTTCAACTCGTTTGAGGTTCTTCCTTTACGGACAGAAGATCCCGAATCTCGTCGTCTCTGTACTCGAAAATGTTTATGTCTTCTTCTTCTTCGTCACCTTCGAATGTGTTTCTTTCACACCAGTGTTGTTAGAAACGTCATCAACATGCCTATACAAGCTCACTGTGAATTCTCCTGTCAACGAGCTGTTTTATCCCCACAGGAGCTCAATCACACATCACCAGACTTTATTCTGGAAACCTGGCAGCGAGACATCCATTTTATTGCCAATCACAGTGTGTTCGCATTGGCTTTCTCACGTTGAACTCCTCGGGTAATGTCTAGATAAACTCCGGGTTGCAGTGGGGTCTCAATCTGGAAAACTTTAACTTGCGAGCTGATTGTGAGGCGGAGGTAGTTTGAGGCGATGCAGTATCGATTGATTGAGTTATTCTGAATCAGATGTGTAAATAACTTGAGGATGTTTCCGTCTCACACAACTTGTCTCTGAATGAGAACATACTGTACTGCAGCTAATCACCATGTACTTGATATGGAAATATTCTTACAGCCAGGCGCCGCAGAACAACTTCAGTTTCCTGTATTTCAGTGGATTTGGTTCACTTGGGGATATAAATAGTAAAAAAAAAAACACCCCGTCCTTCAAAGAGTCTTGATTTTACATTTTCAGCATTCAGTCAAAAGTCTAAATCAGACTTACTCATTATAAGTTTAAAAGAAGAGAACATCTCAATTGCTTTTTTAACGATGCCAGCAGCAAAAATAAAGTTTTATAATCACTAACTATCCGAGGCTTAGCTTTTCCTCCATGCCTTCTGGACCCTGAGGGACAACGTTTCCTGTTCTGTCGGAAAGACTTGATAAATTCTGCTTTAGCCACTTCCACAATTGCCTTAATGTCACATCCATCACTTCTGCGTACTTCACAAGGTCACGTGTGTCCCCTCATGCTAATGCTAGCCTATGATTAATACACTGACTGCTAAACATAATGGCTTCTTCAGAGTCACTTTGCCCCACAACGGCTTTTCGGATTCTCCATGGACATATCCGACATATATTAGCAATTTGCTGAAGTCGTGACTTTGTGGTTGCTTTCTGAATAGCGCTGTTCCTAATGCTCAAAGACGCTTTACATAAGATCAGAACACAAACAGTCCTAATCCCAGTTGTTGAGTGAATAAGTGCGTTTTGAGAGATTTTGTATGAAGGATTCAAGAGTGTTGAGTATATATTTGTGTATAATTTCAGTTGTGTCAACACATAGGCTTCATCTTATGGCTTCACTTCTAATGCTTTGTGCATTGATTGTCAGGAAAATGCAGTAATTATGTCAACGTTTTCATACATGTGTTCAATGTTGATGGACTTTCCATTGCACCGTGGCCAATAACAAAAAGCAAAACGAACGTAGCACGTAAAACATGTTGGGCTTATGGAGAGCTAATGAACATACAGGATTCATTGAGTTTGCATCTTCATGGTTGATTGCACTTATTGTAAGTTGCCTTGGATACAATTGTCAGCTAAATGACATTTGATTTTGAAGTGTAAGGAATGTCCATAGATCACAATGTGGACCGTGTTCACAGGGACTATTTCTTCCGTAGAGAATTGACCGGGAGGACTGTTGCAATTGCAATCACGTCTATTGTGTTTGAACAAAGGCAGACATCAATACGCATCTCACACAGAGTTTAGGACATTGGATTGGACTGGATTTGATTGGACGTGTGGGTGAGCTGACCCAGTTTAAATGTGTCTTTGAAACCAATGCTGACTTTCCAAAGAAACCCGGAAACAAACAGCGGTCTCTTGTGTTTCAGTTTAACGTTGGGGATCATTAGATAAATGACTGATACCATCATTTAAAAATACCTCTTTTTAGAGACACGATAAAGTCCCCG
This sequence comes from Pogonophryne albipinna, assembly GCA_028583405.1. NCBI lineage: Eukaryota > Metazoa > Chordata > Actinopteri > Perciformes > Artedidraconidae > Pogonophryne > Pogonophryne albipinna. Next base: position 533,825 of record JAPTMU010000115.1, read on the forward strand.
CTGCAGATATCAAGACTTCCCTGCAATAATGCATTCAACAGGGGGCAGATACAAGTAGTTTGACTCTAAATGGAAAGCTTAGTTTGGACTGCAGGATAATAAATAATGTCCCGTGAGATGAAATGGAGCTGGATGTAATCTGCTGAAATGGTTTGGCTGTTTCCCCTGAAGTCTGTCCGCAGCAGCAGCTCAATGGTTTGGTGATTTTGGACGCAGAAATGTGGTGAAAAGACACATGCATTGTCCCGTACAGAAGACGCCTGTTCTAGTATATTTTCATCAAGCAATGGTTTTTATATCCGTATGAGATGTCTTTGTGCAGAAGGAAAGCAGGTGTCTCAAGTAAAAGGAGTCAAAGGTGGCCATTTCTCACTAAATAAACGCCAGCCGTTTGACAAAATGAGCCGACGATTATCTCAGACAATGCACACCTGTAGGGGTTACGGAATGCATTCAGACTCAGATGTGTCATTGCATTTGAAAGTGGACGCCACGTGGCTTGATTCCCCCGATTAGCGTTGATTACCTTGGATCAGAACAATGTGTATTTAACACACCGCTCCTTTCTCTGTGTGTATCCTCAGCTTCCCGAAGATTGATCTCTTTCTGGAACATTTCAACGCCTAATCCTTCTTCTTCAATTTGTCGTCTTCACAGATTGACACCGTCTCATCTCTTGTCCCGTCACTTTCTCCGGTTATCCCCTCACATTATATCCGATCCTCCTCACACCTTCCTTTATTGTTTCTGGGCCGGTTAAAGTGTTTCAGATGAACGTCTCTGCCCTCGAGTGATCCGCGTAATGTTCGGATGTCACAGAGTTTTGACTTCCCACATTAAGCCTCCATGTTGTATTACCTTCCTTTCAAAGCTTTGTATTTACAGATGTGTATTACGGTTTAGTGTGTGCTGCTATAAAAGCATGGATGTTGAAGTAAGTCAACTTTAAACCTTGATATATCGGCTCAGATTAGATCAGATTCACGTTTATGGTCATTGCACAGACTGCTAATTCTTCAGAAAAAGCCCATTATTCTGAAACCCTAGGTCCAATTTGTCAGGGTTGAGCGAAGCAGGTAGGACCCAAATGCAGATTTCACAGAAAACAGCTTTATTAAAAGGCAACAAGAAAAATACAAAGCTCTTCCCAGTGAACACAGTCAATGACAAACAAGGAACTAACAAAGACAGACAGAAAAAACAGAACTTAAATACACACAAGACTAATCACACAAACAAGAGACAGGTGAGGAGGGAGGAGAAAACACAGGGGCACCAGGTGAACACAATCGGGTAATCAGGTAGGAGGGAACACAGACAGAAAGCAACAGGCAAGACAGGGGGTGAAGACTTTACAAAATAAAACATGAAACCAAAGACAGAAAAAGACTAGACAAAACAAAACACAGACAGATCGTGACACAATTGTTCTGATGGCCTGTTACAACCCGGCTCGTGGGCTGTAACATAAAGCAGGGAGGCGAGACGAGAGGTAAGAATATATAGTTTATTTGTTTAAACACAACAACTAAATGGACACCAGCAACAAGTCCCTGAAGCTGACGCAGAGAGAGTGCTCAGAGGAGTGAGAGCGACGCAACCAGCTGGGCTCCTCCTTTATCACGCTTCATCAGGTGTAGCTCATCAGGTGCGGCTCATCAGCACCTGAACCTGCGAACACCCACAAACCACACACACACAAACAGACGGCACCCCACGTGGTGTGGAGGGGTCGTCACAGCCATTGCTGCAAAAAGTAATCACTTTGGACCAGTATGACACACCTCTTTTAATTGGGTTTTAGTTCACTTTCAAGAAATCCACAGTATTGTAATTGAAAAGTCTTGATTTCTCAACAGCTTTCTTCTGACCCAATGACTCCAAGTCAATGCAGCATTGTACTTCTAAACTGGAAAATGAGTTTTCCATTTTTTATGAATATTGTTGTGAAAATTCAGCAGTTTTTTTTATTAAAAAGTCTAATATCTTTTCATTAGCTTCCATTTCATGTCACCTTATGACTACAAATTAACGCAGCATTGTTTTATAGTACAGCGTTTTGGGGATTTTTGCTCACACATGTTTTACTTCTATAAAGAAATCCGCAGGTTTTTCTATTATTTTTGATTGTTCCCCTAACACATGTTGTACATACAATCTGCACTGTTAGCACAATAACTTTGACCTGCACACATACATGTCAATATATTTACCAATACAGACTCAGACAGTGGCGGACTGGCCATCGGGACGTTCGGGACGAATCCCGATGGGTCGGTACTGAAGTGGGCCGGTTGGACAAGTCACTAACCCCCCCCCCCCCTGTTGACAATTTACTAGCGGTATTTACTTGCGGTACCGAGGTGGGCCGGCGGTACCGAAGTGGGCCGGCGGTACCGAGGTGGGCCGGCGGTACCGAAGTGGGCCCGTCGAGAGTCCCGGGCTGATTTTTAGTCCCAGTCCGCCCCTGGACTCAGATATGTATATATGTTCATTTAATTCACTTAATTCAATTCTTGTCTTAACAGCTACTTACCTGTGTATCATTTTAAGTTGATTTATAATTGTATTAATTTTGTGTGAATCTGTACTTTCACTCTGTTGCTGCTTCAACTCCTGAATTCCCCATTGGATTAATAAAGGATCAATCTTATCTAATCTTATTTTATCTATCATCTGACCCAATGACTCCCAGTAAATGCAGCATTGTATTCGTACTATGGAACAAATTTCTAGAGAATCTGCCGTTTTTAATTTGAAAACTCTTTCTTTTTTAAATAGCTGTTATTAAATCAAATCAGCATTGTATTAGTACACGGTATTTGTTCTAGTTTCCTCGATTCTCCCACTATGTTCACACCTGTTGCTCACATGTGATCCGCTGGGTCTCTGCCTGCCTCCCCAGCTGCGCTTCATTTCCAATTATTATTTGCGTTGGAATACAAAAGGAGAGTTTTCTGCGTGTTTGCCAATCTGAGTTGGCACACATGTGGCTCGCATCGTGCCGTCGCTGTTTAGGATGTTCTGCCAATTCCTGTTTGTGAGCTTTTCCACCTGCACGAAGCTGTGTGTTTGCATGCAGGTTTTAAATTATCTTGCACTGGAAAGACAGGGTGTGAATCACCTTGTAAATGTGCTCAAGTTTCCACCATCTCTCCAAAGAAGGTCATATTGTCAGAGCGACTGTGTTTGCTCTTAGCGCTGATCTTTGTAGATTTGACTGTTTCTGCTCATTTGCATAGAAAGAAGCTGATTATGCACCAAATGTATGAATATTACTTATGAATAATTGAGAATATCACAGGAAAACTCTGGCAATATTTGCTTGTCAGCTCAGTTTGTGCCGCATGTAAATTCTTTGTGGGTGTTTTTGAGAAGCTTTATTTCGGTCCTATTTCTCTAGGTATAGCAGCCACGTATGTTCAGCTTCCTGAGGTTTGCAAAGCTTCCAGGCCAGCATGATGCCTTGACACCAATTCTGTTACTAACAGTATGTAATATGCATGATGGAGCAGTATGCAATCAGGATTAATTCCCTGTTGTTTGGATCTACTTCCTGCTAATAGCCTCGGCACAATGTTCCTCTTTTTGACTAGCGTTGATTGCATTGTTCTAGCCTTCTCTGCCTCCATTCTTATCCCAAGAATCAGTGAGCTTCACCAACTAGACTGCCAACATGGATACAGAACCAATGTTTGCTATTATTTAGTTTTGAATCAACAGCACCATGTTGTTCCTTTGGAGTGTTTCCCTACACAATGAAGGCGGTGTAATATCGATGGAATGATTATTTTTGCTTTCCCTCACAGTTAGGGTGTCCTACATTGTTCAAAAACGGTTTTATCCTCAGGTGCTTGCACAGCTTCGAGCCTCCAATCACTCATGCGTTCCCTGTGTTGCTTTCTTGAGTGTCCACAGCCCCCCCGATGGGATCTCTGCTGGTTTATACATCCTTCAGCTACCACCTCTCACCACTTCCCTTTGTCTCAGCATACCCAGAATATCAAAATGCTGGCGTTCGTGCCGTGGATCCTTCACACCGTCTTTAATGCTTTTACCCCCTGCTGGTCTGAGAACATCCAGTTATCCATGACGTTCTGCAGCACGGCTCACATCTCCTCCTCCCTCTCTCTCTGAATCCTCAAACGTATGTTCTGCGTTGGGTTGTCTCAGGTCAGTGTGGTTATGTGACCCGGTTTGACCCCTAACAGCTGGACACGGACACCCAAGGATCAGAGGCGTGTGTGCTAAACATACTTATGCTAATACCGTATGTGTTTTTGTATCTCCGTTGACACCTCTGCTGTTTCCGCCTGACCGGTATAAACAACAGCGTATACACGTTACCAATAGTTTGTGCAATAATAGCCTGAAGGGGATAAAGATAAAGATGAGGAAATAATGAAATACAAAATATAAATCTCCTTGCCTACTGTCTCTACAGTGTCTCTACTTTAAAGAGTCCTCTCCTGCTGATGTTCAGGTGTATATCAGTATGTAGTGTCTCTACTTTAAAGAGTCCTCTCCTGCTGATGTTCAGGTGTATATCAGTATGTAGTGTCTCTACTTTAAAGAGTCCTCTCTTGCTGATGTTCAGGTGTATATCAGTATGTAGTGTCTCTACTTTAAAGAGTCCTCTCCTGCTGATGTTCAGGTGTATATCAGTATGTAGTGCCTCTACTTTAAAGAGTCCTCTCCTGCTGATGTTCAGGTGTATATCAGTATGTAGTGTCTCTACTTTAAAGAGTCCTCTCCTGCTGATGTTCAGGTGTATATCAGTATGTAGTGTCTCTACTTTAAAGAGTCCTCTCCTGCTGATGTTCAGGTGTATATCAGTATGTAGTGTCTCTACTTTAAAGAGTCCTCTCCTGCTGATGTCCAGGTGTATATCAGTATGTAGTGTCTCTACTTTAAAGAGTCCTCTCCTGCTGATGTTCAGGTGTATATCAGTATTAGTGTCTCTACTTTAAAGAGTCCTCTCCTGCTGATGTTCAGGTGTATATCAGTATATAGTGTCTCTACTTTAAAGAGTCCTCTCCTGCTGATGTTCAGGTGTATATCAGTATGTAGTGTCTCTACTTTAAAGAGTCCTCTCCTGCTGATGTTCAGGTGTATATCAGTATGTAGTGTCTCTACTTTAAAGAGTCCTCTCCTGCTGATGTTCAGGTGTATATCAGTATGTAGTGTCTCTACTTTAAAGAGTCCTCTCCTGCTGATGTTCAGGTGTATATCAGTATGTAGTGTCTCTACTTTAAAGAGTCCTCTCCTGCTGATGTTCAGGTGTATATCAGTATGTAGTGTCTCTACTTTAAAGAGTCCTCTCCTGCTGATGTTCAGGTGTATATCAGTATGTAGTGTCTCTACTTTAAAGAGTCCTCTCCTGCTGATGTTCAGGTGTATATCAGTATGTAGTGTCTCTACTTTAAAGAGTCCTCTCCTGCTGATGTTCAGGTGTATATCAATATGTAGTGTCTCTACTTTAAAGAGTCCTCTCCTGCTGATGTTCAGGTGTATATCAGTATGTAGTGTCTCTACTTTAAAGAGTCCTCTCCTGCTGATGTTCAGGTGTATATCAGTAAGTAGTGTCTCTACTTTAAGGAGTCCTCTCCTGCTGATGTTCAGGTGTATATCAGTATGTAGTGTCTCTACTTTAAAGAGTCCTCTCCTGCTGATGTTCAGGTGTATATCAGTATGTAGTGTCTCTACTTTAAAGAGTCCTCTCCTGCTGATGTTCAGGTGTATATCAGTATGTAGTGTCTCTACTTTAAAGAGTCCTCTCCTGCTGATGTTCAGGTGTATATCAGTATGTATTAGTGTCTCTACTTTAAAGAGTCCTCTCCTGCTGATGTTCAGGTGTATATCAGTATGTATTAGTGTCTCTACTTTAAAGAGTCCTCTCCTGCTGATGTTCAGGTGTATATCAGTATGTATTAGTGTCTCTACTTTAAAGAGTCCTCTCCTGCTGATGTTCAGGTGTATATCAGTATGTATTAGTGTCTCTACTTTAAAGAGTCCTCTCCTGCTGATGTTCAGGTATTAGTATTTTGCTCTTCTACTGTTTTTACATGTCACCAATCCAACAACAAATAGCTGTAACTAAACACAAACATATTTTGTCTGGAAATAAGAAGTCACTTGTTTGACAGAATGATTAATTCTCTGTTCTCTACTTCCTTCTCGTAGCCTTTTTCCCAATCCAATGTCCATTCTGACTGGCATTGATTGCATTTTTTCAGCCTCCTCTCCCTCCATATCTCCCCGTAAAATATATTGAGCCCACATTGTTCTCCTCTCCCACAGACCCTCCATCAAAGGAAGTTATTAGTGGTTGACTTTGACAGGTGAGGCACTGGGAGAGTGGGCGAAGTTGTCACAAACCCCCCAAACCTGCTCGGTCTGAGACAGCGCCGTGTATACACCGCCCACAATTAGACAACAAGCTGAAGTAAGCGAATAGAAGAAGGACTCAGGATGTCTTTGTTATACACCACATTGCTCTAAACCATTCACACACTTTCTATAGAGTCTTGGAACATTTTTTATTTGACATTTGCAGAGAGCTCTCAAGATCTTGGTCCGACATCAGTTGGTGGATGATGTCATTCGGCCATATTTAGCACAGATGTCACTCATATGTTTCTGGGGGTCTTGCATATAAAATATTTGTACATTTTTGCACACGTCTGCAAAGCCTTCCACTTTATCATTGAGTTCACTGTAGTTTGCCTTATATTGCTATTCATTGTCCTAAGTGTTAGGAAAAGTTTTAGCTTTTACGGTTTTTTGTATATTTAAAATTACATTCTGTCTAAATACTTGACTTTTACAACTTATTTTCTTAGATTGTTTATGACACCAAAGCAAATTCTTTGTATGTTTAAACGTACCTGGCAAAAATGAAGAATGTTCTAGGCTTTTATTTCCATATTTTACTTGGATATTTATGTAATATTGGGAATAGAAACATATGTTCGACGTGTATTTGTACTTGAACCAATGGTATGTGATTAAGATAGAAAATAAGATATCTACTCTGATAAAACAGTGCGTCATCGGCAAACAGTTTGTTAAAAAGTACAATCTATCCAACCCAATGGTGCTTTTGTTCAGTTTATAATCATACATGGGGAGGCTGTGGCTCAGTGGGGTTGTGCGCTGAATTTAGTGCGCTGAACTTTGAATCAGGGGGTACCAAGTTCGAGTCCCACTGCAGCAGGGTTGGCTCTAGAACAAATCGAATGGGAGGGCAATCATTTACCACAGGGGGCACACACTGCCGTCAACAACCAACACACAAACACCAACGCAACTTCAATTTAAAAAAACATGCTGTAAAGTCTATTGTCTTTCTCACACATTGCAGGGGTGTAGTGCTATTGTATAGCGCACCTATGACTTGTGCATGCATGCACGGTTGTGGCACGATCACCAACACAGAAACATATGGACATAGGCCACCATATAAAAAGTGTGCAAATGTATTTAGTATCCTATCCGTGAACATGTTTTAGCATGTTCTCCCGGGAAGATTATTTTAAAAATATTGAAGTTAAAAGCATCAATCTGGTGCACTTTGAGAGCTAAAGGAAGAGATCTATGGAAACATCTCTCAGCATCCATATGAAACAGAACTGTACACAGATTTACTTTTTCTTTATGGATATTTTACTAATCACTCCCCTTTTAAACTGTATTCTTGTGTTACTGTCCTATAGTATTTCATACCCGTTTTTCATTTATTCTCTTATTCTTTAATAACTATACTGATCATATAAAGGTGTTCCTCGCAAATAGTTGTTTACATAAATTGTGATCAAACCGTTTGAGACCCACTGAGATAACTTACACTAAAGTGAACTATCTAAACACTGAGAGAGTCCTTACCTCACTGAGCTCTCCTCCACCTTGGTGTAGAAACAGCTCTTTATATCCGTTAGCATAGCTAGCTAACCAGATGCTAACAACAACATTCCACGTTCCGCAAAAGTCGGGGGTCATTGGCCAAGCAACACACCAATCAGAGAGCAGCAGTGAGCACACCTCAGGCTGTGTTTTATATTTGTATTATTTATTTCTGATGTATTGGAAACATTTTAACTTATATGATTAAAAAAAAACAAAAAAAAACGGCAAAGTGGCAAGGCTTGCCCACCCTGCGTTGGGGGGGCACAGTGACTCATTTGGGGGGGCATGGCCCGCGAATGACCCCCCATGACGCCGACCCTGCACTGCAGCATGTCGTTGTGTCCCAGAGACACTTCACCCCAAACTGCTCCTGTGGGATTGTCCACAGTATTGAATGTATGGAAGTCGCTTTGGGTAAAAGCGTCTAACATGTAACGTAATGTAATAAACATATGTATATTGTCCACTACTTATGTTTAATAGCTTATCAGAATATTGGAATAGAACTGAGATGGTGAATATTGGAAGATATTGATTCGCCAAATCGCTTTAAAGTTTCTAGGTTATGTCACTTTTATTTCCATATTTTACTTGGATAGTTATGTATATTGGGAGTAGAAACCTAATGTTCATGGGAACCAAACGTTTTTAATTATAATATGTTATTTACTCTAATAATAGATTGCATCATCTGCGTTATATATCAAATGCACCCTATAGGACTCATCATTGCAAACTGTACAGCCTAACTGGATGGTCCTCACTTACTATGCGTAGGATGCAGCATTGGTTTTTATTAATGTATAAAGCCATTTTAGGAAAGCTTCCACTGTACATATGAGCCAGATCTGCTCCAGTTTGTGACTCTTACAACCTCAGATCCAGTGCCTGGATACAGGTCCAGGTGCCTGGATACGGGTCCAGGTTCCTGCTGTGCGGACTGAGGCTGGAGAAAGGAGTCTTTTTCATTACGGTCCTTGGTCTTGGAATGACCTTCAATCACGCCTCAAACTGAGGGCACTTGTCTCAATAGCATGTTTTAGATTGAAGTTGTCTGAGGTCCTGACCACCAGCTGCTCTTGCTGTAATAAGTAGTGCACCTTTCTTACTGTCCTAATGTGCACAATGTAGGGACTGCTTTTCATCTTTTGTTTTCTTAGTTGTGTTCTCTGTATTGTATATGTTTGTGTGTAACGTTGCTGCCTTCTTGGCCAGGTCAGCGTTGCACATTAGATTATATCTCAATGCTTTTTATCTGGTTAAATAAAAAATAATCTGCAAACAGTTTTGTCTTTTCAACTCTATTTATACCTTTCCATATGAGGACGAAATCCCCTATAAATCAATTAAAATGTGCGTGATGATCAGATTTATACATTATTAATGAAAAAACACATAACATACATTATTCTGAATTGGACCATTCTGGTAAATTATTGCTTTTCCGTTTGGTTCTTTGATTTGAATGCAGGTCTTTTACTTGCAGAGTATTTCTACGCTGTGGTATTGCTTCTTTAAAGATCTTCCTCTTCCATTGTTTAGAAATCTAACAACAGATCGATATAAGGACGTTCAAATATAATGAGAACTGTTTGAACACGAAGCTTCAAAGAGATTTTCTCGTGTTCACAAGATGATGGAAACACTTTCTATACAAGTTATCAAGGAAACAGTTTGAACAGCTCCAGAAGATCAAAGTCTGACTCTTGTCCAAGTGCCATGCTTAAGTTTCTGATAAATTTTCTCCGCCACCAACGCGGGGCTCAACCCTTTCAATTTACTCAATAATTGTCTCCTTTTAGAAGCCTTATATTTCCAACTATAGCGTCTTTTGAGGTTCGTTCAGGATTTCTCCGACAAGCTTTAATCGACTGTTCATCGGCTCCTTTTGTTTGTCTCTAAGTCGAATCCTTAGAAAGTGGAAATGTGAAATAGTGAGTCGAGGTCCTACGTGGAAAGATCTTGTCCTCAATAGCTTTCGATGATTGCTTGTGTGTGTTTGTGTGTGTGTGTGTGTGTGTGTGTGTGTGTGTGTGTGTGTGTGTGTGTGTGTGTGTGTGTGTGTGTGTGTGTGTGTGTGTGTGTGTGTGTGTGTGTGTGTGTGTGTGTGTGTGTGTGTGTGTGTGTGTGTGTGTGTGTGTGTGTGTGTGTGTGTGTGTGTGTGTGTGTGTGTGTGTGTGGGGGGGGATTTCAGTGTTTGGAGTAAATACAGTGACTTGTTGTTGAGCCTTCAGGACACACTTTCACGATTTCAGGATGTTGCAAGGCTGTAGACGAGTCGGCTTGAATTGAGTCCAACATCAAGCAGTTGAGTTTGAGTATTAGACTCAAATAATTGTAATATAACATTAAATACATCAGTAAATACCCGTGAACGTAAAAACAGCAGTTGCTAACGAGTGTCTAAATGAGACGACTAAACGTCATCACGCCCAACATTAGCCTCCTTTAGCTTAGCGGTGGTGACGTGAAGTCATGTGACCGTGCTGTAGTTCCTTTATAGCCCAACATTAGCCTCCTTTAGCTTAGCGGTGGTGACGTGAAGTCATGTGACCGTGCTGTAGTTCCTTTTATAGCCCAACATTAGCCTCCTTTAGCTTAGCGGTGGTGACGTGAAGTCATGTGACCGTGCTGTAGTTCCTTTTATAGCCCAACATTAGCCTCCTTTAGCTTAGCGATGTTGATGCAGCTGGAGCCACCACCATCATTGCCATCTAGCTCCACAAGTGAAGCTGTACCCGTGGGCGTGGCTGTGCGACCTTCTTCTCCAGCCAGCCAGGAGGAGAGGCTGGATTTGGCTGTGCCCGGCGGTGGTCCAACAGTTCCCCCAAGGGCCCCAACCGATAGGGGACTCTATGGCGCTATTGAGACCCCCTGACGCCAAGATCAAAAGCTATATTATAGCAACCGGTCTATGTAGGCCCACCGGCCCATTCCCCAGAGACAAACATCAAGGAAACAGGTTTGATCCTCTTCTTAGTTCGCTGTGCCGTTGTCAGGCTGTGGTGGTCTGAGGCCAGGGCAGGCTGTTGTTATGAGTGGTTGTGTATGTCCGTGTGTGTGTGAGCGCATCAGCGTGCGCTTATGTTTGGGGCGATGGGGGGGGGCGGGGCCCAAAACAATATTTGCACCGGGGCCAATCACAACCTTGTTACGCCACTGAGCCCAACATTAGCTTTTTAATCATAAAGTGGAGTTAATATGTGGAGATTATCCTTCTTAAGGAAACGTGTACGTATCATAAACGTTGGGATTATGTTCTGCAGTAATCCAAAATCCAATGAAATCATCCACACTTCTGAAAACCATATCCTCTGCAATATGTCATGCATTGTATATGTCACTATCACAAAACAAAGCTTCCCAGATGAGCGTGAGCTGCCTGATTGTCCCTGCCGGTCATCTTATGTCTCTCAGTAATAGTTTTAAAGCTGGCAGACTCTTCTCTGCCACATGTCCTCCTCGATGCTCCGACCCCTCTGGGCTTTTTCCACTCATCAACAGATGCTCTAACCCTCTGTTTCTCCTCCCTAAAGTGTAGACACTCTGCTTTTTATTTCCTCCTCGTTTTGGAGCACTTTTTATTGAGTTACTTCCACCGGCCAACTACGGTTGCATCATAGTTTCTTTCTGTCCAGTCTCCATGTTTCCCTTCTGGTTTTCGACCTTTAACTTCCTGTTTTCATCCATCGATGACAGACAGTTTCTCATTTACAGTCTGTCTTTTGCTTTTCCCATACTCCTCTAGGACCAATATCTCTGCAGCTGTCCTCGACTTGTTCTTCCTCTCATCTCTGGTATCCTCCGTCTCTCTGTTAATCCCCTGTGAGAAATCAAATGAGAGATAGATTTTCACATCACAGTAGGAGTGACACCGCAAGAGATAACTTAATACAAGTGAGATAATATACTTAGATACAATTCTGAATTAAAACCAAACTTGAATTAAATCCTTTATTTATCGTTTCATAAAAAGTTCTAGCTTATATTATATACAGTCCAACCATTCACAAGTATTGCTTCCTGTGAGGAATGACTTTCATAAGGAATATGGTGGATATAAAACATGTGGTGAAAGTTATATGCTCCGGTATTGGACTAGATTTAATTGAAAATATAAATTCCCTTTGTGGACGTCTTCTTCTACTTCTTCTTGGTCTTGTTGTTGTTGTTCTCCCTCGTTGTCTTGTTCTTCTACTTCTTCTTCTTGGTCTTGTTGTTGTTGTTCTCCCTCGTTGTCTTGTTCTTCTAGTTCTTCTTCTTGGTCTTGTTGCTGTTGTTGTTGTTCTCCCTCGTCGTCTTGTTCTTCTATTGCTTCTTCTTGGTCTTGTTGTTGTTGTTCTCCCTCGTTGTCTTGTTCTTCTATTTCTTCTTCTTGGTGTTGTTGTTGTTGTTCTTTTTCTTTATCTTCTTGTTCATGTTCTCCCTCGTCGTCTTGTTCTTCTATTGCTTCTTCTTGGTCTTGTTGTTGTTGTTGTTGTTCTCCCTCGTTGTCTTGTTCTTCTATTTCTTCTTCTTGGTGTTGTTGTTGTTCTTTTTCTTGATCTTCTTGTTCATGTTCTCCCTCGTTGTCTTGTTCTTCTATTTCTTCTTCTTGGTCTTGTTGTTGTTGTTGTTCTTTTTCTTGATCTTCTTGTTCATGTTCTCCCTCGTTGTCTTGTTCTTCTATTTCTTCTTCTTGATTTTGTTGTTGTTCTTGTTGTTCCTTTTCTTGTTGTTGTTCTTCTAGTCCTCCTCGGTCTTCTCTTTCTTCCATTGACACACACACATGCAACCATTATATTAAAAACTTTCCGAGGCCACACAATAACCAAATATCCAATCCATGTGTGTTCCCTCATTAATAACTGTGTGCTATTTAATGACCAGTTCTATTTCACAATGTGCCCAAAGTATAATAATTTGTTCTCATGCTTCATACGTTTGATCACAACTGGATGATATCAATAAACACGTGGTGGAGGTGAGCAGTGATTACACATTGTAATCCGCTTAAGTGTCGCTGGAGTACAGGCTTGAGTTTAGATTATAAAACTGATAAAACACAATGTTTAGCTCCATAAAACTTCCCCTGACATTTCCATCAAAGCCGGAATGAGCCTCTCTTGTAATAAACATTGACGTTGTTCTTTTCGGCACCCAAGGTGAGTTATATATCAGCCCTAAGTATTACAGTCTGTCAGAGGATGTCAGGTTACATTAGATCACGAGAGAGCAGCCTGGCATTGTGAGTAAATGAGAAAGGATTGTCGAGGTGCATTGGTACCAGCTTTGTTATTTTATTACGTCACCTTGTATGGGTGTGAATGTGTCTCTCCAGTGATGACTGAGACAGTGAACTATTTGAGCCTGTGTTTCCTCACCAACATCTCACAATTAATACAAGTCCTCTCATCTGAAGCCAAGCATGAGAATCAGTGAAGAACCGTCAGGGCCTTCAAGGTATTCAGAGAATACCCTGGAACACTCAGATAAAACAAACACAACATCGATTTAATTATATAAATAAAATGTATATAAAATGAATAAATGAGAATGGTATCTGTGTTGTTGATCTGTAATATCACAGTGTTACGTTGATTTGTTTGTCCTTCTCGGACCATGCTCTACGCATTTCAGTGGTTTTGTGTTAGAAAAGAAAGCAACCAATCAGATCTTGTTCTGGGTCTCTGGGTAGAATATCCTTCAACAAGGTATTCTACATCCTTGATCGAATGCCCTGGCCGTTGCACTGAAAGAGAGCGCACGTTTGGACTGACAGTTTGATCAACCAATCATATATTGATTTGTAGCCAATGGGCGTGTTCTTTCAGAGTTCCCCTCGGGTCCAGGTGCTCTAGAAGGCCCGCTAGTTCACTGGCTCGAGACAGAGGATCTAGATGAATGCGACGAAGCAATTCATGCCGTTTTGTTGTTTTTAACGTTGAAATGACAAGTGCAACAGGTGGAGATGAAGTTGTTGCGGAATTGTTGTGAGTACCCTTTTCAAGACGACAGTGAAAAGACGGACATTATAATGCCGCGGAGGAGGGGGGGGCGGCGGCGGCGGGGGGTGTGTGTCTACAGAAGGTCCAGTTGTGAAAGACACGGTTCGCCACTGATGAGAATCTGCCAACGTTAGGAGATCCAAAGGAAGTAAAACCACTTAGGATGGGACCATCTGTGAGTCTGATTTAAGGTGGAACATCCTGGAGGGTTGTTAACGAGCTGAACCAAAGGAGGGTGCCCACTGCTGGCATGAACCGTCGCTGTGAGATTACACCGGACAACTTCCCTTTTCGTTCCAATCCAAGGGGGAGAAAGTATTTTCAGTTCAAGCCAAATTGGTTAAAAGTTTTTAAGCTAAAACCGCCCAGAACTGCTTCAGGGCGTTCAATATATTTCTTTTGATAGTGCATAGTTACTGTTCAGATTGATTACACCAATGGTTCCCCGGCTTTTTAGCTCATGACTCCTTAGAAATAAGAAGTTATGGTCACAGTTATTGTCCCTTTTTTTATTTGAATTTTAAAAGATTAGTTGGTTACAAGGCATATAACAAATGGACACTTTCATACATTTGATAACCACGGAACAATCGACAAATCAGAAAAAGAGAGGAATGAAAATGTACAACAAGGGGTGGAAAAGGCAGTCATTTTTCATGCTTGTAGACCCATTTTTATTTAATTTGTTCCCATCTATGGCACCAGCTAGGTGGAGCATACGCCACATCAAAGCAGCTTCTCTCTTCTCTGACATGTTGAAGTGTTTCTGCAGACTGTCCTCACTTGGCGGTTAGCTTTGAGGGTTTTCTACTTGCAGTTAAAGTCTTCAGTCTGGAAACATTAACGCCGGAGTCCAGTCTCATTTACTCTGTTTCCAGGCAGGACAACTCCTTCCCTCTGTGTCAGAAGCAAGGCAGTTAACATTTCAGTTTTCTGAGCCAGATGTCACAGACTACAAGTGTTTGAAACAGCAGGCTCAAAGTATTATTTAAGGATATGAGCTATTTTCTTTCCTCTGAGACAATTCTAGTTGGCTCAAACGCTGGAATTGTCTGCTCCTCTGGTTATATGGAGCGACTTGCAATATTGCACTGATACATTTTTCAGACAAGGCATTCTTGCACAATATTTTGAGAGTGGTTAAATGTGTATGTGGTCAGTAATGATGGAGCATATCAGAGCTATAATCGGCCTTTTTCTCAGCCAGCGTTGGTGTCCAGTAAAGACTTTTGCTCTTATAAAACCTCAAATTTGGCATAACTTATACTGATTACGTGAAATGCTTCTAATGATGTTAAAATAGGGCTGTAATAAGTGTGTTACTCGGGTCATTGAAATGCAGTTGAGCATGCTTATGAATGATGGTGTGAAAAAAGAAATCCTGCTAAGTCTCGCATCCATCGCATAATCAACACAGTTTGTAATTATACAGCGCCAATTGCTCTGTAATGACCTGGGTAATGGCTTCCTTTGTGTCTATAGTTCATCTGGAACATCAGCAGGAGAGGACTCTTTAAAGTAGAGGCACTACATACTGATATACACCTGAACATCAGCAGGAGAGGACTCTTTAAAGTAGAGACACTACATACTGATATACACCTGAACATCAGCAGGAGAGGA
Organism: Pogonophryne albipinna; assembly: GCA_028583405.1. Classification (NCBI taxonomy): domain Eukaryota; kingdom Metazoa; phylum Chordata; class Actinopteri; order Perciformes; family Artedidraconidae; genus Pogonophryne; species Pogonophryne albipinna. Next base: position 549,340 of record JAPTMU010000115.1, read on the forward strand.
CTCTTTAAAGTAGAGACACTACATACTGATATACACCTGAACATCAGCAGGAGAGGACTCTTTAAAGTAGAGACACTACATACTGATATACACCTGAACATCAGCAGGAGAGGACTCTTTAAAGTAGAGACACTACATACTGATATACACCTGAACATCAGCAGGAGAGGACTCTTTAAAGTAGAGACACTACATACTGATATACACCTGAACATCAGCAGGAGAGGACTCTTTAAAGTAGAGACACTACATACTGATATACACCTGAACATCAGCAGGAGAGGACTCTTTAAAGTAGAGACACTACATACTGATATACACCTGAAAATCAGCAGGAGAGGACTCTTTAAAGTAGAGACACTACATACTGATATACACCTGAACATCAGCAGGAGAGGACTCTTTAAAGTAGACACTACATACTGATATACACCTGAACATCAGCAGGAGAGGACTCTTTAAAGTAGAGACACTACATACTGATATACACCTGAACATCAGCAGGAGAGGACTCTTTAAAGTAGAGACACTACATACTGATATACACCTGAACATCAGCAGGAGAGGACTCTTTAAAGTAGAGACACTACATACTGATATACACCTGAACATCAGCAGGAGAGGACTCTTTAAAGTAGAGACACTACATACTGATATACACCTGAACATCAGCAGGAGAGGACTCTTTAAAGCAGAGACACTACATACTGATATACACCTGAACATCAGCAGGAGAGGACTCTTTAAAGTAGAGACACTACATACTGATATACACCTGAACATCAGCAGGAGAGGACTCTTTAAAGTAGAGACACTACATACTGATATACACCTGAACATCAGCAGGAGAGGACTCTTTAAAGTAGAGACACTACATACTGATATACACCTGAACATCAGCAGGAGAGGACTCTTTAAAGTAGAGACACTACATACTGATATACACCTGAACATCAGCAGGAGAGGACTCTTTAAAGTAGAGACACTACATACTGATATACACCTGAACATCAGCAGGAGAGGACTCTTTAAAGTAGAGACACTACATACTGATATACACCTGAACATCAGCAGGAGAGGACTCTTTAAAGTAGAGACACTACATACTGATATACACCTGAACATCAGCAGGAGAGGACTCTTTAAAGTAGAGACACTACATACTGATATACACCTGAACATCAGCAGGAGAGGACTCTTTAAAGTAGAGACACTACATACTGATATACACCTGAACATCAGCAGGAGAGGACTCTTTAAAGTAGAGACACTACATACTGATATACACCTGAACATCAGCAGGAGAGGACTCTTTAAAGTAGAGACACTACATACTGATATACACCTGAACATCAGCAGGAGAGGACTCTTTAAAGTAGAGACACTACATACTGATATACACCTGAACATCAGCAGGAGAGGACTCTTTAAAGTAGAGACACTACATACTGATATACACCTGAACATCAGCAGGAGAGGACTCTTTAAAGTAGAGACACTACATACTGATATACACCTGAACATCAGCAGGAGAGGACTCTTTAAAGCAGAGACACTACATACTGATATACACCTGAACATCAGCAGGAGAGGACTCTTTAAAGCAGAGACACTACATACTGATATACACCTGAACATCAGCAGGAGAGGACTCTTTAAAGTAGAGACACTACATACTGATATACACCTGAACATCAGCAGGAGAGGACTCTTTAAAGTAGAGACACTACATACTGAAATACACCTGAACATCAGCAGGAGAGGACTCTTTAAAGTAGAGACACTACATACTGATATACACCTGAACATCAGCAGGAGAGGACTCTTTAAAGTAGAGACACTACATACTGATATACACCTGAACATCAGCAGGAGAGGACTCTTTAAAGTAGAGACACTACATACTGAAATACACCTGAACATCAGCAGGAGAGGACTCTTTAAAGTAGAGACACTACATACTGATATACACCTGAACATCAGCAGGAGAGGACTCTTTAAAGTAGAGACACTACAGACTGATATACACCTGAACATCAGCAGGAGAGGACTCTTTAAAGTAGAGACACTACATACTGATATACACCTGAACATCAGCAGGAGAGGACTCTTTAAAGTAGAGACACTACATACTGATATACACCTGAACATCAGCAGGAGAGGACTCTTTAAAGTAGAGACACTACATACTGATATACACCTGAAAATAAGCAGCATATGGCCCCATTAAAACCCCCTGATACTTTGCGAATACACTTCAAATATTTCTTATTTTATGTGTAATTATATCTTTGACCTCCAGCTACAAAGGCCACCGGACAGCTCTATGTTTCTGATGAATATGTCAGCAGTAAAGTTCATTCCCTGACAGCAGAACATTTCCTCTGCAGCTCCCAAAACTAAATGTCACCTGGGAATTTAAATCCGTAATAAAACTGCTGTGGCTCTTCTTCAAGAAACATCCGACACTAAGCTGCCTCTGGGCTGAAATCACACGGAGGAGAAAACCTGCTAACCTGACGCGACCCATCACTTCATTTATTATTGTGAAGTGCCAAAATGTGAAGGCTAGGCTTCCTCTCCAATTACACTCACTCCTTCTGATGTAATTGAATTGAACTCGTTATTAATGGAGTCATAACACTTACTAGCAGGTGAGAGACGATAGAGAGGAAGCTAAACGGAGCGCTGTAGGAGAGGTCATTTCATGCTGTTTTGTTGAGTTTGCTGCGTTGACCTGTACACATTAGGTGTTACTACAGGTACGGACAAATGCATTTATATAGAGGTGATGAGTCACAGATAACAATTTTGATTACAACAATAATACATATAAATGTTACTATTATTATTATCATTTATTGTTACTTTTTAAATATTGTCATTTAATGGGGACAATAGGCTATTTTCTATGTGTAGTATTTGGACAGATGTTTCAAAGTCACCCTAAAAACGAATAATAACATTAAAAAAGGTTAATACAATATAAGAAACGATTAGCTCACTATACAGGACATGCCAATTAAGAAAAAACAATAACATATATGGTACAAATATACATACACTGGCTCTTTATACTCCAAAAGTAATGAGTTATCACTGTTAATTCATTATTTTGTAAACGTATATTTGTTTTGCGAGCTGTAAACGACCAACATTACCTAGAATAAACTTGTCTCTGCATGTGTGATTAAAGCTTGAAGAGTTTCTTCTTTGGTGAGCAGAGCAGCAATTAGGTTTCCTGCTGTTTCTGAGAGGAAACATTCAGACTCTCCCCGAGGGCAACTGAACACACCGACACTCAAACGTTTAAAACACACCAACATTCAGACGTTTAAAACACACCGACACTCAGACGTTTAAAACACACCGACATTCAGACGTTTAAAACACACCGACACTCAGACGTTTAAAACACACCGACACTCAGACGTTTAAAACACACCGACACTCAGACGTTTAAAACATACCGACACTCAGACGTTTAAAACACACCGACACTCAGACGTTTAAAACACACCGACACTCAGACGTTTAAAACACACCGACACTCAGACGTTTAAAACACACCGACACTCAGACGTTTAAAACACACCAACATTTAGACGTTTAAAACACACCAACACTCAGACGTTTAAAACACACCAACATTTAGACGTTTAAAACACACCAACACTCAGACGTTTAAAACACACCGACACTCAGACGTTTAAAACACACCGACACTCAAACGTTTAAAACACACCAACATTTAGACGTTTAAAACACACCAACACTCAGACGTTTAAAACACACCAACATTTAGACGTTTAAAACACACCAACACTCAGACGTTTAAAACACACCGACACTCAGACGTTTAAAACACACCGACACTCAGACGTTTAAAACACACCGACACTCAAATGTTTAAAACACACCAACACTCAGACGTTTAAAACACACCAACATTTAGACGTTTAAAACACACCGACACTCAGACGTTTAAAACACACCGACACTCAGACGTTTAAAACACACCAACATTTAGACGTTTAAAACACACCAACATTTAGACGTTTAAAACACACCGACACTCAGACGTTTAAAACACACCAACATTTAGACGTTTAAAACACACCGACACTCAGACGTTTAAAACACACCGACACTCAGACGTTTAAAACACACCGACATTTAGACGTTTAAAACACACCAACCCAGAAACTCTGCTGTTTACTTTTCAGGGAATTAAAGAAATGGTTAAGATCTTATTTATCTGAAATAATAAATTGCCAACAGGAAGTCCCCACAGCTTTAGTGCATTGATTTCCAAACAGACTTTTTAACTTGTTGTAAGTTTGTTGAATAGAGAGTTGGAAAAGTATGAGTAATATGTGAAGTGCTAATCGAAGGAAAAACATCATTATTGTTATCAACGGGATTCATGTCAAGGTCGGGAAGAATGAAACAGAACGGACACTTATTTAGAAAGTCTGAGTAGATTTGTTATTACACAATGACAAAGCTCTCCATGGCGTATTAAAGGAAATACATGTATTTATTATCATATACAAACCAAAATGCAGTTGATTTTCTGCAATACAGAGAGCAGCACAGTAAGTTCTTGGAATAAATCAGAGCAGACTTTAAATAAAAGTAAATTAAAGTGGACCTATCATGCTATATTGGAAACATATATTGTGGGCCATACCTATACGAAACATGTCTGTGAAGTCTTTTGCTTAAAATACCAAACAGATCCCCCGTTGCAGCCATGCCTCATCTCTTTTGCAGCTGTTAGAGAAACAGGGATTTTGGGTCCTTAGCTTGAAAAACAAGAAAAAAGAGGAGGCGGAGCTAATGCCTGATCAGAATTCTACCGGAGATAAAGTTAAATTCTGCTGTGATACAACACCATCCTGTTCTAAACCACATCAAGGATTATTTCTGAAACAGTGTGGAGCTCAAATGCTTTTTCTCTTGCGGGTTTATCACAAGGTGAGTTCCTTTTTTTATTTCCGCTTTGTAAACACATGTGCTCTCCAGTACAGGTTAGCTCTGAGTGTTAGCGACGCTTGCTAATGTAAACAAAGACCAGATTACGTCCAAAACACGTCATGCATTGTTTCTGATAGCAACTCTCTGTGGGTCCGCCGCCGATTTGACGTCATATCGGCAGCAAATCTGTATCCGCTCGTTGTACCTCCGTTTTTTAAAGATTTGGGTACGGAGGAAAAGAGAGAGAGTTTTATTTTCTGACGCTGCGTGAGTTCCCCGACGCACCGGGGACACATGTATAAAAGACATCACAAAGTTAATTTAGCATGATAGGTCCCCTTTAAGTGTTAGTCGTGCCGTCAATATTTCATATTTTCCGGATGAAGAGGGCTTTTCAGAATGAGTCACATTAGGCCACTAATAGCTGCACTCTTTTAGCTGGAGGTTAAGTGCTCGACCACTAATGGTTGAAATTGATGAGCTGGCTGTGACTGTCCTCCTGCTGACACAGTACACACATCCGTGGCCCTTTTATACATAATAGGGTAATCAGTGTAGGATTTCTAAAAGTGAATGTGCTCTTCAGTTCAATACAAATACATGATAAACGTTTAAATGGTTTGAGTGCTGCATTGACGGCTGTTTGCTTTGAGGGAACTACTTTAGACTGTCGTCAAAATAAGTCTTATCCACATCTTTAGTTCATCTTACCATCTTTAAAGAGGACTCTTTAAAGATGAGACACTACATACCGATATACACCTGAACATCAGCAGGAGAGGACTCTTTAAAGTAGAGACCCTACATACTGATATACACCTGAACATCAGCAGGAGAGGACTCTTTAAAGTAGAGACACTACATACTGATATACACCTGAACATCAGCAGGAGAGGACTCTTTAAAGTAGAGACACTACATACTGATATTCACCTGAACATCAGCAGGAGAGGACTCTTTAAAGTAGAGACACTACATACTGATATACACCTGAACATCAGCAGGAGAGGACTCTTTAAAGTAGAGACACTACATACTGATATACACCTGAACATCAGCAGGAGAGGACTCTTTAAAGTAGAGACACTACATACTGATATACACCTGAACATCAGCAGGAGAGGACTCTTTAAAGTAGAGACACTACATACTGATACACACCTGAACATCAGCAGGAGAGGACTCTTTAAAGTAGAGACACTACATACTGATATACGCCTGAACATCAGCAGGAGAGGACTCTTTAAAGTAGAGACACTACATACTGATATACACCTGAACATCAGCAGGAGAGGACTCTTTAAAGTAGAGACACTACATACTGATATTCACCTGAACATCAGCAGGAGAGGACTCTTTAAAGTAGAGACACTACATACTGATATACACCTGAACATCAGCAGGAGAGGACTCTTTAAAGTAGAGACACTACATACTGATATACACCTGAACATCAGCAGGAGAGGACTCTTTAAAGTAGAGACACTACATACTGATACACACCTGAACATCAGCAGGAGAGGACTCTTTAAAGTAGAGACACTACATACTGATATACGCCTGAACATCAGCAGGAGAGGACTCTTTAAAGTAGAGACACTACATACTGATATACACCTGAACATCAGCAGGAGAGGACTCTTTAAAGTAGAGACACTACATACTGATATACACCTGAACATCAGCAGGAGAGGACTCTTTAAAGTAGAGACACTACATACTGATATACGCCTGAACATCAGCAGGAGAGGACTCTTTAAAGTAGAGACACTACATACTGATATACACCTGAACATCAGCAGGAGAGGACTCTTTAAAGTAGAGACACTACATACTGATATACACCTGAACATCAGCGGGAGAGGACTCTTTAAAGTAGAGACACTACATACTGATATACACCTGATCATCAGCGGGAGAGGACTCTTTAAAGTAGAGACACTAATACTGATATACACCTGATCATCAGCGGGAGAGGACTCTTTAAAGTGATGTCATGCACTGACTATAGCATGTATTTTTAAACAGAAAGTGGGTTTTATCCCCTCTTCTGTTACAGCGGATACTTTTATTGATAACACGTAGAAGAATAAAGTATTTCAGTGGCCAATAACTTCTTCAATGTACATTACGTATGGGGCTTAAAAGTATTTTATTGAACTTATCCTTTAATGTTTAATAGAGCCTTATTTTAACGATAGACATCTTGATTTGTCGCAGCAGGGAAAGCACAGTTGTTATGCAGGGGTTTTACGACAGCTGTATTTCATTTCTTTTTGCAGACATGATTATTATTATAATAAAAGCTACCTGCGGTTTTCTCTGCTGTGACCGGCCACTGAAGTACGTTTACATCTGGAGTTGTGATTGTCATGGCAACACGAATGGTTAAACACTTCAGCGATGACAGTCCCCATAATTTACTCCTGCCCTTAAAACTCTCTAAACTCTCTTTTGCACAGGAGAAGCATAAATTCTTTACAGCGCACAATTGATTTACATCACTGCTGCTCTTTTGTGTGAGGCAATGCCACTTTTCTGCAGGAGAGAAAACAAGCAAGAGGTACATCCAGAAAGTGGATTGTTATGTTTTTGAGTCAATAACACAATCAGTTTTCTTTAGAGACATACATTAGACTCCAATGTTCTCAGATATAACAACGAATAAATACAATAATCTGTAAATGCTCCTACACATGTTATTGTTCAGTTCTTCTGGCTGTTGATAAAAGTGCACGTGCATGTCAGTCTAATCTCAATTAGAGTAAGAAAGGCTGTTAATTGGATAAATGCAATGAACTGGGCGACTGTGGCTGAGAGGGGGTGCGGTCGTCTTTCAACCAGAGAGTTGTGGGTTCAATCCCTGTCCTTGGGCAAGATACTGAACCCTGAGATGCTTCTGGTGTGTGTGTGTGTGTGTGTGTGTGTGTGTGTGTGTTTGGCCTAGCATTACTATACTTGTGGGGACCTAAATCTGTTTACACAGTCACGTGTGGGGACTTGCCTCCCTTATGGGGACAAATTGGAGGTCCCCATAAGGGGGATCATTAATTTTAGGGTGAAGACTTGGTTATGGTTAAGGTTAGGATAAGTCTCCAGGAAATGCATGTAAGACAATGTAATGTCCCCTGAAGTGATGTATACATGGTATGTGTGTGTGTGTGTGTGTGTGTGTGTGTGTGTGTGTGTGTGTGTGTGTGTGTGTGTGTGTGTGTGTGTGTGTGTGTGTGTGTGTGTGTGTGTGTGTGTGTGTGTGTGTGTGTGTGTGTGTGTGTGTGTGTGTGTGTGTGTGTGTGTGTGTGTGTGTGTGTGTGTGTGTGTGTGTGTGTGTGTGTGTGTGTGTGATAAAGAGATTTATAAGTAGCCTACTAACCATTAATTCAGATGTTATATATATATAGCTTCAAAGGTCAACTCAGAGAAAGGTTGAGAAAACAAACATCTCTGTAATCACCGCTAAATGCACATTAATACAGGGGCAACTCCTCTTGCAGCTCTTGTATCTCCTCTGGCACGTTGCATGTCGTTATATCGTATTGCCATGTGATAAATACTTGTGTGTGCTGCTCTTGCTCTTTTTGCACATCATGCATTTCGTTTTTGCTATGTTTGTAAAATGTAATCTTCTTAAATGTTGTGTGAGGGATGGAAATTAGCTTAAAGCTAAATCTGGCACTGTTACGCTTGACACATTTGAATGTTTTAAGTGTTTGTTACTGTGCATTGTCCCTGCCAAACAAACGATTAAATACACATGTCAGCGTACCGTTGGCCAAACGCGCTACAACAGGCCAAGACATTTCAAGTAGAAACATGTACATTTTATCGTTTTTTCTTATTTTAACAGGCAGTTCTCCTTTATTATTATGTTATTATATTATTGTGTGTGCATGTAAGACTGTCTAATCAAATCCTCACTGTCACAAGGGTTGTTAATTGGATAAATGCTTTGAATTCAGATGTTATTAAACTAAGCCAAGTGTGTGCCAACTGTCCTTCCTCTTGTTGCACTCCGTCTGCAAATCCTGTTAGAACAGATAAGTGGATTTAGATATAGCAGCCAAATGTACTTAAAGTATGTCCTTGCACAAGAATGAATAGGGGAAGATCTTACCTTTTGTATGACGGTATGACTGATGTTTTTATTATACAGCACGGTATGCTGTGTTTAAAGCACCTGTATTCACAACACCATGATAGAGACACGTCGTCTTGTTTTCATCGGGCTGCATTAGTTCCTAAGGCAACCAAAGGAAATGTATTTATAGTGTCTGACAGACTAATGCTGCTCTGACTCTTCCAGAGGACATTCAGCACTTTTCAGGGTGTCTTTCCAACAAGCAAAGTCTGCTTCACATCAGAGGAAAACTGTTTGGATTTTTGAAAACTCAGCATTTGTTGTCTGGCTCCAAATCCTACATGCATGACCCCTAAAACAAATCCTCTACACCTCTACTCTACAAATCTGGTCTTTCCCATTTGACTTATCCACTAGCAAACACAATTTGGACATCCTGAGACACTAAGTACTAAGTAAGTAAAAGGAGATATGAGCGTTTCCTCGTGAGATTCAGAGGGTAACGAGAGACACATTACAAAGTGAGGCATACTGCAGTGTAGCGATCTGAAGTGATGTACCAATACTCTGATAACCTAGGTATGACTTTGTGAAATCAATCCTACGAAGTCTAAAGGATAGCATAAAACGCAGTGGCGAACCGTGTCTATCACAACTGGACCTTCTGTAGACACACACACCCCCAGCCTTACATACAATAATCCAAATATTTAATCAATACCTTTTACCATCTTTGTAATATATACACCAAAACACACATTAATCATAGGCCAAAATGGATTCTGCTGATCTGCAAGCTCTTCACAAAACCACAGTTTTTGGTCTTTTCCATGCAAATGTTCCTTTATAAACAGTACAAGCTGCTGGTTGCACTCAGTGTTGTTTTTGGTAAACGTAGACGCCACAATGGGCCTTCTGGAGGATTTGTGGGATGGTCTGCCGCCAGATCAGAAGTCGTTAATCATCCATGGTTCAGAGCGTTGTCAGATGTATTTATTTGTCCACATGGACCTTTAACGACTGTCAAAGTCTAAGAAATGGATCTGGAAACAATCCGTTTTTGTCTCAAACTTAAAGTGGGCAGAATCTTCTCGAGCCATAATACTACAGTGTATATTATACATTTATTTTGTATTGAATAGTCCATTGCCTCTTAATGTAAATAATATCCTGCTTTATATCGTGTCTAAAGCCCTGCGATCATATTGCATTGTCAGAGTTTATAGATTTGTTATCTTCACAGTCTACTGTATGTCTTCTACTTTTTAATGCTGACTTTATTCCATTTTGAGATGTTAACATTTTAGAATTGTTTATGTCTACTCTTTCATTTCTACTTGAGTGCAATGCCTTGTTTTTGTTGTTTTTGTTTTGTTTATGCTGCTGCAATGCGAACATTTCCCAAATTGGGATGAAGAAAGTACTTCTTATCTTATCTTAGTGTGGAGCTTGTGTATGTTGCATAGCTCCATCAAACAAACGCTTTTATCAAGGAAAGGGACTTGAGAACTCCCCACCAACGTCCTCATGGTCCTACATCTGACTAGCAAGACTACCAAAGCCCCGCGGCAGTGTTGGGTTGAATTCACCTGCAGGTTTACCTCTGTATATGTACATATCAGTGTCCACAACACATATATACTTGTGAGGGAGGAAATACTCATGGGTATCATTGCCAGAGGTGGGAAGTAGTTGAGTACAAATACTTCGTTACTGTACTTAAAGGTGGGGTAGGTAAGTTTGAGAAACCGGCTTGAGATATGCTTTTTGTTATATTCCATGGAATGCTCTTAACATGAACTTAATTTATAAAATTGGAGTTTGGTGTAAGAGTTCTGAAAATAAACCTTACTTTTAAGTATATGCTGAGACACAGAGTTGTTGGTTAAACTTTTTAGGCAAACAAGGAGAATACAGAGTCTGATTATGAAGGCAGCCCAGTCAGGCTCATTACGCGCTTTCACACCAAGTACTTTGCCGTAGGCTTCTTAGTTCATCAGAACTCTTTAGTTCTGATGAACTAAGTACAGATGAACTAAGTACAGATGAACTAAAGAGCAGATCTCGTTCACACCGGAAAAAGTTCCTGAGGGAGGATTTTTTTTGTTGATTTTTGTGGTGTGAACGCACATTTTCGGAACTATATCGGAACTAAAGTGGGAAAAGTACTCCGGTGTGAAAGCGCCTATTGGTATTGACCCACAATATAACTTTTGGGATATTACGTTCCCATTAATAATGTCAACCGTTGGGTTAGCCCATTTCATCCTCTATGTTTCGTCTCTGAAGGCAGACTGATGTGTGGCGGCTTACGCTTTGATCCATCTTTCTGAGAGAGTTATATTAATTAAATCTAAGAATATTGTTTACACTAAATATAAACATGAATTGGAAGAGATACAGAAATCTTTGTCTCTTTAGGTTGAAGACATATTGAGGCTTGTCTCAAAGTGGAGTCAATTTACGATCGGATGATAAACAGCCAAAATGGGTGTTATTTGAAAGGTTTTTATAGATTTAGACCCAAAAAAACTAAAGCTCAGTAACTCTTGAGTTGTTTTCACATTGTTATATATACAGTGTTGTGTACAATTCAGAGACTGCATCTTATATCTGATTATTGGCTGAAACCGGGGAATCAAAGCAGACATTTTTGTTGCCTTGAGTCAAAGATATTCAACCAGACTTATCCATATATTCATGAATCTAACTGGAAGGGTCTGTTGCTCTGCCTCGGCTGCAGAAGCCAAATCCAATTCAGTTTGAAGTTTGATTCTTGTTCTGGGTTGTAGAGTATCTCTGCCATAGATTTAGAAAGGTCTTTCAGTCTGGAGAAGTCATATGAAGGCAATCCCTTACTCATAGATCTGTTATGAATTGAATGCCCTTTATAGATTTTCAGCAGTGGTTCGGACGATTGCAGAGTTCTTGAATCTATTTAGCCTACAGTGCCCTTAGTATCAATGCAAACAAAAGTAGAAAGAAAACATGTGTAAAATATGTATTATCCCTAACAATACCTACTGCTTTGGCACGTCAATCCATACCCAGAGAGTGGAGGTTTGTTTCCTCATCTATGAAGGTTAAAAACAAATACAGCCCCCATGAGCCTTTGCAAAAATGCCGTCAACATTGTTTGAAAGCCCCAAATTCACTTAAGAGACGACTGCTGTTTATAACATTGCTTTTTCCAGTCGTTCCAGAGGACTTCATCGGGAATAGCCACACGGCAGCTGGTGCCACGCCTAGTCATTAGAGTCTAAATAGATAAACCCCCTGTGTCAGAGCAGCTCGTTGGGAGATGGCCACACAGAGACTGGTGCCGTTCCAACACATCGCGATCTAACAAGAAAGCAAATTCCCATGGTTGCTAAGCGGCTAATGGGGCATGAACACCTGGCACTGGTACCACACCTACACATTGCTGCCTAACTGGATCGTTTTTTCCATTGACGAGGAGAAGCTCATTGGTGCCAGGCCAACACAAAGCAATCCTCAACAGCTCTGGTCTTTCCCATTTGACTTATCCACGAGCAAACACAATTTGGACATCCTAAGACACTAAGTACTAAGTAAGTAAAAGGAGATAAGATCGTTTCCTCGTGAGATTCAGAGGGTAATGAGAGACACATTACTATTGGCCTAAAGCCTAAAGTCATTCAATCCTTCCCAACGGAAGTTTTGAATCATATTTTGTGAAGTTTTACTTTAAAGAAAGCACTATTTAACTGCGAGAGACACATATCGTTGGTATTTGAGGCAGTTATCTGTTATATATATTTTCCAGTTGAATACATTGTGTGTATAATCTTTATAATTAGCACAGCCATGCCTTACTTGTATTCCTTTCTTCTATAGGAGGCGTGTGGCTCAGTGGATTGTGCGTTGGTGTTCGGATCAGGGGGTCACAGGTTCAAACCCCACTGCAGTCAGCATGTCGTCGTGTCCCTGAGACACTTCACCCCAAAGTGCTCCTGTGGGGATCGTCCACAGTATTGAGTTTGTAAGTCGCTTTGGATAAAAGCGTCTAACAGTGATGTGATGTAATGTAATATTGAATAAGGCATATTGCAGTGAAAAGATACGATAATCCTGGACACATGCAGAGGTTCAACTGTAGATCTGAAGTGATTGACCAATACTCTGATGATAACCTAGTTATAACTTTGTGAAATCAATCCTACAAAGTCTAAAGGATAGCATAAAAAATGATTTTCATTTAAAATAGAAACGTCTTTGGCATCTCTCACTGCAGTAAAACAAACAAATAAACACAAATAAATAAATAAAAGCGGTATTTTGAGATGTTTACATTTATAATAGTTTTTTTCTACCCTTGTAATTTTTCTTATGTACAAGAAACAACGGCACTGGTACCACATTTACACATTGCTGCCTAACTGGGACGTGTTTTCCATTAGCCGCATTCACACCGCAGGACTTTCCCTGGTACTTTGGTTCTTTAGTTCCGTTAGTACCAATAATGTTGCGTTCACACCGCCGGGACTACTCAGTGCCGGGAACTCTTTTGGCCATTTTCAGTCCCTGCTAGAGAGGTGGTACGAACCTGGTGATAAAAGAGTGCCAATTTCTATTCTATTTCTATTGGCTGGGCGAATTGCAAACCACGCCCCGTTAGACTCAGATTTTTTTTTATTAGGCACCCATTTTTTTCCTCGCTACAAAACCACATCCACACCTGAGCGAGTAGTTTTGTTGTACTTTAAAGCAGTTATGACCACACGTACTACAACACCGGAGCGGTGGAATGATGAGGAAGTGTCGGCGCTTCTGGCAATTTACTCTGAGGACGGGATGCAGCAGCTTCTACAGAAAGCAGTTCCCAACTCCAAATGTTTTGAGCGATGTTCGCAAAAGCTACTTGAGCCGGAAATCGTGCACAGTGCACACGGATGCCGGGTAAAAATAAAGAAACTCAGGCAGGACTATAAAAAAATTAAAGACCACAATAATAAGAGTGGTAACGATCGAAAGACCAGTAAACAAACGCCTCATACAGCGGGTGGGCTTTATACCCCCTCCCCCGTGTAGTTCTTCTTCTCTCGTTTTTTTTTGTACTCGCCGTGAAGTGGTTTTGCGACCTGCCAGTAAACCAGAGAAGAAGAAGACGAAGTGACGTCAGCGTAATCTTGCCTCAGGGAAAGTACTGCGGTGTGAATGCGATTGGCACTAGCCCCCTGGCGGATTCAGTGCCGTGGTACTTCAGTGCCGGCACTAAAGTACGGCAAGTCCTGCGGTGTGAAAGCGGCTATTGAAGAGGAGAAGCTCATTGGTGCCAGGCCAACACATAGCAATCTAACTAGATATTAAATTCCCCTTGAGGCCGAGGCGATCATTAGGATCGTTGGTTTGTGCCAGGCCCACAAATAGTCACTATATATGTTAATACCCATTGTGGCTGATAATCTCCGGAGGAATGGCCACACATTGGTGCCAGGCCCGCACATAGCAATCTAACTAGAGAGTTTATTCCCATTGTGACCATGACCATGCAGAAGCTAATGCCAGTCCCACAGATAGAAGATAGCATTGGAGGAAGGGTTTGAATCCATGCAGGGTTTTTGTTGTAAAGATAAATCGTCATGAGGTCGGAGTCTAGACACCAATCTCTAATTATGTCATTTAATTTTCAAACTTAATGAAATGGTTTCTTCCGAAGTAAATGAAAGCCAATGTCATATCTATAACAAAAGAGGTCAACTCAATGTGATGGTAATTAAGAATAAGTTTCTTCACATTAAGGTGATTGTGTTTCCGCTGTTAATCTATGAGTTGTATTTCCTCCCCTGCAGTGAGAGTCTCAGCAGGAGGCGAGAGTAAAACTGCTTCATAGGAAGTTTCTCTGTCGCATCATTAGGGTCGCTGACGGGGGTCCTTGAGATAATCCTTCAATGGCACAAAGTAGATCTACAATTATCGTAATCAATTAACAGCGATTACCATCTATCTGCCAAGGACACAGCGACACAGAGCCGGAGAAGTCAAACCGTTATTTTTAATAATCATGTATCAGGTTGAGATTAACAGAATACTTTATCTGTGAGGCTCCAGGTGTGATTTTGACCACGGGGGGAATGCAGTTAGAGATAATTCAAACCCAGCCAAGGGCAGACTGGACCGTGTGTCAACACTTATTACATCAAAACAGTCTGATGAAGCAGATTTACGTCCGCAGTGTATAGATCAAAGGATGTGGAGGAGGTACATGAACATGCAAATGGAGGTGTGTGTTATTAACCCTCTAATTCATTAAATTAGGTTGATCATAACTAGACTATATTTTTAATTGAACCACAGATGACATTTAACCCTAATATGGAACAAGCAAAGTCATTGATCACCAAATGTGCAGCTCGATGCAACTTTGATCTCCTTTCAGCTAATTGTTTTGGGACTGCGTTCATTCTGAAGTACCGATAGTGTGAAAAACGCCCCACGAGCCCATTTTCTGAAATCTACTCACTCCCTGCAACAAAGAGAAGAAGATGACTGATGATTATGCAATGATGTGAGTCCACGATCTCCTCCCCTACTATTTTATAAACGCCATGAACCAGCATACTATGACTCGGATCGGCTAGTACTTGTGTGGTTGTTTATGTTTTTGAATGAGTACTGAAATTGGTTAGGGTTAGGGTAAGAACATCAGGGTCCAACTGGAAATAAAGAAGGTTCAATGCCTGATAATCAGTGGTGTGCTTCTGTTGGTTGAAGGTATATATTGTATTTTTGGGGGCAAACTTCCTTCAAAACAGTGTTTTTTACGAGACAAATGGGGTTTCAGAATGATTGACCGATGAAATGGTAACCCTGGTTAGCGTTTCTTGCCCGCATAGTAAAGTGGATTCTCACTGCTTTCATACGTTATCCGTAAACAAATATTTGCCTACATTACATTACGTTACATTACATGTTAGACGCTTTTATCCAAAGCGACTTCCATACTCAACACTGTGGACAATCCCCACAGGAGCAATTTGGGGTGAAGTGTCTCAGGGACACAACGACATGCTGACTGCAGTGGGGTTTGAGCCTGAACACTGTACCAGTGCGCCACACGCCTCCATGCACATACTTGTCTGTTTAGGTCTGGGTTTGTAAAGGCCCCGTATTTGTGGATTATTTCTGATTAAAGGTAAGTTTGAGAAACCGGCTCGAGATACACTTTTTGTTATATTCCATGGAATGCTCTTAACATCCCGATAGCAATGAATATCTGAAGTGCTTTGACAAAAATACATTAAGAAACATCATCAGTGGAAGCCGTAGTACTGTAAAAAGCACGACCAATCATCTGAGCCGGCTAAAGTAACTGGATGGCCTACCTGCCTGTCAGCCTTCCATCTGGGCACAAACTTATCTCGTGCCCTCATTGGTCATGTGCGCGTTCGTGTGTGTTGGAGGAGGGGCTCTGTGAGGAAGTGGCAGATTTCTTCCGGCTGTGTATTTTCAAATTCTAGCGCCCTCGAGCTGGTTTCTCCAAAATGACCTACCCCACCTTTAAGTCACAGTATTTTTAAAACTTGAATTTGTATGCACCACCTCTAAATACATAGTTAAAACGCAGACAATCATTTCCAGCCAACAAACAGGCATGAAGAAAACTTGTTGTCAGCAACAAGAGTAGAAATGCTGAACGTCGAGCAGCTACTTACCTAATTTGCCTCCACTTTTTTATTAACATTCGTAGTTGTCTCTTCATTTGTTTTCCGTTCACTCAATCCACATAGTTTTAACAAAAAATCCTCTGAGATCAAATGTGTTAGTTGTTGAAGACTTACACCTGACAGTTCCTATGAGAAAAGTTGTTTGATACTGAAGGAATGAAAACAATAGGAAAGAGAAAAGGGGATGAAGCTCCCGATCCAGACACATGGTTGATATGCAGTTAAATGTGGCACACTGTAATTATTTGGCAACCAACTATTAAATCCACCTACCACCCATCACTCCACCTGACCGCCTTTGGTTGTCTTTCACATTTGGTAGTTTTCTGTTATATCGTTTTGTTCCTAACTCTAAAGGAGTGAATAGAGGTAAACACAAGCATCATGTTGGTCCGTTATCAAGGTACGACTTCAGATAACTCCATTATGAATCAAAACTAAAGGGTACCCAGTGATTTAATTGATCCTAAGAACGCATAAAGAACTAGAACATCAGAGTAGCAGCAACCAAGATATCGTTTTGCATGCGAGACCCCAAATGTCAGACTTTGAAAAGACCCCTTTGTCACAACAGGTCGTGACCGTGATGTGTGAAACCTGTGGAGTGGCTCTTCTTTCCACCAAGGAAACTCTGGATTCATATGCAGTAGGGACAGGAAATAAAGAGGGGATGCTCTGTTTTGGGAGGCGTGTGACGCAGTGGGTTGTGCGTTGGTGTTCAGATCAGGGGGTCAGGTTCAAACCCCACTGCAGTCAGCACGTCGTTGTGTCGCTGAGACACTTCACCCCAAATTGCTCCTGTGGGGATTGTCCACAGTACTGAGTATGTGAGATGTGATGTTATGAATGCAAACAGGATCTCAGGCCTCATAATGGATATTAATATGGACCTTATGCATTGCCGAAAGCACTGTTTTGCTTACACATGTGTCAATGCCCGGTATTAATGTACACTGTTACGTAGGGTTGCAAAGGGGCGGAAAGTTTCCGGAAAGTTTCCATGGGAAGTTAAGCTGGGGAATTTTGGAAATATTCGATGCAAAATTAAACAAAAAAACATGACATTTCAACAGATTTTTTTTTTAAAACATTTTTTTTTTAAGTAGAACAGAACAAGTTTTAATTATTTTATTGAACAATTATTTGTTTAATTGAAGAACGAAAACAGGAATGTTGAGTTAAATGTTACTCATCCACCCCAACCCCACTCATTAAAAAATGAACAAAAATGCACCCCCATCCAAAAGTCCCCACAAAGTCCCATTCAAAACGTTAAATGAAAAGAGCCCTTCTCCCTCCAAACAGTCCCATTAAATCTTCCTTCAAGCGATCCTCTGCATTTTGGTTAAACCCTTTCAGTCAACGGCCTCTTCCTGGGCCTCATCAACATCACACTCTTCCTCTTCCTCTGCAGTGTCACTGTCCAGCCTTGTTGAGGATGGCTCTGTGTCCGGCTCAAAGAGCCTTAGGTTTGCCCGAATGCCAACCAGTTGTTCCACTCTCACATTGTGAGCCTGTTGCGAACCTTTGTGTGGTCTCAATAGCCATGCAGTAAGCAGTGTGCTATGGCATGGATATTCAAGTGTACTTGAATGGCATCTGTTTGTTTTAGTCAAGATTATGCTCAAATATACTTTCCCCAACTATATGTAAGTTCCCTATGAAGAGCCAACCTTCAATTTAGAAAATTCCCAGTTTATTCCCATAGATTCCCGTGGAAAGTTTCCATCTTTGAAAATGATACCTACTGTTACGATTATCACTTTGTTGTTGTATTCCAAGTACCTGCTGCTCTGTGAAAGAGGATATAAAGATACAAAACCATGTCAAGCTCTTTGGCCAGCAGGCAGTTGTATCAGTGGTCGATCAATTGGTTTATTCATGTCATGGGAGACACTTTTAAAGCGTATTCAATCTGGCTTTACTCCACTGCATACTAACAAAGCCAGTGTTGATTTCTCATCTTTCTATACACATGAACACAAAGCCAGCAGGAGGCTACATCTTTTTAAATAATCCATTCAACACCTTCAGATCCCACGTGAGATCAGTGTAAGTTTCTCCCAGTTTTCAAGCTCCTGCATACAAAAGATCCCGAATGTAAGAACAAGATTACTTCAGAGAATAGATCGGTTAAATATGCATCAGCCGGCCAATGTTTTTCAGCTCGTCTCCTGCTGCTTGGTTCCTGACTAAAACCCTGCTTTCTCTCTTTGCATCCTGTTCTTTTATCAGATTTGAAGCCATAACATGATCAAATTGGCCCGGGATGACAACGGAGGAATCAGTGGAGCCTCAGAAATAAGACAAAAACACACCAAAAGTGCTTTTTGGGGGTTTCAGTGTTGTGTGGAATAAATTGATATCATTGCAGTGCAGAATTTAATAGCAGTATTGGCATGCAATGGAATGAACCTGTAAACAGAATACATCAGCAACAATATCATTATGGGGGGATCGATTACAAACATATTCAACTTTGAGCAGGTCATATACAATTTGAATAGCTCAAAGTGAGGTTCTGATGACGTAGAATAAGGCAGCCATTTGTCTTGTTTATGTGAAAAAGACTTCAAATGTGCAAGCACTGTTGAAGTGGAGGCATGTTGCTTTAAGATAACATTTCATACAGAAAAGTCCAGTTTGGGATATCCATGTTTCCAAAACACAACACAGTCATTTATAATACCATAAGAAAGAATTGTACAAAGTTTACCCATCATTTGTGTATTTATCTATTGTGAGATACCAGTGGAAATATGGCATTTTCATGAATTCACCAACTTTTTCTTTAAGAGCGCCATGGTGGTCACATTAAAATGAATAAGGGGGCTTTTCTTATAAACACAAATATTTCATATATCCTCCAAAATCAGTCTTCTGCTACAGCTCCTTCATGCACTATTATCTACTGAAATGTCTTCAAAATATCACATGACAAAATGTTTTAGCTTGACTGACAATACATTTTTTACATAAGTCAAACCTCTTTATTGTTGCCTTTAACTCACTTGTGTGTTTAACCAATCAGGTACTTTCCCTCAACGCCATGGCCCCGCCCCTTTTTTGGAAGGAAACATTTGACTGGAGGTAAATACAGATTCTGAGGTTTTCACCAATAAGAGAATTAATAATACTGTGCAGTTTTAAATCTACAAGCAGCCCAATTACGAGGGTCAGTCAGGTAAACAATCGCTCAATATCTTCTATGATGCTTCAATATATATATTTATGTTAAAATAAACAGGGGGTTGATGTCCTTTAGGCCAGTGGTTCTCAACTGGTCAGGCCTCGGCACCCACTTTTTCCTTTGTCAATAAATCGTGACCCGAAATTTGAACCACTCAAATCAATTCAACAAAAAATCGTGCTGTAAAATATACTTTTTTCAGCAGACAATATTAATCAAAGTGAAGTACAGAGCATATATCCCTTATATCCCTTCACAGAACTAAAGTGTGCTTTTAAAAAAGGTTTAATGAGACGATGGAATCAAAGCTGAACTGTATAACATAAAAAGGCTTACATGCTGAAAACCCAACCCCAGCAGGGGGTCTGGGGGGATTTTTAGAAATACTAACATATAAACTACGTATTCTGGTACACTCTGAGAAGAAAATAAATACATCTATTACCACCCGACATATTACTAATATTTGATGCCATTGTTTGTGTTTCACTTTGTTCTGACAGCTTGCTGCTCCTCACAGAGAGAAGAGCAAAGAGGGGAGAGTCTGTGTGACTTACTTTAAATTGTGGGTAAGGGTAGATAGCCCCCATTGTTCTGTGACCTGTCAGTCATCAGACCGGGGGTCATATTTCATTATGTGTTCATTTGTATCTGAAGTTGTACCCATGGATGTATAAAGAATAGTTCTACTGCAAAGTTATTCTCCGTGGGGACTTCCGGCAACATTCTTGATTCTGATTGGCCAGAAGACTCGGAAAAACATCAGCAAAGATGTTTTATTGAGAAGATGATCACTACGTGACAGAAGGGTTATGGCTAGAAAGGATCCGTCTTGTGTAAATATGACGTCACGTTCTCGTTGTAACTCTCGTTGTAATCGGAGCGGCTCGGAAACACATCTACACATGCAACATACACATTAATGCAGCAGCAATATTAATAGAGAAACATCAGACATAATAGTAAAACACTGAAAGGGAACCTTTGATTGCACCAGTTGCAGTTGCACTGCGACAACGTTGACTTGCCTGTGAATAAAAAATAAACCGTAGTGTTGGTGATCTACAGTGTTGTCATTCTTCTTTGAACAGCAAGACCGCTAACTCCCTATTTCAACAATCACACTCCCTGTCATTGACATCATTAATAGATAGTTTAGCTTCTCACCATCATTTGCTGTGGCCCACTGATGTTAACGATCGTAACTGAAAGGCTGCATGCCAAACGTAAACATTCAGCCACGTGACTTGCAAACTCTCGCGAGAGTTGTACACAAGACGGATCCTTTTAGCCATAACCTGACAGAAGTTTTCAAAACCGTTTATGGTCTCCGGTACTTCCAGTCCAACGCCTACTGCATGCACAGCGTTACAACATCGGGCCTTCAAAATAAAAGCTTGACTTTTTTCCAAAAGAAAGAAACACTTTTGGGTCGCGACCCACCAGTTGAGAACCACTGCTTTAGGCGGCAGGCTAACACTGATTTCCTTGGCTCAGTGTTTTATATTCTAATGCAGCTTCTACAGTCACTCATTTGACTTTTAACATTACAACCGTTCCCTGTACGATTGACGTTAAACTCATTAGCATCATAATGTAGCTGTGATGAAGTGTTTCCCATTGACTTACATGTATAGATTATGATCTCCGTCATTTGTGGACGCCTGAAGATACAGATATTTTCTTTCACCATCTTATTTTAAGTAAAGAAGATTGTTCTTTTGTTGTTTCACGTGCGATACATGACAAAGCAGCTTGTAGGCATGATAACACTATAGGCAGTGACGTAGCCCTGCTCTCATCTCTTTCTCATGGAGGCCAGCACAAGAGGGGTCAACAAAACAGAAAGTTAAACAGTCTCAGTTTGTGTTTGTAAGACGCTGATCTTTCTCGTTGTACCACAGGAAGTTCTGGGCGTCACAAATGAAAACTGAAGGTGTCTACTTCGTACGTAGTCTCAAACAGCAGCAACCAGCTTCAGTTCATTGCCGGTCCGAAACGTAGAGAACTGCACATAAAAACAAGGAGGTCTTCATGATCTCTTGTGGCGATTAGAAGTCCAGGATCTTCTTATGTTGTCGTCGTCTCCTATTGGTTCCCTTCCTTCCTTCCTTCCTCTTCCTCAGCCGGTACAGATCTGTCACATCTACCGGGGAGAAACAGGACAGGCTATTAATACTGAGGTTGTAAATCCTCAATGGAAACAGAATGTAAAAATAGCGAAGAGGCTGTAATCAGCTCCTGTGTGCATTCAGAAAGGCAGCTATTTCCGGATTGCACACACACACACACACACACACACACACACACACACACACACACACACACACACACACACACACACACACACAGAGGGTAGTTAACAGGATTGCCTGGCAGAATCAGATTACGTGTGAAGCGTTTTTGCGGCTGCTTATGTTTCGCTGCATTTTGACACTTTTGCACCACAATACAGTTTAACCTCATACAATATGTAGAACAGATGAACGGAGATTGCCCTTTAGATCGTACATCCCCACAGTCCGTGAAATGCCTCGTTGGAGCGAAAACCAATTTGTTGAAAGCCTGTTATCCCCACTCTCCCTTCAACCAACAGAAGCACATATGGCTGATTATTATTCAGAATGAGCACAAAGGCACGGCCTGCCTCTGATTTCCGGTTATGACTCGTTGGCTCAGCTGGGTGGGTTGGAAAGCTTAAAGCATGATTGGGGAGATAAGATGAGCTTTTGCTGTTTTTCTGCATAATAATCACCCATATGGGCGCTAACCGTTAGCCACCTGTTAAAGGGCCGTAAAGCACATGGGCTCCATCAAATACAGGCGGAGAGCCAAGGAATGAACTTTGAATAAAGAGCTTTGGGTGTTGCACAGCGAGTGTTTAGTTCCAGAGCAAAGGGTCTTTGGTTTCAAGGTAACTGGCTTTGGGAAAAAAGTGGGTTTTCGTTCCGATGGATCATCAGAAAAATGGCAAAGCAGCAGATGAACCAGCGTCTTCTAGGATGGAGTTTTTGCACAGCTATAGTCTGTGTGTCTGTATTTCTATGTGCCTTCATTCATTTATCTTAAAAAATGCTGGTTTATTTCGATTTCTATTTTGAGATGTTTATGTTTGAGAATTGTTTATTTCTACTCTTTTAACTTGTTATTACGTGCAATGCATTTTTTTGTTTTATGCTGCTGCAACAAAGTATTTTTCCAATTTGGAATTAATAAAGTACATCTGATCTTATATTATCTTATCTTATCGTATCTTATCGTATCTTATATTATCTTATCGTATCTTATGGACCAAAGAAACTGTATGTGTTACCATTTCCTCTAACTCTAATATAGCTATGTCCGCAGGTCGGATCACATTAAAAAATCCTTGGATCAACTCCAATTTGTGGCTTTGGACGACTGGATTCATAAGATTAGTCACACTTCTCCGATTTTCTAATTATTGGGGGCTCCGTCAGAGAAACTCCAAAACCAACACTCCTCCCCGAACATAGCCAGGTGTTTGGAGCACAACAACTAGCATTGTCCATCTGTCTGTTGCAGGTAAAGTGGGTATTCAAAGCAATGGTTATTTGTTTTAAGGGTAACTGGCTTTCGGACAAAAGTGGGTTTTCAGTCCAATGGATCATCAGAAAAATGGCATGGCAGCAGATGAACAAGCGTTTTCTAGGATGGAGTTTTTGCAGAGCTATTCATAGTCTATGTGTGCGGATTTCTATGGATTTATGAAACAAACGAACTGTATCTGTTGTCATTTCCTCTAACTCTAATTTAGCTATGTCCGCAGGTCGGATCACATTCAAATTTCGTAATATCAACTCCCATTTGTGGCTTTAGATGAATGGATTCATAAGATTAGTCACACTTCTCCGATTTTCTAATTATTGGGGGCTCCGTCAGAGAAACTCCAAAACCAACAATCCTCCCCGAACATAGCCAGGTGTTTGGAGCACAACAACTAGCATTGTCCATCTGTCTGTTTCAGGTAAAGAGTTGACTTTGGGACAAAAAATAGTTTTTCTTCCAATGGTACGTCAGAAAAATGTCCTGACAGCAGAGTGGTCGTTTGTACATTTCTATGTGCCTCCGTGAGTTTTCTGTTCTGTGGTTGGCCAACTGTTGTTGTTTAACTCAAAATGCTAATTGAGTTATGTACACAGGTTGGATCAGAGCCTGATTTCCAAGGATTAGGTCCTATTTGTGGCTTTGGATGACTGGATTCAAAGACAATTTTCTCATTTTCTTCAGGGCTTCGTCTGAGGAACTTTCCGAAATCAACAATCCTGCAAGCAAGCCCCCCATTACATCCGATTTGGCCAAGTAGGGAGCAATATTGTGCTTCAGCTTGTCGCAGGTAGAGTTGGTATTTCCTTTGCTTTCCGGGTAACTGACTATGGGGAAGAAAAGGTTTTCGGTCCAATGGATCGTCAGAAAAAAGGCACGCAGCAGATGAACCAATTGGATGGAGTTTTTGGAAGAGCTGTGCGTAGTTTTGTAAGTAAATCATTAGTTTTTTCTGTCTGTCGTGGTCGAACTCTTGTTGTTTCACTCAAAATGCTGAATCACCGTTATATTCTATCTTAGCTAAGTACGTAGGCTGGATCACAGCCTGATTTCGGAGCTGCCATTTGTGACTTTGGATTAAAAAGAATAAGCATTTTTCTCCATAATTCCTCCATTAACAGGGACTGCCAGGTGTTTGGAGCATAATCATTAACCTTATGCATCTGTTTGTTGCAGGTCGAGTGGGTGTTTCCGGAGCAATGGGCTTCTGCTTTCAAGGTGACAGACTTTTTGTCAAAATTGGGTTTTCGGTCTTATAGAACATCCTAAAAATGGCATGGCAGCAGATACAGTAAACCAGCTCTCTGGATTATGTGCTGTACAAAGTCATTGTCTGTTAATCATATCCACCTTCATGAGTTGTCTTTGACCAAAGAAAATGTAGCTTCCCTTCCACATAGTTTGAACTAGAGATGCTATGTTCGTAGGTCGGATCACAGCCTGATTTGGAAGGATTAGCTCCTATGTGTGGCTTGGGATGACTGTATTCAAACGTTTGGAAACCAGCAATCAGCAGCCTGACTTTGAAGGATTATCTTTGAATGACTGGATTAAAGACACTATGCACACTTTTTGATTTTGTCATTGTCGAGGCGGTTTGTCGGAGAAACGTTCCGAAAAAACTAGCCCTTCAAAAAGTGACTGGCCAGGTGTGGAGCATAATACTTTTCCATTTGCTTGTTGCAGGTAGTGTTGATATTTTCAGAGCAATGGTGGTTTTTATAGCGCTAATGGGCTGTTGGACAAATGGGATAAGGTCCTTTTGTGTTCATTAGCAACGATTTGAAATAAAAGGCAATTACATTTCACTCTAATCCACATTGGAAGCAGTTAAGCAGCAGCAGGGTTAGCCCTAACCCTAACCCTAACCCTAACAACACTGTTATTGTAGCGTCACAGCCTCAGGCACTTTATCTCTCTGCTCCACACCAACCAGTCCTTCTGATTGGTTCCCTCCTGAATTAATGCAGATTCAGCTCCTGTGGTGAAGAAACACACCCATTGCTAAGGTGTTTTTCCTCCAGAGAAAACTAAATGTGGCCTTAAGTTGTGTTACCGTCCCTTTTAATGGAGACAAATGCATCAAAATAGACTAATCTAGTTTTTTGATAAAAAAGTAGAGGATCCAGAGGTTTAAAATGACCTCAAATCCTTAATATTACTTATGTTTGTTCAAAAGGGTCCACTGGGTAAAGCAAGTTCCTGCATTGCCTGATTATAAAAACATAATTAAATCTACTTTTCTTTTTGCCGCTGCTTTTAATTGAACTATTCACATCTTAAACTGCACTGTAACTTTTATCTTTTAATGTTTCTTTTATTATCTTTTCTTTTTATTGACTGATTTTAAATGCCATTTTCTTAATGTCTTTCGTTTTTTGTAAAGCACTTTGAATTGCCTTGTGTTGAAAGGTGCTATATAAATAAACTTGCCTTGCCTTACTGGTAGCAAAGTTAGTAGTGTTGCAACATTTAGCGTCACTTCACACAACTTTTGCTTTTAGACGAAAACCCCTGATCTTCTCTCAGCTCACATTTACACGACTGTATCTGAGTTATTACAACTCCCCTCGAGTTCCTTCATATCACATGTAAGTGGGTCAGATGCAAATTCATTCATGGTGAATTCATTCATTCAGTGACTCTTCATTCATCTGCTTTTCAGGATTTGTTTCCCAGCTACAAACAAACAATTCACTCGAGTACACAAACGAGAACATATAGAACATATAATAGTTATGATTATATCTGATATCATTTGTACTGAGTACGTTGAGGTGGCCTTACATGCTCATATAAAGCACTGCTGCTGGATATATTTGGAAAACCTCAGATATCTTAAATGCTGCATGTTGAGGAATCACATCATTAATCATGGGGGTTGTTTCTTTCATTCATCTGTAACTGAGCTAGGTCATTTCATCAGGCAAAACAAGGACTCAAAGAAAAGCTGACCACCATCATTTAAAGGTGGGGTAGATCATTTTGGAGAAACCAGCTCGAGGGTGCTAGAATTTGAAAATACACAACCGGAAGAAATCTGCCAAATCAGTCGGATAATCTCCACATGTCTACCCTACTTTTATAATTTTCGATGATTCGAAATTATACATACATACATATTAAGACATGTGGAGATTATCCGATTATCCGTCTCTTAAAGGTGGGGTAGGACATTTTGGAGAAACCAGCTCGAGTGCGCTAGAATTTGAAAATACACAACCGGAAGAAATCTGCCCCTTCCTTCAGAGCCCCTCCTCCAACACACACGAACGCGCACATGACCAATGAGGGCAGAGATAAGTTTGTGCACAGATTGAAGGCTGACAGGCAGGTAGGCCATCCAGTTACTTTAGCCGGGCCGGCTCAGATGATTGGTCGAGCTTTTTACAGAACCACGGCTTCCAGAGATGATGTTTATTAATGGATTTATTGTCAAAGCACTTCAGATATTCACTGCTATCGGGATGTTAAGAGCATTCCATGGAATATAACAACAAGTGTATCTCGAGCCGGTTTCTCAAACTTACCTACCCCACCTTTAACCTTAATTTCATTTGAATAATATCTTAATTCTCGATATGAAAGACTTTAACAAGCCTCATTTCATTTCATCACTCCATTCACAAATAAAGATCAATGGGATCGCACAGAATGAAGGAGAGGCTCCTTTCTAACGAGAATAAGTTGCATCATCAAGAAATTGGCATTAAGTACAAATGAAGCAGACGTTTGAGGTGTTGCTTTTGATATATTTAGCGCCCATATAATTTCTGGTTCAAGTCAGTACCTTCCCCAGTTCATTAGAGATGCCAATAATGCTTTTAAACCACAAATGACAAAAGAGAGTGAAGCTATTTACAACCGAATGCTGAGCCAGGAATATGTAGGTGACAAAAAATGTACCTTTCATTAACAAGTGAACAAAACCCTCAAGTGTACCTTAAATGTCTATTTAACGCTAAATGGGACCTTAACTTACTAAATGAACACGTAAATAATATCATACTGTAATGGGAATACTAAAAACTAGCTATTGACACTAGCAATACATTAAAAAAACGATTACTGAGGTGATCATTAAAATAAGAAGTCAGATAATTTTCTCATAGACTTCTATGCAACGGGACTTATATTGCAAACAGTTGCCATTTTCTTTATTAAACATCTCTCTGTTTATTTGACTTTCCCTCTTTCCTAATCCAATTTCTATCTCTGTGTGAATCAGAGCTGCTGTTCACATATTTGAAGTAATGAGAGGTAACAAATAAAGTAAGAAGTAGGGGAACTTTCTCATAGACTTCTATACAATCCTGTAAACTCACCCTAAAGCAGGTTTAAGGCACTTCATGCATTGCTTTTTTGAGATATTTGACCAAACACCTCAACCAAAAACAAAGTATTGAGCTCTGATTTCACGGTATATCTTGCTCACTGGACCGTACAAAAACACCTTCAATTAACGTGAATCTCTTTGAATAAAAAGCTTTTATTCATTCGACACCTCTCCTTTTATTTAACTTTCCCTCTTTCCTAATCCAATTTCTATCTCTGTGTGAATTTATTTATTTATTGATGATTAGATTAAAAATCTCTTTTTCAAGAGAGTCCTGGCCCAAGAATGGTAACAGCACAGTTTCAGACAGTTTTACAGTTACAAACAATTAAAAGACACACAATCACAACACAGTCATACACCAAGTTTAGCCAAAGCATTTACAGACACAGCGGCCTGCTTCAAGGTCAGTTAAAGTTGCTTTGAGTGTTTCTAATGAGACCAGCTCTCTGAGTTTCAGCTCAGTTTGAAGCAGGTTCCAAGCTTGAGGGGCAGCGTAACTGAACGCCCTTTTCCCAAGTTCAGTACGGACCTTTGGTTCAGTCAAAAGGAAAAAGTTCTCGGAGCGAAGCCGATAGGATCCTGTGCATTTTCTATTTATGTACATCCTTAGATAAGGGGGAAGAGCACCAAGAATAGCCTTATATATAAGGATGTGCCAATGTTTCAGTCTACGCGTGGTCAGGGAAGACCATCCAACACGAGCGTATAGATTGCAGTGGTGCGTCAAGGATCTGAGGTTTGTGATGAATCTCAGTGCACCGTGGTAGACGGTGTCCAGCGAGTGAAGATTCATTCATATAAACCACATCTCCATAATCCAGCACAGACAGAAAGGTTGCAGACACTAGTCTCTTTTTGGCCTCATAGGAAAAACAAGACTTGTTTCGAATACGAGCTGCAGTTCACATATTTGAAGTAATGAGAGGTAACAACGTAAGAAGTAGGGGAACTTTTTAATAGACTTCGATACAATCTGACTTGTTTTTTAAACCTGTGAGTTCACACAGAATACATGCAGGTTAAAGGCACTTCATGCATTGCCTTTTTGGGATATTTGACTAAAATACCTCAAACATAAACAAAGTTTGAGTTTGGATTTCATTGTTTATCTTGCTACCGTACAAACACACCTTAAATGTACGTGAATTTCTTCGAAAAAAGGCCTTTTATTAATTCGACACGTCTCCTTTTATTTGACTTTCCCTCCTCTAGACTAATCCAATTCTATCTCTGTGTGAATCCGAGCTGCAGTTCACATATTTGATGATTACTTTTGAAGGATTTGAATCTAATACTGATGTAATCTATGCCAATCGTTAAGCCTTTTGACGCAGGCTGAATTCAATATGGTTGGGTCATTTTAGCACCATCACTTCATACTGCTTTAAAATGTGCTTTATATGCTTTATTCAAGGTCACATGACGTTTAGAGTGGATCTTATGTTTTGTAGTGACATTTTCTTTACATATAGGTCAATATAAGATCTGTTTTTAAAGTAGCTCAGATTTGAACACTTCTTCTGGCATATCCAACACCTACAGAGGTTCCTTATCTCCGCTTTACATCTGTTCTTATCTACCGTGACACTTTAATGACTAGAATGGGATTAATAATTTTCATCTTTGTGGGGATTACATTTAGGTGTTTATGTTTCAGCTCTTGGCATTCCCTCCTGTTCAGAGTGAGGGTGCTCTGAAGTCATTTCTTTATTTCTCTGAGCCTCAGGGTTTGCTATATTTTGTCCTTGCTTGTTGGCTTGCCTTTTTTACTCCATCGGGGGAAATGAGACCTTGTGGACTCTGGACTCTCTGAATCAGACTCTCTTTCCTTTCCTGGCTCACACACACACACACACACACACACACACACACACACACACACACACACACACACACACACACACACACACACACACACACACACACACACACACACATACATACATACACACACACACACACACATACATACATACATACACACACACACACACACACACACACACACACACACACACACACACACACACACACACACACACACACACACACAATGTATATATCACTTCAGGGGACATTACATTGACTTACATGCATTTCCTGGAGACTTATCCTAACCTTAACCATAACCGACACATGCCTAACCCTTACCCTTAACCTTACCCTTAACATTACCCTTAACCTTACCCTTAACCTTACCCTAACCAAGTCTTCACCCTAAAATGAATGATTCCCCTTATGGGGACCTCCAATTTGTCCCCATAAGGGAGGCGAGTCCCCACACGTGACTGTGTAAACAGATTTAGGTCTAGTATAGTAATGCTAGGCCACACACACACACACACACACACACACACACACACACACACACACACACACACACACACACACACACACAATGCAGACCTCTTGAGTAACACACCGTTGGGGAATATTGTTGTTGAACTAAAATAAATAAGATCTGGTCACAGTTGGATTGGGTTAAGGACGTCCACACCCTACATTACACCCTGCGTTGCCACTGAACATTGTATACATTCATATCATCAATCAAGTCTTCGACCAGTATTCGGAGGGAAATGCTACAGATGCAAAACTCAGGGTGAGGAACTGTGCAATATGAATGTTCTGTAACTCAAATGAACCCTAGCTTTATTTGACCTGGTTTGGCTCAGCAAGAAATGCCAGATTTGAGTTACGCTGACTCACACAACGGGACCTTTACCTCTGAGCTTTCTATTATGCACATGTAAGCCAGTAAATGTCAGAGTTCAGAGTCCCGAGTGCAGAAGACCTTTTCTTGAAATCAAAATCCTCTATTGGTGGAACAACATCAAGACTCTGAGACAGACTGAAAGAAAACACTTTTCAACATAAAAGGGGAAAACAAAGACAGATCTTGACATGACAAAAGGAAACAGGGAAATCTATCACGCATCATAACAGTAAGTGGAATAAAACTATAAACTTTAAGCTTTACTGCAGATTTATTTCCAATTTCACGCACAGTCATGTTATTTTGTGCGTCTCTTGAAAGTAATCGGAACAGCTGGTATTTATTATTGTGTCTCTGGCATGGCTTCTTATTTTGTATCCTTTCCTTAAGTCTGCAGTATGGAGTGTCACACGGATTGGTTTAAACAAGACAACGTCGATAAAGTATATCTGTTTTCTCTGAATGTTGTTCTTTGTACTGTCTCTTGTTGTCTTCCTCTCCACAGAGTCCGTCCGGCCCATGCTGGTTGAAAATCTTTATTGAAACATATTTGCTAAGCTTCTCTCTATCAGCTTCCTAGTGTTACTAATGAAATGTGCTGATGCATGACTGAGCTCCGCTGGAAGAATGGAAACCAGACTGATGATATTGTTGACTGAATATAAGGAGTAGACACAGTCACAGGGAGGTCAATTATTGGTTTGTGCATGGGCGTAATTTCCACTGGGGACAGGGGGGACATGTCCCCCCCACTTTTCAAATGTGTTTATTTAATTTTTTTACGCAAGCGGTCATCGTCACGGAGGAGCATGTGTGTGTGGCACGAGCGCATTTTGTGAGAGAGAGACAGAGAGAGAGAGACAGAGAGAGAGAGAGAGAGAGAGAGAGAGAGAGAGAGAGAGAGAGAGAGAGATACGGGGGTTGTTGTTAGCATCTGGTGCTAGCTCGGAGCTAACGGAGATTAGAAGCTTTTTCAACAATAAGAGTCCTCTCCTGTCGGACTGAGAGGCTGAGATAACGTCAGTTCAGTGAGGTAAAGGACTCACTGAGCGATTAGCTTGTAAACTTTAGTCTAAGTTATCTCAGTGGGTCTCAAACGGTTTGGTCATCTATGTAAACAAATATTTCCATCAGTTTAATAATAAATTAAATCGAGAACAATGTTTCACTGTTTTGTGTGTCCCCCACTTCTCAGACCAAAGTTACACCCTTGGGTTTGTGGACCACATATTTGAAGCCTTGAGTTTTGCATGTTGGTGTCAGGCCCAAAATATTACAATTTGCTTTAATTGCATTAAAAATTAAACCGTAATTTATTTAAGTTGGAAACGATAACACCATGGTAGCAAACTGTCAATCACAAGGAAGCCCCGCCCTAAAACATTCCCTGTTTTATCGTCTATTTGACTCTTAATGGGACCATCATTTTGAAAAATAGACATTATGCTGTATTGAAAAAGACTTGCATTTAGAGATTGAGACCAAAAAGTTACAAAAAACAAGTTTTCTGAGGTAGTAACTCAAGTAAGAAGTAGGGTATTTTGTCATAGACTCCTATACAATCTTAATGCCTTTGTAACCAGTGGAGTCGCCCCCTGCTGGCCATTACATATAGTGAAGGTTTGTGCATTTACTTAACTTTTTAGACCTGGAAGTTCCTGCTTCTGTATTTATTTTCACCTATCTTCATCATCAGGTGACACATAGGTATTGTAGTTCTTTGGTTGATGATATGTCTCATCGCCTTGGCTCGGAAACACAATCTGCTTCTATAATCTGGAAGCTTTAAAATGAATACAGGTTATATATGTCCCTCTCTAATGCTCCGTGTCATTAGAGTCACGTTCTGTTGCTGTTATAATAGCATCAGTGGGCAATAAATAGAAACGTGAGTGAGTCCAGCTGTTGACTGGAGACTTGGCTCTCAGCCCTAACTGTTGGGAAAACACTGAATATCCTCTTCCAACATGAGAGTCACGTGCTAACAAAGGTATCCCAACTGCAGCTGTGAACATGACAGGATGTGTGATTACCTAGAAGAGCATCAGGACTGTTTGAGGCAGATGATAGCTATGTGATTAACATGATGATTCAGCCTCTATGGAGAGAGACATCAAGCATGCTCATTTCTGACGTGGAGCTAATCTGAAGTAAACATTGAATACTGCTTTCTATTCCTCCATCTTGTGACTGTGTAACTCCCTCTCTTGGATATCAGCATGTGAAGGACACTGTTCAGGAACTAGTCTCTGTATGTGATGACTCCTTCCATTCTGGAGAGGATCACAGATACATGGATCCTGAGGCTGAAGCTCAAGCTGGTGACGAGTGATAATTAGCATTTTGAATTTTTTTGAATAAGTGAACATTTTGAGATTTTGAGAAAAGTCCACATTTTGAGAAAAAGTGAGAATTTTTAGAAAGTGAGCATTTTGAGATCTTGAGAAGAATTTTTGAGAAAAAGTGATAATTTTGAGAAAAAGTGATAATTTTGAGAAAAAGTGATGATTTTTTGAAAAAAGTGATAATTTTTAGAAAAAGTGAGATTTTTTTTATTTTGAGAGAAAGTCAGAATTTTGAGATTTCTAGAAAAAGTGAGAATTTTGAGATTTTTTTTGAAAAAAGTGAGCATTTTGAGATTTTGAGAAAAGTCCAAATTTTGAGAAAAAGTGAGAATTTTTAGAAAGTGAGAATTTTGAGATCTTGAGAAAAAAGTGATAATTTTTGAGAAAAAGTGATAATTTTTGGAAAGTGATAATTTTGAGATTTTGAGAGAAAGTGATAATTTTTAGAATTTTAGAAAAAGTCATAATTTTGAGAAAAAGTCAGGATTTTGTAAATGACAGGATTTATGATTACCTACAAGAACCGGTATTCCTCCATCTTGTGACTGTGTAACTCCCTCTCTTGGATATCAGCATGTGAAGGACACTGCTCAGGAACTAGTTGATGCTCTGTATGTGATGACTCCTTCCCTTCTGGAGAGGATCACAGATATATGGATCCTGAGGCTGAAGCTCAAGCCGGGGACCAGGGAGATTTTTCTAACACTAAAGTCCCTCGTTTATTTTGCAATCTAATTTCTCCGCTGTCCTGTTTCCATCAGACCGCCCTAGCTGTTTCAGTGGCAGCCAAATAACCTTCTGCCCAGTTTGGCAGCGTCTCAAGGTGCATTTCCATCGCTCTCTGCCAAAGCCCGATCATTGAGAGCTCATCAGAGACGGAGATGAGTGCATCTCAATATGCTGAGGGAGGAAGTGAGGGTTCACTGACAGGCAGTCATTTCCTGAAGCTCCACCGACAGCAGAATGCTTTCCTGCTGCATCTTTTCAGACTTGTATCATGATATTTGAAGTGTTTACACCATTTTCAAGTTTCAAGGCTTTATCGTCATGTGCACATTAGCTACAGTGAATGAAAAACTGAAGTCACAGGCTCCTCCAACAGAGCAACATGAATATATATAGGACGTAAAACAAACAAAACAGATCAAATAGTGCAAGAGACTGTTTGGAGATGTGCAAGTAAATGGAATGATTAAGAATGTGTTCAATAGTCATATGGCCTGTGGGATAAAACTGTCCCTGAGTCTGGTGGTTTCAGAGCTGATGGATTAAGTAGACACATTATAATGATTTCCATCTCCTCTAACAGGAGCGCAGGCAGAAAGATGAACTGGGTCATTGTTGTGCTTATCATCGGATTGTTGTTATTTATTTCACACCTGAACACATTCAACCTGGAAAGGCAGACAACTGACATTTTGAAAATAAACTGCTGGGTCTTTTTGGATGAAAAGTGCCTGGGAGTCGAAGTCTTATCCGGGTGGTTCTGGGTGGAATAATGGATGAATGTCTATGGTGAAAGTTTGTGTTCCAGCTCCTGGTTGTGTTTCAGTGTTTCAGTGTTTCTGTGTGTCTGTGTTTCAGTGTGTCTGTGTTTCAGTGTGTCTGTGTGTCTGTGTGTCTGTGTGTCTGTGTGTCTGTGTTTCAGTGTGTCTGTGTTTCAGTGTGTCTGTGTGTCTGTGTGTCTGTGTGTCTGTGTTTCAGTGTGTCTGTGTTTCAGTGTTTCAGTGTTTCAGTGTTTCAGTGTGTCTGTGTGTCTGTGTGTCTGTGTGTCTGTGTTTCAGTGTGTCTGTGTTTCAGTGTTTCTGTGTGTCTGTGTTTCAGTGTGTCTGTGTTTCAGTGTTTCAGTGTTTCAGTGTTTCAGTGTGTCTGTGTGTCTGTGTGTCTGTGTTTCAGTGTGTCTGTGTTTCAGTGTGTCTGTGTGTCTGTGTGTCTGTGTTTCAGTGTGTCTGTGTTTCAGTGTGTCTGTGTGTCTGTGTGTCTGTGTGTCTGTGTTTCAGTGTGTCTGTGTTTCAGTGTGTCTGTGTGTCTGTGTGTCTGTGTTTCAGTGTTTCTGTGTTTCAGTGTGTCTGTGTTTCAGTGTTTCAGTGTTTCAGTGTTTCTGTGTGTCTGTGTGTCTGTGTGT
Source organism: Pogonophryne albipinna (assembly GCA_028583405.1). Lineage (NCBI taxonomy): Eukaryota > Metazoa > Chordata > Actinopteri > Perciformes > Artedidraconidae > Pogonophryne > Pogonophryne albipinna. The sequence goes on from JAPTMU010000115.1 coordinate 584,368, forward strand.
CTGTGTTTCAGTGTGTCTGTGTTTCAGTGTGTCTGTGTGTCTGTGTGTCTGTGTTTCAGTGTGTCTGTGTTTCAGTGTGTCTGTTTCAGTGTGTCTGTGTGTCTGTGTTTCAGTGTTTCAGTGTGTCTGTGTTTCAGTGTGTCTGTGTGTCTGTGTGTCTGTGTTTCAGTGTTTCAGTGTGTCTGTGTTTCAGTGTTTCAGTGTGTCTGTGTGTCTGTGTTTCAGTGTTTCAGTGTGTCTGTGTTTCAGTGTGTCTGTGTGTCTGTGTTTCAGTGTTTCAGTGTTTCAGTGTGTCTGTTTCAGTGTGTCTGTGTTTCAGTGTTTCAGTGTGTCTGTGTTTCAGTGTGTCTGTGTGTCTGTGTGGTCTGTGTTTCAGTGTTTCAGTGTTTCAGTGTGTCTGTGTTTCAGTGTTTCAGTGTGTCTGTGTGTCTGTGTGTCTGTGTTTCAGTGTTTCAGTGTTTCAGTGTGTCTGTGTTTCAGTGTTTCAGTGTGTCTGTGTGTCTGTGTTTCAGTGTGTCTGTGTGTCTGTGTTTCAGTGTTTCAGTGTGTCTGTGTTTCAGTGTGTCTGTGTGTCTGTGTGTCTGTGTTTCAGTGTTTCAGTGTTTCAGTGTGTCTGTGTTTCAGTGTTTCAGTGTGTCTGTGTTTCAGTGTGTCTGTGTGTCTGTGTTTCAGTGTGTCTGTGTTTCAGTGTGTCTGTTTCAGTGTGTCTGTGTGTCTGTGTTTCAGTGTTTCAGTGTGTCTGTGTTTCAGTGTGTCTGTGTGTCTGTGTTTCAGTGTTTCAGTGTTTCAGTGTGTCTGTGTTTCAGTGTTTCAGTGTGTCTGTGTGTCTGTGTGTCTGTGTTTCAGTGTTTCAGTGTTTCAGTGTGTCTGTGTTTCAGTGTTTCAGTGTGTCTGTGTGTCTGTGTTTCAGTGTTTCAGTGTGTCTGTGTTTCAGTGTGTCTGTGTGTCTGTGTTTCAGTGTTTCAGTGTTTCAGTGTGTCCTGTGTTTCAGTGTTTCATGTGTTTCAGTGTTTCAGTGTTTCAGTGTGTCTGTGTTTCATGTGTGTCTGTGTGTCTGTGTTTCAGTGTGTCTGTGTTTCAGTGTTTCAGTGTTTCAGTGTGTCATGTGTTTCAGTGTGTCTAAGTGTGTCTGTGTTTCAGTGTTTCAGTGTGTCTGTGTGTCATGTGTGTCTGTGTTTCTGTGTGTCTGTGTTCAGTGTTTTCAGTGTTTCATGTGTGTCTGTGTTTCAGTGTGTTCAGTGTTTCAGTGTGTCTGTGTTTCAGTGTTTCGTGTGTCTGTCAGTGTGTCTGTGTTTCAGTGTTTCAGTGTGTCTGTGTTTCAGTGTTTCAGTGTGTCTGTGTGTCAGTGTTTCAGTGTGTCTGTGTTTCAGTGTGTCATGTGTTTCAGTGTTTCAGTGTGTCTGTGTTTCAGTGTTTCAGTGTTTCAGGTGTGTCTGTGTTTCAGTGTTTCTGTGTTTCAGTGTGTCTGTGTTTCATGTGTGTCTGTGTTTCAGTGTGTCTGTGTGTCTGTTGTTTCAGTGTGTCAGTGTTTCAGTGTGTCTGTGTGTCTGTGTTTCAGTGTTTCAGTGTGTCTGTGTTCAGTGTGTCTGTGTTTTCAGTGTGTCTGTGTTTCAGTGTTTCAGTGTGTCTGTGTTCAGTGTTCAGTGTGTCTGTGTTTCATGTGTTTCAGTGTTTCAGTGTTTCAGTGTGTCAGTGTGTCAGTGTGTCTGTGTTTCAGTGTTTCAGTGTTTCAGTGTTTCTGTGTGTCTGTGTTTCAGTGTTTCAGTGTTTCAGTCAGTGTTTCAGTGTTTCAGTGTTTCTGTGTGTCTGTGTTTCAGTGTTTCTGTGTGTCTGTGTTTCAGTGTTTCAGTGTTTCAGTGTGTCTGTGTTTCAGTGTTTCAGTGTGTCAGTGTTTCAGTGTTTCAGTGTTTCTGTGTGTCTGTGTTTCAGTGTTTCTGTGTGTCTGCGTTTCAGTGTTTCAGTGTGTCTGTGTGTCTGTGTTTCAGTGTTTCAGTGTGTCTGTGTGTCTGTGTGTCTGTGTGTCTGTGTTTCAGTGTGTCTGTGTTTCAGTGTTTCAGTGTGTCTGTGTGTCTGTGTGTCTGTGTTTCAGTGTGTCTGTGTTTCTGTGTGTCAGTGTTTCAATGTTTCAGTGTTTCAGTGTGTCTGTGTTTCAGTGTTTCAGTGTGTCTGTGTTTCAGTGTTTCAGTGTGTCTGTGTTTCAGTGTGTCTGTGTGTCTGTGTTTCAGTGTGTCTGTGTGTCTGTGTTTCAGTGTTTCAGTGTGTCTGTGTTTCAGTGTGTCTGTGTTTCAGTGTGTCTGTGTGTCTGTGTTTCAGTGTGTCTGTGTTTCAGTGTTTCAGTGTTTCAGTGTGTCAGTGTTTCAGTGTTTCAGTGTGTCAGTGTGTCTGTGTTTCAGTGTGTCTGTGTTTCAGTGTGTCTGTGTTTCTGTGTGTCAGTGTTTCAATGTTTCAGTGTTTCAGTGTTTCATTGTGTCAGTGTTTCAGTGTTTCAGTGTGTCTGTGTTTCAGTGTGTCTGTGTGTCTGTGTTCCAGTGTGTCTGTGTTCAGTGTGTCATGTGTGTCTGTGTTTCAGTGTTTCAGTGTGTCTGTGTTCAGTGTGTCTGTGTGTCTGTGTTTCAGTGTGTCTGTGTGTCTGTGTTCAGTGTTTCTAGTTTGTGTTCAGTGTTTCAGTGTGTCTGTGTTTCAGGTTTCAGTGTGTCTGGTTTCAGTGTGTCTGTGTGTCTGTTGTTTCAGTTGTTTCAGTGTGTCTGTGTTTCAGTGTTTTGCTCGTGTCTGTGTGTCGTGTTTCAGTGTTTTCTGTGTTTCAGTGTGTCAGTGTGTCTGTGTTTCTGTGTTTCAGTTGTGTCTGTGTTTCAGTGTGTCTGTGTTTCATTGTGTCTTGCTGTGTTTCAGGTGTTCTGTGTGTTCTGTGTTTCAGTGTTTCAGTGTGTCTGTGTTTCAGTGTGTCTGTGTTTCAATGTGTCTGTGTTTCAGTGTTTCAGTGTGTCTGTGTGTCTGTGCTTATGTGTTTCAGTGTGTCTGTGTTTCAGTGTGTCTGTGTTTCAGTGTGTCTGTGTTTCAGTGTTTCAGTGTGTCTGTGTTTCAGTGTGTCTGTGTTTCAGTGTTTCAGTGTGTCTGTGATTCAGTGTTTCTGTGTGTCTGTGTTTCAGTGTGTCTGTGTTTCAGTGTTTCAGTGTGTCTGTGTGTCTGTGTTTCAGTGTTTCAGTGTGTCAGTGTGTCTGCGTTTCAGTGTTTCAGTGTGTCTGTGTGTCTGTGTTTCAGTGTTTCAGTGTGTCTGTGTGTCTGTGTTTCAGTGTTTCTGTGTTTCAGTGTTTCAGTGTTTCAGTGTGTCTGTGTGTCTGTGTTTCAGTGTTTCTGTGTTTCAGTGTTTCAGTGTGTCTGTGTGTCTGTGTTTCAATGTGTCTGTGTTTCAGTGTTTCAGTGTGTCTGTGTGTCTGTGCTTATGTGTTTCAGTGTGTCTGTGTTTCAGTGTGTCTGTGTTTCAGTGTGTCTGTGTTTCAGTGTTTCAGTGTGTCTGTGTTTCAGTGTGTCTGTGTTTCAGTGTTTCAGTGTGTCTGTGATTCAGTGTTTCTGTGTGTCTGTGTTTCAGTGTGTCTGTGTTTCAGTGTTTCAGTGTGTCTGTGTGTCTGTGTTTCAGTGTTTCAGTGTGTCAGTGTGTCTGCGTTTCAGTGTTTCAGTGTGTCTGTGTGTCTGTGTTTCAGTGTTTCAGTGTGTCTGTGTGTCTGTGTTTCAGTGTTTCTGTGTTTCAGTGTTTCAGTGTTTCAGTGTGTCTGTGTGTCTGTGTTTCAGTGTGTCTGTGTTTCAGTGTTTCAGTGTTTCAGTGTTTCTGTGTGTCTGTGTGTCTGTGTTTCAGTGTGTCTGTGTTTCAGTGTTTCAGTGTTTCAGTGTTTCAGTGTGTCTGTGTTTCTGTGTTTCAGTGTTTCTGTGTTTCAGTGTGTCTGTGTGTCTGTGTTTCAGTGTTTCTGTGTTTCAGTGTGTCTGTGTGTCTGTGTGTCTGTGTTTCAGTGTTTCAGTGTTTCTGTGTTTCAGTGTGTCTGTGTGTCTGTGTGTCTGTGTTTCAGTGTGTCTGTGTGTCTGTGTTTCAGTGTTTCAGTGTGTCTGTGTTTCAGTGTGTCTGTGTGTCTGTGTGTCTGTGTTTCAGTGTTTCAGTGTTTCAGTGTGTCTGTTTCAGTGTGTCTGTGTGTCTGTGTTTCAGTGTTTCAGTGTGTCTGTGTGTCTGTGTGTCTGTGTTTCAGTGTTTCAGTGTTTCAGTGTGTCTGTGTTTCAGTGTTTCAGTGTGTCTGTGTTTCAGTGTGTCTGTGTGTCTGTGTTTCAGTGTTTCTGTGTGTCTGTGTTTCAGTGTTTCAGTGTTTCAGTGTGTCTGTGTTTCAGTGTTTCAGTGTGTCTGTGTTTCAGTGTGTCTGTGTGTCTGTGTTTCAGTGTTTCAGTGTTTCTGTGTGTCTGTGTTTCTGTGTTTCTGTGTGTCTGTGTTTCAGTGTGTCTGTGTTTCAGTGTGTCTGTGTTTCAGTGTTTCTGTGTGTCTGTGTTTCAGTGTTTCAGTGTGTCTGTGTGTCTGTGTTTCAGTGTTTCTGTGTGTCTGTGTTTCAGTGTGTCTGTGTGTCTGTGTTTTAGTGTGTCTGTGTGTCTGTGTTTCAGTGTGTCTGTGTTTCAGTGTTTCTGTGTTTCAGTGTTTCAGTGTGTCTGTGTTTCAGTGTTTCAGTGTGTCTGTGTTTCAGTGTTTCAGTGTTTCTGTGTGTCTGTGTTTCAGTGTTTCTGTGTTTCAGTGTGTCTGTGTTTCTGTGTGTCTGTGTTTCAGTGTGTCTGTGTGTCAGTGTTTCAGTGTGTCTGTGTGTCTGTGTTTCAGTGTTTCAGTGTGTCTGTGTTTCAGTGTGTCTGTGTTTCAGTGTTTCAGTGTGTCTGTGTTTCAGTGTTTCAGTGTGTCAGTGTTTCAGTGTGTCTGTGTGTTGGTGTTTCAGTGTTTCAGTGTTTCAGTGTGTCTGTGTTTCTGTGTTTCAGTGTTTCAGTGTTTCAGTGTGTCAGTGTGTCTGTGTGTCTGTGTTTCAGTGTTTCAGTGTTTCAGTGTGTCTGTGTTTCAGTGTTTCAGTGTTTCAGTGTGTCTGTGTGTCTGTGTTTCAGTGTTTCAGTGTGTCAGTGTTTCAGTGTTTCAGTGTTTCTGTGTGTCTGTGTTTCAGTGTTTCAGTGTTTCAGTGTGTCTGTGTGTCTGTGTTTCAGTGTGTCTGTGTGTCTGTGTGTCTGTGTTTCAGTGTGTCTGTGTTTCAGTGTTTCAGTGTGTCTGTGTTTCTGTGTGTCTGTGTTTCAGTGTGTCTGTGTTTCTGTGTGTCAGTGTTTCAATGTTTCAGTGTTTCAGTGTGTCTGTGTTTCAGTGTTTCAGTGTGTCTGTGTTTCAGTGTGTCTGTGTTTCAGTGTTTCTGTGTGTCTGTGTTTCAGTGTTTCAGTGTGTCTGTGTGTCTGTGTTTCAGTGTTTCTGTGTGTCTGTGTTTCAGTGTGTCTGTGTGTCTGTGTTTCAGTGTTTCAGTGTGTCTGTGTTTCAGTGTGTCTGTGTGTCTGTGTTTCAGTGTGTCTGTGTTTCAGTGTTTCAGTGTTTCAGTGTGTCAGTGTTTCAGTGTTTCAGTGTGTCAGTGTTTCAGTGTTTCAGTGTGTCTGTGTTTCAGTGTGTCTGTGTTTCTGTGTGTCAGTGTTTCAATGTTTCAGTGTTTCAGTGTTTCAGTGTGTCAGTGTTTCAGTGTTTCAGTGTGTCTGTGTTTCAGTGTGTCAGTGTGTCTGTGTTTCTGTGTGTCTGTGTTTCAGTGTTTCAGTGTTTCTGTGTTTCAGTGTGTCTGTGTTTCTGTGTGTCTGTGTTTCAGTGTGTCTGTGTTTCAGTGTTTCAGTGTGTCATTGTTTCAGTGTGTCTGTGTTTCAGTGTTTCAGTGTGTCTGTGTTTCAGTGTTTCAGTGTGTCTGTGTGTCTGTGTTTCAGTGTTTCAGTGTTTCAGTGTGTCAGTGTTTCAGTGTTTCAGCGTGTCTGTGTTTCTGTGTTTCAGTGTGTCAGTGTTTCAGTGTTTCAGCGTGTCAGTGTTTCAGTGTGTCTGTGTTTCAGTGTGTCTGTGTTTCAGTGTTTCAGTGTTTCAGTGTTTCAGTGTGTCTGTGTTTCAGTGTGTCTGTGTTTCAATGTGTCTGTGTTTCAGTGTGTCTGTGTGTCTGTGCTTCTGTGTTTCAGTGTGTCTGTGTTTCAGTGTGTCTGTGTTTCAGTGTGTCTGTGTTTCAGTGTTTCAGTGTGTCTGTGTTTCAGTGTTTCAGTGTGTCTGTGATTCAGTGTTTCTGTGTGTCTGTGTTTCAGTGTGTCTGTGTTTCAGTGTTTCAGTGTGTCTGTGTGTCTGTGTGTCTGTGTTTCAGTGTGTCTGTGTTTCTGTGTTTCAGTGTTTCAGTGTGTCTGTGTGTCTGTGTTTCAGTGTTTATGTGTTTCAGTGTTTCAGTGTGTCTGTGTTTCAGTGTTTCTGTGTGTCTGTGTGTCTGTGTGTCTGTGTTTCAGTGTGTCTGTGTTTCAGTGTTTCAGTGTGTCAGTGTGTCTGTGTTTCAGTGTTTCAGTGTGTCAGTGTGTCTGTGTTTCAGTGTTTCAGTGTGTCTGTGTCTCTGTGTTTCATTGTGTCTGTGTTTCAGTGTGTCTGTGTTTCAGTGTGTCTGTGTGTCTGTGTTTCAGTGTTTCTGTGTTTCATTGTGTCTGTGTGTCTGTGTTTCAGTGTTTCAGTGTTTCTGTGTTTCAGTGTTTCAGTGTGTCTGTGTTTCAGTGTTTCAGTGTTTCTGTGTGTCTGTGTTTCAGTGTGTCTGTGTGTCTGTGTGTCTGTGTTTCAGTGTTTCAGTGTGTCTGTGTGTCTGTGTGTCTGTGTTTCAGTGTGTCTGTGTGTCAGTGTGTCTGTGTTTCAGTGTTTCAGTGTGTCTGTGTTTCAGTGTTTCAGTGTGTCTGTGTGTCTGTGTTTCTGTGCTTCAGTGTGTTTCAGTGTTTCAGTGTGTCAGTGTGTCTGTGTTTCAGTGTTTCAGTGTGTCTGTGTTTCAGTGTGTCTGTGTGTCTGTGTTTCAGTGTGTCTGTGTGTCTGTGTTTCAGTGTGTCTGTGTGTCTGTGTTTCAGTATTTCAGTGTGTCTGTGTTTCAGTGTTTCAGTGTGTCAGTGTTTCAGTGTGTCTGTGTGTCTGTGTTTCAGTGTTTCAGTGTGTCTGTGTTTCAGTGTGTCTGTGTTTCAGTGTTTCAGTGTGTCTGTGTTTCAGTGTGTCTGTGTGTCTGTGTTTCAGTGTTTCAGTGTGTCTGTGTTTCAGTGTGTCTGTGTGTCTGTGTTTCAGTGTGTCTGTGTGTCTGTGTTTCAGTGTGTCTGTGTGTCTGTGTTTCAGTGTGTCAGTGTGTCTGTGTTTCAGTGTTTCAGTGTGTCTGTGTTTCAGTGTGTCTGTGTTTCAGTGTGTCTGTGTGTCTGTGTTTCAGTGTGTCTGTGTGTTTGTGTTTCAGTATTTCAGTGTGTCTGTGTTTCAGTGTTTCAGTGTGTCAGTGTGTCTGTGTTTCAGTGTGTCTGTGTGTCTGTGTTTCAGTGTTTCAGTGTGTCTGTGTTTCAGTGTTTCAGTGTGTCTGTGTTTCAGTGTTTCAGTGTGTCTGTGTGTCTGTGTTTCTGTGCTTCAGTGTGTCTGTGTTTCAGTGTTTCAGTGTGTCTGTGTGTCTGTGTTTCAGTGTGTCTGTGTGTCTGTGTTTCAGTGTGTCAGTGTGTCTGTGTTTCAGTGTTTCAGTGTGTCTGTGTTTCAGTGTGTCTGTGTTTCTGTGTTTCAGTGTGTCTGTGTGTCTGTGTTTCAGTGTGTCTGTGTGTTTGTGTTTCAGTGTTTCAGTGTGTCTGTGTTTCAGTGTTTCAGTGTGTCAGTGTGTCTGTGTTTCAGTGTGTCTGTGTGTCTGTGTTTCAGTGTTTCAGTGTGTCTGTGTTTCAGTGTTTCAGTGTGTCTGTGTTTCAGTGTTTCATTGTGTCTGTGTGTCTGTGTTTCTGTGCTTCAGCGTGTCTGTGTTTCAGTGTTTCAGTGTGTCTGTGTGTCTGTGTTTCTGTGCTTCTGTGTTTCAGTGTTTCTGTGCTTCTGCGTTTCAGTGTGTCTGTGTGTCTGTGTTTCAGTGTTTCAGTGTGTCTGTGTGTCTGTGTGTCTGTGTTTCTGTGCTTCTGTGTTTCAGTGTTTCAGTGTTTCTGTGCTTCTGTGTTTCAGTGTTTCTGTGCTTCTGTGTTTCAGTGTTTCAGTGTTTCAGTGAGTCTGTGTTTCAGTGTTTCAGTGTGTCTGTGTTTCAGTGTTTCTGTGCTTCTGTGTTTCAGTGTGTCTGTGTGTCTGTGTTTCTGTGTTTCAGTGTTTCAGTGTTTCAGTGCTTCTGTGTGTCAGCGTTGGTTTCCCCAAAAGTGGGCGGGGCTGTAAAGTGACGTAGATTTTACTCTCATCTATTATTCAAAACCATTCTTTATATTCTAACGTAAATTACATGCCAGTGTTTTATCTTTTTATTTGAAATCGTATAATGTCGGACTTGTTTTCCCGTCTGTGAGGAAAAGAAATGGCTTAGAGCCTCAAATACTGAAATCTGTATTTTTGAAAGTCTTTTTTTCCTTCTAATTTGTTATTCTTTTCTAAATAACACACTGTTATTTAGAAAAGAATAACACACAATTATCCTTGTTTTTATTTATTCGTTTAATTCTATATTCTTGGGCTTTTTAGCCGTAAATAAAGTCACCGGAAACAGACGTAGGCCTATAAGGGACATTTCGAGGATACACACCACAAACCCACTGAACAGATTACCCAAGATCCTCAGCTTGAAGCTCGTTGATTGGATATTTTAGCCGCAATGCATGTTGGGATATGATGTTAATGCGATATGATATCCGAAAACATTTTTTAAAAATAAAATAATACTTTATTCCGAGTGTTCTTGCTTTTCTCTTTGGAAGTCATCACATAACGGCATTGTAATACATGGTTCGGCTGCATTACATATTACACATCTGCCGTAGTTCTTTATTTATAGAGCCCTGATGAGAAGACTTCTGGACAAACAGGAGAACTTCCGCCAAAACTGAATATGCGACGTGGATCATAAATATATCAACAATTAAACAACACCTTGCATTTCTTTTCACAAAATACGTCTCCTTGCAGTAACAATAGTAATTCGGCTGACTTTTATATTTGATCCAATTGGTAGATAGGTTATATTTACACCATAACGGTGCACAGCTGATAGAAAAGGACTTGTAGTTTTTAAAGATATTACTGATTTTCTTTGAATATAAGAATGTAAATACTGAGTTGAGAGAATAGTCAGGGGATTTGGGTGATGGGAGACACATCTATGGAATCACAATTTCAATAGCTTACCATTAAATGACAGATATGCCTTTCTGTCTGTGATGTTTTACAAATCAGATATTAATGTGTAGAAGTAAAGCATGAGAAATAGTATAGCAATATCCTGTACAATTATGTAAAAACACGAATAAAACTACACATCTTCAGATGTTATACATACATAAGTGTCCTACACTAATAATACAAAGTTATTATTAGTATGCTGTGTGTACCTTGTGTGCACCGCCTAGTGGTTAAAGCACGTCATTGAATTATTTTTGGTTGAATAATGTTATTTGATTAAAACAATATTAAGAGTACATACTTTCATAGGGGGAAAGTAGAAGGTCAATGATAGAAATATAGAATATTAAAAAATCAAGAAGATACTGTAAGTGATCTCTACAATAAAACAGTTTAGTGCTGGATGTACAAAGATATTAATAGGAGGATGTGCAAAACAGACAAACTAATTAACCTTTATTAACACATTAAAGAATACTTTAGGTTAAGGTCTGTCACGGCTGGAGGGCAAGGTACACAGGACCCAAATGCAGAATATCCAAATTCAAAATACTTTTGTTGCAAAACTAGCAACAAAGTAAAACTAAGGCAAGGCAAAAACACAAAAATCCCTCTGAACAAAAACCCTTCCAACAACATCAATAATCCCACAAAGACAGACAGAAAAACCAGAACTTAAATGCACACAAACTAATCAACTGAACAGGACACAGGTGAGGGGGGAGGAGACAACACAGGGCACCAGGTGCACACAATCAGCAGTAACAGAAAAGACGGGAGGAGGAACACAGAGACAGGAAACCAAAGACAGAACTAGACATGACAAAAACACAACACAGACAGATCGTGACAAGGTCTTCTTTCAAATAAGAAAAAAGCTTTGGGGGTATCTATCTACAGATAAATATTAAGCCTGACAAAGTACTTAACGTCTAATATATTGCTTCCCTGCAATGTTAACTATGTTGAAGCACTTATTTTAACTGATATTATACACATTAATTATACTCTTATGTAGATAGAATAAGAAATGTGCAGAATGTGACAGTTTAATGGTGGAGGTACACACATATTGATAGATGTCTTGTAATGCGCTGTTGAGGAACTTGTTACCCAAGTTTTTCATTCATTGCATAACTACACCGTAGTTGTGTATATGATATGTCAATAAACCTTAGAAAATCTTGAAATCTTGAAAGGGATGTGCAAAATAGCCATTATATACAGTTTTTAATTAACTATTAGTAGAGAATAACGAGTAATGAATATACTTTATAGAGCTCTGCAGATAAATGTTTAGTCTTCTCAAGCACCAACTATCAAATATCTCTCCTGATTTTTGGCACTTGACAATCACCTTCCCCTGAATTTAACTCAGGTGTAACTAAAGTCTGATTTAAGGGTTGTTTATATTTCACATCATTAATCAGAATCTGCAAAGTAACTCAAATAAATGTAGTGGAGTAAAAATACCAGGTTAACCTCTGAATTGTAGTGGAGTAGAATTACAAAGTAACAATGAGCTGTCGTGTGGGTATATATTAATGCTGCCCATTATGGATACAAGCGATTTTCACCCATTTAATAATTATATGTTTTAAATGTGTACACACCAATGTGTTTCCTATCGCCTAAACCTCCAGGGCTGTACACAGTTTAATACTGTCAACTTCTCATTTTGGGAAAAACGAAAACGTCTTTTAAAACTACAATTCCCAGTAGAGACGTGCCATAGAGAACATGTTGCGAAACACAATAGCCAGCATGTGTAGTTCTGGGGGGGCGTTCGAGTCCAGTTTTGAATAGTCTGCCGTGGTTTCGTTCCATTCCAAAGAGCTTGACGCTTGGCGTAACCTTGGGGCACTGCCACTCCAACATCCAATCCCAGAGTTTGAAGATTAATCACGGGGTTTGTCAACGGGACTGTAGTCCCAAACAATAGCTGGGGATTATGGGTAGTGTAGTGTCTTTTTTCGGATATCATATTGCATTAACAACACCACATCTGAAGCCACAGAGCTCTTCTTTATCCTTTCTTCTTAGAGGAAGTTCAGAAACACTGAACTCTGGATTTGTTTTAATGTTTGAGGTGCAATAAACGACACAGCAGCTTTTTGAAATGATAAAAGCATTATTTTCTGCCTCGCTCATGAGAGTAACAGCTGGAGAAATTACAGCCTCGCCTACTGATTTCAAATGTGTGCTCTAAACTGATATTTATAAATGACTATTATCATTATTATAAGCAAGACAATAAATGGCAAAGATATGTAGAAAATAAACGTATTTGAGATACGTTCATAAGAAACGTAACGTGGGAGAAAATAAGTTTCTAGCTAAACGTAATTGAGAATGCAGTTTAGTTCTGTGGGAACGTAATTTTTAGGAGACAGGGTTGCACGGTGGTGCTTCTCGCTCAACACACACTGGCTGCTCCTTATCTCGGGCTTGCAGCTCTGCAGGCATCACACACACACACACACACACACACACACACACACACACACACACACACACACACACACACACACACACACACACACACACACACACACACACACACACACACACACACACACACACACACACACACACACACACACACACACACCTCCTTTAATGACAGTATGTCCATGAATGGTGTGTCCACATCGGCCTCTGATCACACACGTGTGCTTTGAGTCAGACAGCTTCTCATTAACCATAATGTATTCTTACACTAAAGCGGTGTCAAACTCAATTTAATCTCGGGCCACATTAGTATTATGGTTGCACTCAAAGGGCCGGTTGTAACTTTAAGATAAATATATAATAAATATAAAATAATGTATTCTATGACATGATTGCCTCTGCATTATATTGTTATCGGATAGGGTATTAACTTCATTAAATAACCACGTCTGAAACAGAAGTCTAGGACAAATAATTGCGAGTCTCTTCAGGGTGCATGTCACAAAATGTGATGCATTGTGGGATATGTAGTTTATGTCAAGTTCAGGAACAGGTTAATAAGCTAAATTGGCATGTGGATTAACTAGAGACTGATTATAGGACAATTAGTATCATGCTGACATATTGCTCTGCAGGAGAAACAGCCAGTATCATTACACATGTTGATTTCAGGAGCAAACAGGTTACAACAAGTTCTTTTTATAATGTTATAATTACAGTATATAACAGCTGATATTATATGGTGTGTCGCTGTTCATTACCATCACATTATTCTGTTCTTTTGTACAGGAAATGATATGTATTACACTCTGTATAATGATATACAGAACATACAGTCTAATACCAACAGTGGACACGGACAGTGTTTGAAATCCTATTAATAAAAGTTGATTTATAGCTTATGCAATTTAGTGAGGAGATGGTGAGAAAGCAAGGCCGTCAAATCACATGCGACCCCAAACACATCCTGGATAGAGAGTTTGAGTTGCTGTCCGAGGGCAGAAGGTATAGATTACCAAACTGTAGATTGAACAGGTATAAGTTTTCCTTTGTTCCGCTGTCAATCAAGCTGCTGAACAGTCAGGAACAATTGTGATTATGCTGTGTTAGGAGTTATTGGGAGGTGCAATGTTTACAGTGTAGTTTGTGCAATCGAGAAGGTTAAATAGGGGAAGTGCATTATGTGTAAATAGGTATGGACACAATAGGGATATGTGCAATCTGACGGACACTATGCGTAGGTGCAATAGGGAAAGTTCTGTACCTGTATGTTTCTTGTTTGTTTCTCTGCCATGTGATCTCTGTTCTGTATCTATGACTGATTGACCTGAAGGTTTTATGGGTATTATCTCGATGCCCAAGAAAAATTTCTCCTAAGGGAGACAATAAAGCTCTATCTTATCTTATTAGTGTGTGTATATATATATGTGTGTGTGTATCCAGCATGCCTCTGCAGATCGAATCTTTTTCGAACAAACATGGATAAAAGCATTGGATTAAGGGAAATGTTGCCCTCTGTAAACTGGATTACAGGCCAAAGTGCTGTTTGGTCTATAACGCAACAACTTAAACCACAACAAAGCTGTTAATTAGCTGTTTTGGATGTGACTTATCAAAGTCAAAACGTCATTTCTTATTGTTTATGTGTACTGTACAAGGCAGCAAATCATTGAGTGAAAGGGGGATGATTATAGGACTAATATAAAGAGATGTTAAGCTGCTTATTTGTGTTATTTTGATCATAGCTTCGTCTGTTGTTGTCTTTATTAATGTCATAAAGAGGTTATGTCTTTGTGTCTATTCGAGTTGTTCCCAAGAGACTGATAGAGAGGGATTTTAATGTATCTTCCATGAGCCTCAGCCGTGCTTTTAAAAGGATCAAAAGAAGCGTCTGCATCTTCCCGAGTGCATTTAAAGAGTCCCTCAGTATGGCTGAGGTTCTGCTCTGGAAAAAAGAACAAAGGGGCGTAAGGAAAGGATGCTGGGAAATATGTTTTTAAAAAGCAGAATGGAGATAGTAATGATGCCTGCACTATAGGAAGATAGGAGAGTTGTTCCTCTCCAGAGAAACCCTCGACGTCGCAGCGACCCTTTGATCCCGGCACAGATTCAGAAGTCACTTCATCAAACTCTGGTTCATCATCTGAGCACGTCTGCCTGCCTGAGTTCAAAGTTTCCCCAGACTTTGTTTTGGCGCTTTTACTGTACAATGTGTCCCGGAGCAGAAAGCAAGTTAGACAAACTCCCGATGAGACGGCTCCCTGCAGGGCTGATAATGAACTTCTGCTGTGAATACCCTCAAATCTGCCAACTCACATGCAGAGGTGAAGGAAAATGTTCCTGACGTGTATCCAGATACTGATTTAAAATCCAAACGATATTCCACTCTGGACACCTACAGTGAAAACGGTGTTCCTGACACCTATGCAAACACATTTTGTCGCTCAAATGTGACCTTAAGAAACCTGTCTGCGGTCTGAAAACTGCTTCTCAGGTTTCTCCCTTTAGCAACTGGCCGCCATGATAAGAGCTCGTCTAAATGCTAAGGAAAGGAGCTCCGATGCTTCCTTTATTATCGCCTTTAGCTAAAGGAAGACCGGACCATGATAAGATAAAGGAAGGACGATAATTCTGTGCCAAAATTACAACATTCCTCATAAGGCTGTGTGGTTCTGTGTTGGACAGATATCCTTACTTGCATTGTATCAAAACAGCTCTTCTTACGAGTTCTCATCTTTCCTTGACCTCACAGCACTTTCCATTGAGGTCACAGAGAAGTGGGTTTGACTATTTTTCTGCTTTGAAAGGAAAGAGTAGCGTGTATTTAAGTGTTGCTAGAGATTAAACAGATACTAAGACGTGAGAG
>JAPTMU010000116.1:0-100000 GCA_028583405.1 Pogonophryne albipinna
TTACCTGCTAACGTCAGTTGTTTCATATGTTTTGTGAGCTAACTGTTGTGTTGTTCGGGTTAGTTAGCCTGTTTGCTAAACGTTTAGCAAAAGGTGTACAGAGTAGGCAACTGTTAGCCTTCATGTTAGCTTTTTTTTTGCTATATGGATTAAGCTGAGTGTGTGCGTGATACTGAATGCTCTTTAAATGACAGGTAAACGTTGTATTAATGATATATAGCTGGGCACCGGTTGCCATCACTATTACCACGGTATATATGACCAAATCAGGGATGTCAGCAGTTATGCATCTGTACACATCTACCAGGTTACCTGAGTTAGAAGATGTATTAAGATGTAGTACTATACCTTAATAGAAGCACTAATACCTCACTTAAATAAAGATACGTGTAAGAATGAAAGTGCAATAAGGATGAGAGTGATAACACTGTAATCTGTAATGACACTAATGCTGTCAGACAAATGAGTTCGTAAATTATACAGTATTTGCCCCTGAGATTGCCAGCAACTTTAACATAAACACATATTAATGTCATCACTCTCATCGCTATTAAAGATGACTGTTGTTAACAATTGGTAACTCCAAATGTATGGAGGTGCATATTTTTTCTGTGATTATTAACCTAAGATGTGTATTTAGTAAGGCTGACTTCCTCATTCCCATCTATATTTAGCATCCATTGTTAACACTGTGACACAGCAATACAAAGAGAGTTGCTGAAGGATAAAGTAGTCAAAAATGTTGTTTGCCACATCAACCAACAAAATTACACTTTTTGCAGACTTTAGTATTGTCTGTGTTGTGGAGTCAGTACAGCCAGTTCTCTCTTTATAAACAAAGTTTAAGAATCTACATCTGTGGATTTCTATGGAAAAAAATACTTATTTTCTACTGAGCTGCCAAATATAGCCTTAGTGTATAATATGGATTCAAAGGTTCTTTTTAAGGCACCTGCTTGTTATTTTTGGAGTGGACTCATTTTATTAAGCACCTGCTATTGTTTTTGTTTTTTTAAGTTGCTTTCAGTTGGAAGTTATTTTTAAACATTCTACAGATTTGCTTTTCTAAAATATGACCCATTTCCATTCAGTGATATTTATTGAGTTCTGAAATTAATGTTATAAAGGTGTTAAAGTCTATTTGATCCATGAGTGGAACTCACAGGTAGGATAATTAGCTTTTTCCCTTTACCTCTAAGTGATCAGTATCAAGCATACTCCATTGTTTATTATCGATAGTGCGATTCAGGCTGTACTTTGTGGGTGTGCCTGTAGTATGGGTCTGTATTGTCAGAGACTCCCAGTAAAGTGCCAAGGGTGTTGTTGTGTTAGCAGTTTTTGTTGTTATTGCATGCAGTTAGCTGCCTGACAGTGCATCAGGGAGTTAGCCCGCTGTGCCCCAAAGCACATTATCATTAGGCCTACACATTTCTCTCTTCCTGTGAAAACAATCTTGCAGGTATCTTCCCTCAGAACAACCATTACATCAAACATGCACATTTATCCTCTTACTGGTAAGGCTATTAATACATCTAGATTGTTTTGCACTACAATTAAGAGTTGTATTGTAAGTTGTTTTTTTTCACTGAAGTTGAGATTAGGGCAATTGAAAGTATTGTATCACGTTGTTTTCCTCTCATTAGGCGACAAAAACACATGCATACTGCTGGCCATCGGAAACTAAACAATATGACTGTGCGACATGGAGAGGGAAAATCATGACATCACCCTCAGGTGGTAGTGATCAAGCCTCAACCTTTTAAAAAAGGGAATCAATAGAAGTTGTTTTCACTGCATACAATGAGAAAAGTGGAAAGATAATACACTTTAATAATCAGAGTATAAATACTATTTAACCCAGAGGAAGTGAATCAGTTGGGGTTGCAGTAATCTCTATTACTCACATGTTGACTGATCACATGATGTGACATAACATGTTTGCTGTGCAACTGGTCTGTGTGAGGATAATGGCAACAGTTCCTTTTTAATTCAGGTTGTATAACATACTTATAGCTAAGATGGTGTTATTTCATTAGTTTTCATTTGGTCAGCTTTTCAATTTAGAATTACAAAATTATACACTTGCTTTGAAGGAGAATTTTTTCGCTACCACCAAATAAACCATAAATAGGATTTAAAAACAAAGTGTTTAGCTTTTTCCCAGTATTGCAACAAGTCTTCTTTAT
Organism: Pogonophryne albipinna; assembly: GCA_028583405.1. Taxonomy (NCBI): domain Eukaryota; kingdom Metazoa; phylum Chordata; class Actinopteri; order Perciformes; family Artedidraconidae; genus Pogonophryne; species Pogonophryne albipinna. The sequence goes on from JAPTMU010000116.1 coordinate 2,187, forward strand.
CCCTACAGGAATTGGAGGGGGTTGAAGGCCCTTTGATTTAGCCCAGCATGGACAGCTTCTTCAAGGCGGCTGTATGTGATCTAGACAAACTGCTTGATGACTTTGAGCTCAACACTGGTAAGATTCAAAGTAGGCTGTACATTTCATATTTAAAAATGATGATTAAACTGTTTACTGATTTCTCCATTCATAATGTCATTCTGTTGAATGCCAAACCAAGAGGGATAAAGTCCAATTTGACATGAATTATTTTGTCCCATCAGTTAAAAAAAAAAGAAATGATGAAATTGAATACATAATAATACAGAACATAGAAAAGCATACATTTCACCGTCTTTGCCTAAAAAAGAAATGACGAAATGAAATAGTCAATAAATAATGCTGGAGTAAATATGTAACATGTATTGCATGACGTTGCTTTATATAAATCAGGTAGGTGGATATGACGGTATATACAGCATGCTTGCATTTCTATTTTAGAAATTCATCTGTGATAATATTCAGAATAAAAAAAATGGTGTGTATTTACATATATAATCTACATAAATGTGTATTTATCTGAGTTTAACATGATTTGTTGTTTTTTGTATTACAGAGGAACATGAATGCAAGTCTGTTTTCCTGAAGCCTTCTGTGTACCCCTTCTCCTCACTGGGCTCTCAGTGTTTATCCTCCGAGGCGTCCACTGTCTCTCCAAACCTCCACGACCTTAACTCTCTTCATTATGGTTCTGCCACCAGCTGTCCTGACCGCCCCAACAGTCAGAACCGCAGTGCTGATGACAGGGAGGTAAAAGGTCAGCCTCTCACAGGGGTGGACCTCCTTTCCTCTGTGGATTGCAGGCCGCCTAAAAGCTCCGCACCTCCCTGCCCGGACAGAGCTCTGAAGCCAGTGTGTGACCTTGTGAACGACACAAGCGCAGCCATCCCGGTCAGGGCCAACAGCCACGATGCTTTCAGTGAGCTGGACATGGTGGAAAAGCAAATGGAGGAAGAGGAGACGCTGCTTGTAGACTTTGAAAGCCCTGTGGTGAATGTACATACAGAGGATCAAGGACATTCAAGCCTAAGTGCAGAGTGTTCAGACACATCGGAAGCAAAACAAGCCTCTGGAGGGATGGAAGAGCTGGGTTTGGATTCCCAGGAGCAGCAGAGCGGTGGATACGCAGCCTCGCTCAGCCTGCTGGATGTCATTCTTCCTGCTGCAGTCGAGAGGAGCTGTGAGTCCACGGAGGATTCTCCAAGGCCCACTGAGTCAGCAGAGAAAGAGGAGAGGCATGGTGAGGAGGAGCCGTGCACAAACCAAGCCGTGGATAACTCCTTAGACCATTGTGAACCGGAGCCCACTCTGCCTGGTGATTGCATTCAAGAACCAACAACAACCTCAGTGAATGAAGAGGAAGCCTCACAAGAAGACTTGGGTGAAAACGAGTCCTCTGTGGATGTAAATTCAGAAGAAATTGAACCGGGGAGCTTATCATGCCTGCCTTTAGCTGTGTCCATGTGTGGAGCTCTCGTGAACATCAGCACTGAAGAAGATGAGTCGGGGGAAGCTGCAGAGCTGTGTGAGGAGGCAGCGATCACCTCTGAAAGCACCGAGGCAGACTCCCTGTCAGCCTTGGAGGCCAGAGAGAACCGGTCACGTTTAGAAGAAGCTGTTAACTCGCCTGTGTTCGTGCAGGTTTCAGAGGGCCGGGTGTCGCCAGAGGGGCAGCATCTCGCTCCTGAACCTGCTCCTCCTGCTGTCCCCTCTGCAGACATCGCCTCCTACGATCTCCCAGAACCCAGCCCAGTGGATCCTCCCGAGTTTGGCTTTGAATACTTGCCTGAGAGCGACCAGGCCGAGCTGCTGGTTACAGACGAGGAGTTGGATGCTTTCCTGCAGGCGCACGCTGAAGCAGAGCAGGGTGGAGGCGTCTCTTACTGCGGCAGGTCTGGAGATTACTCTCACCCTGAGAGTCTCTCAGGGTCAAACGGAGATCTGGAGGGCAGGCTGGTGGGAGAGGAGCTGAGGAGCTGTGGTCGAGGGAGACGGGATGATTTAGAGGGTCTGGCTTCTCCAGAGAGCGACAGAACAATGTATGTGTCTGCAGAGGAAAGTTTGAACCCCAGTGCTCCATCACAGGACTCAAACAGACCTTGCCAAGAAGAGCCAGAACTCTCCTCCGGATTAAGCCTTTCTTTGACCAGCAACACTTTCCAGTCCCAGCACAGCAGTAGCCCCGATCAGCAGCCCTCCTATGGAGGTGCGAGACCTAAACAGCTACACTGCCAAACTGCTAGATCTCCACCAGCAGGGGAAGAAGGAGAGGAGCATTCTCAGACACTCACTGGTTCTCCAACAGATCCGAGTGCAGCAGAGGATGAAGACAGCTCACCAACCAGTCTTACAGAGGAGCATTGCAACATCAGGGATCTGAGCCCTATGTGTGCCTCCCAGGAGCATCAGGAGTACAGTATGGGGTATGAGGAACTCTCAGAGCCCCCTCCGTACCCCGGGGAGTCGCCCACTGAAGGGGCCAGGGCGGTGAACTGGAAGAGAGAGGGGGGGGAGGAGCTGGGCAGCAGACAGCCGGCCTGGGTGCCAGACTCTGAAGCTCCCAACTGTATGAACTGCTACCAGAGGTTCACCTTCACCAAGAGGCGGCATCACTGTCGAGCCTGTGGGAAGGTATGTTGCTCAGCTTGAAAAATATAATAATATCATGTCGTATATGAATGTATAATTATCTTGTATTCATATACTTTAACTTTATTTTCTTCATTATGTTTACAGCAGGTTTCACACTTCTAGCCAGCTGTTAATACTATAATAACCTTACATAACCATTTTCCCTTAAATATACAAATAATCATTTTGTAATATGTAAAAAGTGAACATATTTTAAAACAAAGAAGGAAATCAAAGCTTAAAGTGACATGTTCAAATTGCTATTTTCTCTGATATATCCCCAATATCCCAAACATATTCAATTTATTATCAAAGAATATATTTTTCCGGCATTTGGCTTTAAAGACACCTGAAGCAATTTAGTAATTACCAGAATTGTTGCTTTTTTTCATCAACTAATTCATTAACTGACATAACCCTCAGGCCATCACACTTCCTAGAGCCAACGGAGACGTTATCAGAAGTTGTGTCAGCAAGAGCCCAAAACCACAGAATATTAAATATATGTATCATGTGAGAGGAGTTGAAAGGTTCAGCTCTGTTAAAGTGCTCCGCAGCCTTTTTTGTTGTTCCAGGTTTCATTTCGTCCTGGGTAATGGTTTGGGTTAAGAGCCTTCATGTTGTCTAAATCATTTATCAAATATTTCATATATGTGTCTAGTAATCCTTACTTTTCTGTTTGTTTTACTTTTGTTGCTTCAGACTCTAGATGCATTTTCAGCACTGATATGAAAAAGTAATAATGCAACGTGCGTGTCCTGATATAATTCAATGAAAGGGATTACGAACCGAGACCAAAAATAGCACAGTGGATTCACGGACGCAGAGAGCATGAGTCAGCATTTCTTTTTTTAGCTCCTCTACTGAGCCGAGTATCCTAAAGATGGGGCTAAGTCCTTCAAAGGCCGGTGATTACATGGAATTAAAGGGGTCTGTTTGTTGTTGTTCACGCCATGAGTGCTGCCGCTCCAGGAACTAGAGAGCCACATATGTGGGCTGTTTTAGAGTTTTTTTATCTGCAAGGTGCTTTATAGTATATGACTTTAATCCCATTTCTCCTTTGTGACAGGTTTACTGTGCGGTGTGCTGCAACAGGAAGTGTAAGCTGAAGTACCTGGAGAAGGAGGCGCGCGTGTGTGTCGTCTGCTTTGATACCATACACAGAGGTAAGGCCCTGGTTCTGTCTGATCAGAGACTCACTTCCACATTGTTTTCCACAGACGTCAACAAAGTTCCTGATCCCAGTTTGCAAATATGGCAGAGTGTTAGCAGAAATGCAGAGTCATTCAAGAATTGTTGTCCTCTGGAACAGGAAGAAGCTGTGATTTATGTGTGTGCATCTCCTGTAGGAAGACGTCCTATAGCTGTGAAAGACTGGTTTTTGTAGGGATTGTTTTGTAATATAGTGATCTAAATTGTCTTTTTTTAAGTTACTTATATTTGGAAGATCAGGTAGAAATAGTTTGCCATAACAACTTCACCAGGTGATGTGCATATTTACAGCATGATTTTCTGCCTACAAGTGACCATAGAAATCAGCTTTAATATTCAGATCAGATATCTTACTGCATCTGGATGGAGTCAGGGCAGGGGGGATAGATTTGAGTACCCCCCCCCCCCCCTCAGAGGAACAGACTAACCCCAGGAGTTATTTTTAAATGGACTGAATTCACAAGTTGACATTAATATGTAATAACATCACAGTAACATTTCATTATGCAGCAGTTGAATATTTAACCCGCAGAACACAAAAAATGTCCCGTACGACGCGGCCCAGGGGCTTTCTTTCACTTTAGTCTGCACATCCATTAAAAATGCAAACATTCATATCTAGAATCATGTCTTTTTATGTAAGTAAACAATATGTCTGTCTCAATGCACACAGTGAAAAAAAAAAAAAAAAAATGATTTTGCTTCGGTCATGTCTGCTTTGATGATAAAAGGCAGAGAGGCTTTTTATAGTTAAAGACTGCAGCATGGAAAGAGAGGGGGGTGGGGGGAGGAGAGGGAGAGACGGGGAAGATGGATGGAGAGGGCAGGACAGAAGGAGGAGAGTTATAGCAGGACACTGGCATTTGTCCTTGATTGTGTGAGCTACAGGACCCGCCTAACATGTGATGCTAACACATGGCGTCTAAATTAAGAAGAAAGAGGTGATCCACTTCTGTGGCGGGTGGATGCTCGGGGGTGTGACGTGATCCCTCTCTCCTCTCTCTCTCTCTCTCTTTTTCCTCCTTTTGCTGCTCTCCATCTCTCTTAACATTGTGGGGAGCTTGCATGTGAGGCATACTGCACTCACACCAGCCTCCAGCTAAAAGGCTAATACGGCTAACAACAGACAGAATAAAGAGAGCAGCGGCTTCAGGACAGCTGTGATGGGAGAGTCTGAAGTCACACTGAGGAATAGGCTTGCAGTGATTTGGACTGGTTAAGTTTTAGCAGAGGGGAGGATGAGGATGAGGTAAGATGCATATGACTTCTTAAAAAAGTCGATTATTGTTTACTGCTTCTGTGTTTTGTTGGTGAGTTTATAATCTGTGCCGAGGGATTTATCTTTATTTTGCTGCTTAACTTAAAATGGGGTTTGCAAATGTTTTTTTACTTACTTGAAGTAATTTAAAGGAAATCCTTGATGACTTTTTTGTGCGTTGTCACCCTTTCCTTGCAAAACAAAATGAAGCAACTCATCTGCCGTGTGACTGACAGCAGAGTTTATTTTCTGTGTGGTTCCTGTGCTTTTGTAAGGCACACTGTATTGGTTGTCAGTACACAACGGATTGATAAAGATCTCAGATGCTTAATCAATATAATGTAGACGAGTGCTACATCAGCATTTTCTGAAAGGCTGCAACCAGAAGGCATTCAGAAAGCCTCGCAGTCACTGCATGCTTTCCTGGGAGCAACAACTCATGTCTGTCCTGTTTTCAATAACCTTCATTCACTCTCCACTACATACTGCACTGTAGGGGGAAGAAGAGCTGTCATTTGATGTTAAATATGTCTGATTCTTCCAGGAAAACAGTAAAAGCACACAAACTATATTTTCGAATCCAAAAAAGGAAAACTGGAATGTGCTGCAGTATTGCACTGTGTTAGACATAAGCTGTTCCCAAGAGCAAATGACTCATTACAGTAATCACAAATCACCGTCACTGCCTTATGGTCATTGCAACATGGCTTTTGCTCTGCGGGCTGCTTTTCCAAGGTTTCCTGTACAGCTGCATGTCCTCTGAGTCCGTCCAGTCATACTCATGCTCCAATTCTGTTTCTTATCTATCACACTTTGATATCTGATCACACACAGGATCATTTATAAGTTGCTTCAGGCACACCTTCATTTTTCAGAGTTGCTTTTACAAAAATCCTCCAATATCAAATACATATTTTCATCTGGGTCAAGGCCTTTAATAATAAGTATTTTTAGATGTTGTATTATCCCCAAAATACTTGCGATAAATTATATAATTTTAAGACCATTTTATGGCAATGACATACTAGCATATTAAGCATCTTTGAGCGTTAGGAAAAGCGCTATACAAATTCAAATTATTATTATTAATGCACCCTTTTTAAAGAGCAATTGTAATGATAATTATAACTGAACATTTTTTTGTATTATAGTGATAATTAGACTTAAATAAAATAAAACTAAACAACCACAAAAAAATTGTATCAATAAATTAGCTATAGGTTAGATATAAGTCACAGCAACAACAACCCTCCTCTTCAATTCAGCTGAAAACCAGAATAATACGACAGCAGCTGGGGACAATAAGTCAAAAGCGTGAAAATGACCACGGTCATGTCCATAAATTGTACAATAAGTCGATAAAGTAATTATAGTGACCGGCCTATCCTTGTGTCCGCGTTGATTTATAGTATTAAACTGGAAAACACAACCTTACCTGCTATTCCCTGCTACTACTTTTGGTGTCTAAAGACCCTTTGAACCTTGACACCACACAAATAGTAAAGAGAAGAGACTTGAGGACTGAACTGAATTCAATAAAGGAATACAAAAAATGTATGATCTGGTCCTGTAGCTGACATAAATGTTGCTGGTCCAAATGAACCGACCTCAAGTACTTCTGCTACGGTACTTGTATCCTGCATTAAGCTAAACTAGGTAGAAGGTAGAGATTACATTTCTTAATATCATAATATATACACGTTTTATTTTTGTGTCTATTTGATATGTTTACTTTTTTATTTGCAGATTATTGGTTATTTATAGCATATTTTTGCACTCTTTCCTATTTTGTACTGCAGATGCTGCACAACAGTTTCCCTCGGGTTGACCAAAGTCTGTATGGTTCATCCTGAGGGGACCAAGAATGTCTGTAAACAATCGTGACAATCCATCCAATAACCGTTTCAGAGTTGACAGGAGATCAAAATTAGTTAATTACCTTGTCATTTGTGCTCAAATGAACCCGCGGTGATGACGTCTTTCCCCTTGTAGCCCAGGCGCTGGAGCGGATGATGAGTCCTGCTGGTCCCAGTCCGAACCCCAACGTCCCATCTGAGTACTGCAGCACCATCCCCCCCCTGCAGCAGGCTCGAGCCGCCGGCACTCTGAACTCCCCTCCACCGACCGTCATGGTGCCTGTGTCCGTTCTCAAAAACCCAAACAACGACAGTACGCTCACTCTTAACTACTGTGCACTCTCTGTGTTTGACTGTGGGTGTTGTTTTCCTGAACTGTACCCATTTAAAAGACGTGTGTTTCCTGTGTGTTACCAGGTTGTCCTCGTGAACAGAAGCGTGTGTGGTTCGCTGATGGCATCTTGCCCAACGGAGAGGTGGCAGACACCACAAAGCTGTCGGTGACGAGCCACAGGAGCTCGCAGGAGTTCAGTCCGTCCTCTCCGGACCAAACTACAGTAAGATACATCATCGCAGTCTAGCTACAGGGAAACACTCAATCCTTCATTTTTACGACTGTTTTATGATTCATGATTTTTAGTTTTCAGCACATTTTCACACTTTTTCTAAGAAATACGGCTGCTGAGGTTTCTACAAATAGATTATACATATTTAATGGAATGGTTCACAACAAAATGTATCTGTTGGGCTGTAGTTTCTTGGGGATTTTTGCTGTAGAGATGTATGCCTTGTCTTGAATATAGTGAACTAGATGGCCCTCGGCTTGTAGTGCTAAAAGAAAAAGTTCCAAAAACATGTATTTGAAAAACCCAACAGCCATGTCTCTTTCCAGAAAACATGACCTGGTTGCTCAAGATAATCCTCAGACCTCGTTGTGAGCAGTTTTTAACGAGGGAACTACTTTCTTTCTACCATGTAACTGCACAGAAGAATGCATCTACTCATGGACGAGAGTGTGGTGCTTACTCATTGGGGGTTGTTTATCAGTAGAATGAAAATAGTTTCTACATAAAACTGCTCAAAACAAGGTGTTTCGATTATCTTGAGTGATCACGATTTCTGGAAAGAGACATTTACGTTCAGACCAAATGTATTGTTTATTGGTACCTCAGTGACTGACCCTCTCATATTTTCAGCCCGGGTCAGAGGTTGGAGTCGGTGGATCCTGCTCCCCCGAAGCCTCCGGTGCTGTAGAGGTGTTCCGACTCCCGGTGTCCGGGCCCTGGGACTACGCCCTGCTCTCTGGAATTGGTTCCTGCGTGCAGAGGGTTCCCAGTCTGCTGCCGGATAATGAGGATGAGCTCCCTCCTCTGCTCATCTCCACCGGAGAGGATGAAGCGGGAGGTAGGTGTTTATTTTAGTATATTTGAATGGTTCTGACAGTTTTATAGCGCTCTTGAGACCTCTTTATGTAAATGTGTTGGCAGCTTTACTATTTGGATCTATGCCAGGTTGCTTTTACGTAAAAGTCATATAGCAATGACCTTTAATTCTGCCATAAAACGTTCAACGCTGCACGATCTGATCTAAATACCTCTTAGATGAATGTAGAGGCTGCAGCAGCACAAGGTTAAATACACAGAGGGATTAAATGCCCATTGTTTTCCTGATTAGGGTCGCCGTAAAACACGTCTCAAATCAGTAGCACTTCCTCTGCCTACAGGAAATACCACATAATGAAACATTGTGAGCCTATTGTTGTTCATGTCAGAACAGTCCATCAAAATCAAGGTGTGGAAAAATAGGTTAAAAACAGCAGTATTTAGTCCAGGTGTTTCCATACAGTGATGAATAAACTGTATACAGTATATGAGTATGAATACTCTTATAGTATTTTCTTTGAATATCTAATTAAAAAAAATAATTATTTGCCAACTCCACATCTTCATCATGTCATTTTGTCAAATGTAAAAAAGTAAGCAGCAATATTTTAATATTAAATAAATGGAATTTTTAATTAAAGACACATTTTAGGGAGCAGGATATACATGTTTTAAGACAAATTAAAACAATGATCTTTCTTTGTGTCATTTTATGCTGGTTACTTAGTAGTATTATCGCTGCTTCATGAACCAGATGCAAACATTTGCTCAAAACTATGCTGTCCTGTCTTTAAGAAAAGCTGTAAAAGTAATCTACAGTGGGGCAAAAAAGTATTTAGTCAGCCACCAATTGTGCAAGTTCTCCCACTTAAAAAGATGAGAGAGGCCTGTAATTTTCATCCTAGGTACACTTCAACTATGAGAGACAGAATGGGGGGAAAGAATCCAGGAAATCACATTGTAGGATTTGTAATGAATTAATTGGTAAATTCCTCAGTAAAATAAGTATTTGGTCACCTACAAACAAACAAGATTTCTGGCTCTCACAGACCTGTAACTTCTTCTTTAAGAGCCTCCTCTGTCCTCCACTTGTTAACTGTATTAATGGCACCTGTTTGAACTTGTTATCAGTATAAAAGACACCTGTCCACAACCTCAAACAGTCACACTCCAAACTCCACTATGGCCAAGACCAAAGAGCTGTCAAAGGACACCAGAAACAAAATTGTAGACCTGCACCAGGCTGGGAAGACTGAATCTGCAATAGGTAAGCAGCTTGGTGTGAAGAAATCAACTGTGGGAGCAATTATTAGAAAATGGAAGACATACAAGACCACTGATAATCTCCCTCGATCTGGGGCTCCACGCAAGATCTCACCCCGTGGGGTCAAAATGATCACAAGAACGGTGAGCAAAAATCCCAGAACCACACAGGGGGGACCTAGTCAATGACCTGCAGAGAGCTGGGACCAAAGTAACAAAGGCTACCATCAGTAACACACTACGCCGCGAGGGACTCAAATCCTGCAGTGCCAGACGTGTCCCCCTGCTTAAGCCAGTACATGTCCAGGCCAGGGTTTCCGCTAGGATTTTTTCTCACCGGTCAAATGTCTGGGCAGAATTTATTTTAACGGACACATTTGAAACTTACCGGTCATATTTCACTAATAATAATAAGAGTTGTGTAGCAGAGTTTCCGTTAGCAGGTAATTACCGGACTATGAGCAGATATGCTGATGTTTAAAACTCAGTTCACGGGGCTCATTTTTATATTGCTTCAGTATATAATCGTAACAGATCGAAAAATTCATTTTTCAATAAATTATTCCACAAACAACAAACAACATAATTATTACATTCAAACAAACTACTTGTAGTAGATAACGTACATTATTGAAAAGTTTACATCAACTTTGAATAATAACACGGGAGAAACGGATCCTCTCTTTTCCCCTCTCCCTCCCTCTCTCTCCTGACAGCCCGTTAGTTTATCATGCAGCTCCTGCAGCTCGCTAAACAGAGGCGGGGCTTCAGGTGATTATGCAGAGCTGCGTGTCTCGGTCTGAATCAGCAGCTGATCTGATCTCTCTCTCGCGTGTGGTTACACCTCACTCGCGTTTATGTCCATATCGATCAGATCCAGCTCTCCTGATCGGCCTTTATAGAGAGCACCGATCAAACTATTAAGAGTGAATATCGGCCGATAATGACCGGCAGCCGATCGATCGGAGCATCCCTAATTATTACCAGACATTTTGACCGGCAGGTTTTGAATTTACCGGTTTTTAATAAATGTTACCAGCTAAAAACCGGTAATTACCGGCTAATGGAAACCCTGGTCCAGGCCCGTCTGAAGTTTGCTAGAGAGCATTTAGATGATCCAGAAGAGGATTGGGAGAATGTCATATGGTCAGATGAAACCAAAATAGAACTTTTTGGTAAAAACTCAACTAGACGTGTTTGGAGGAGAAAGAATGCTGAGTTGCATCCAAAGAACACCATACCTACTGTGAAACATGGGGTGGAAACATCATGCTTTGGGGCTGTTTTTCTGCAAAGGGACCAGGACGACTGATCCGTGTAAAGGAAAGAATGAATGGGGCCATGTATCCTGAGATTTTGAGTGACAACCTCCTTCCATCAGCAAGGGCATTGAAGATGAAACGTGGCTGGGTCTTTCAGCATGACAATGACCCCAAACACACCGCCCGGGCAACGAAGGAGTGGCTTCGTAAGAAGCATTTCAAGGTCCTGAAGTGGCCTAGCCAGTCTCCAGATCTCAACCCCATAGAAAATCTTTGGAGAGGGTTGAAAGTCCGTGTTGCCCAGCGACAGCCCCAAAACATCACTGCTCTAGAGGAGATCTGCATGGAGGAATGGGCCAAAATACCAGCAACAGTGTGTGAAAACCTTGTGAAGACTTACAGAAAACGTTTGACCTCTGTCATTGCCAACAAAGGGTATATAACAAAGTATTGATATGAACTTTTGTTATTGACCAAATACTTATTTTCCACCATAATTTGCAAATAAATTCTTTAAAAATCAGACCATTTTTAAGTGGGAGAACTTGCACAATTGGTGGCTGACTAAATACTTTTTTGCCCCACTGTATATCTCACTGACAAATGCAATCACACTTTTGCTACATACCATTCATGTAGCTTGACATGTGCTCTGCTGTGTTTTCCTTTCAGATGCTTTGGTTGAGGAAAGTCCTGCCCCCTGCCAGATTCGGCACTTATTAGAGGAGGGAGGACCCCGACCTCTGACCTTTGTTCTGAACGCCAACCTGCTTGTCAATGTCAAACTGGTTACCTGTGAGTAGAACATATCTCAAACATACATACTGCATATGCTGGCAAATTACTATCATGGATGTTTCTCCCAAAGATGGACTACCTGTAATTCTGTGTTTTGGTTTCCTCTCTCAGACTCCGGGCGGCAGTGCTGGTGTTTTGGCTCTAACGGGATGCAGGCTCTGGGACAGAGGGAGTTGGTGTTTTTGTTGGAGTGTTTGCCCGAGGAAAAATCCCTTCCAAAAGACCTTTTCACACTCTATCTCAACATTTACCAAGAAGCCCAAAAAGGTAGATACATCACACACAGGCCACCTGTTTGCCTTTGTGTTTAGCAACACGATCACCAGAGAATCTTTATTATCTGCTGCTACAGGGAAGTTCTTGGAGGAGCTGGATAATGTGACGTTCACCAGCAGTTTCCTGGGCAGCAAGGACCACGCTGGGATGCTTTTCTTCGCCCCCACCTGTCAGCCTCTCGATGACCTCACTCTCCCGCCGCAGCCCTTCCTGTTCGGCCTGCTGGTGCAGAAGCTGGAGGTTCCCTGGGCCAAAGTCTTTCCTCTCAGGCTGCTACTGCGGCTTGGAGCTGAATACAATGGTGTGTGGTTTTCTGAACGTTACTGTTGTGTTACCGGGTTAGTTTAATACTGTTTTGAGCTCAAATAATTTCAAAAAGTCATGTATTACAGTTTTGCTATGAATTGTTTCTTTATTATTAGAGATAAGACAATATTTTATTAAACTGAAAATATTTGATATGCTCAGAATTATCTGATTCCATCTTCTAATTCGTAAAAAAGTACTGTTTTCCTCCATCTCATGTGGTAGTTACTGATTTTCATTTATTTATTTTGACGGTCGGACAAAATAAGAAATTTAAATAAGTCAAATTTAGATGTAAAACATTGACATTTTTTTTTTTTTTCTCACATTTGCTGAACAAATGACTAAGAAAATAAAGTATTTTTGTCTGAAACTGAAAATGTGATTTAATCCAAATATATTTGAGCAGAATTCTTGTCCCCTAATGAAATATACTTTTTCATATATATTCCATATAGGTACATTTTAGTCACAACCAGTACTTTTATGCTTTTACTGTATTTAGTGATAACAACTACATCTTGCTTTTGTTTTCAGTGTATCCCACTACATTGACAAGTGTCCGTTTTCGGGACTCTGTGTATCGAGAGACGGGACACACCATAATGAATTTACTGGCTGTAAGTACTAACACAAGCTAAATGATGCCTTACTTGTCTTCAGTCTTACAAAATGTTGTCAGAATTAAAGCCATGTGCTTTAAAACTTAATCCCATTGAAACTATGATTATAGACTACTTTTAATTAAGTAGCAGAGGAACTCCTGTCTGCTGTTAATCATTCCCTACAATTCCCAAATCACACTGTAAAAGTGTTGATGTTAAGAGAGTTAAAAGAAAAGGAATTTAGACTATCTTTACTGTGTAGTTACTACAGTTTTGTAGCTTTAATCTACTACTACAACAAAAAAACAGCTTTAATACAGATGCCATTGCCGTGTTTAATAAGACAGCAGTGAACCCCAATGCTATAAAAACATCCTCTCTTGTGACCTGAGAACATTTGACGCAGTTGATCACAGGATTCTTGGAAAGAGCTAAAGACGAGTCAGCTGTATCAGCAGGCTCCATGTCTTCAGTAACAGGGAGAGAGTGTCTTTACTCTCAGATGAAAGGAGTTTGACATTTTCTACGTCTGCCTCGAGGGTCCGTTTTTGAGTTCCTACCATTTATTTTATTTTATTTAATCGTTTATTTGGCAGGGGTAATGCACAGTAATGAACACTTAAAACATTCAAATGTGTCAAGCGTAACTGTGCCAGATTTAGCTTTGAGCTGATTTCCATCTGCATTCCCTCACATAAAACATTTAAGAAGTTTACATTTTACAAACATAGCAAAAACAAAATACATGATATGCAAAAGGTGCAAAAGAGCAAGAGCAGCATACACAAGTATTTTTGACATGGTAATACAATATAGCAGCAACGACATATAAAGTGCAAGAGAAGATACAAGAGCTACATAAAGTGAAGGGGGAGATACCAGCTGTATTAAAGTGCATTTAGCGGTGATTGCACGTCTGTTTTGTTTCTCAACCATTCTTTGAATTGACCTTTGAAGCTATTGAGAGTGGGACAATCCCGTATCTCAGTTGGGAGGCTATTCCACAATGAGCTGCCTTTAATGGAGAGGACATTTTGTCCAAAAGTGGTCCGTCTGCGGTGGATTTCACAGTCTCCTCTTGTTTCTGACCTAGTGCAGCGACCAGTGTGTTTTTTGTGGATGAATTCCCCTAAGGGAGGGGGGGGGGGCCAGTCCATGTAAACATTTATAAATAAAGCACATACTCTTAAAAGACTTAAAATTGTCAAAGCTCAAGAAATTGTGTTTTTCAAGGATGGTACAGTGGTGGTATGAATATGGCTTTCTGTCAAACACCTTGATATCTCTTGTACAGCTGTTCTATCGGTTTCAGGTTTGTGGCACAAGCAAACGACCAGTTTGTAAAACAGTATTCAATGTGGGATAGAATCATACAGTGGAGGTATGACTTTGCAGCATTGACAGTTAAGAAAGGTCTAATTTGTTTAAAATGTTGCAAGTTGAATTTAACGGTATTGGATACTTTCTTGATATGTTTCTTAAAAGTCAAGTTCGAGTCCAGTATGACTCCAAGATACTTGAAGTGGGAGACTAGTTCTATTTCTGCTCCGTTTAAAAACACGTTGGATCCTTCGATTTTGACCGGTCGTTTACTGAACATCATGCATACTGTTTTTTTGTACGTTTAAGTGTAAGCAAATGTTGTTCAGCCAGTGTTGAACCTTGCCCAAAGCATTTGAGAGACAAGATGAGATCATTTCAGTGTTTTTCCCGTGTACAAAGATGACCGCATCATCGGCATACATTTGTACATTCTACTCAGGACATACATTATGTTGTAAATGTATTATCTTTTCGATTGACACACGGCATCTATTGCACGTCTGTCCGTCCTGGGAGAGGGATCCCTCCTCTGTTGCTCTCCCTGAGGTTTCTCCCATTTTTCCCTTTAAACTGTGGGTTTTCTCCGGAAGTTTTTCCTTGTACGATGTGAGGGTCTAAGGACAGAGGGTGTCGTATTGTCATACTGATATTCTGTACAAACTGTGAAGTCCACTGAGACAAATGTAACATTTGTGATATTGGGCTATATAAATAAACATTGATTGATTGACATTAGGCAAGTCATTAATGTACAGTGAAAAAAGTAACAGTCCAAGAATGGAACCTTGTGGAACCCCAACAGGGTTGACGAGGTAGGGGGATTTGGCACCGTTGACCAAAACACACTGTTTTCTGTTCGATAAGTAAGACTTAAACCAATGTATCGAAACTGCCGAAAAATTGAAATGAGTCCGCTTTGTAAGGAGCACTTGGTGGTCAACAGTGTCAAATGCCTTCCTGAGATCAAGGAAGACAGCACCTACAGGCTCGTGTCCAACATACATTTAACCTTTTCCACAAAGACACAGTTAGCTGTCTCAGTGGAGTGGTGAGCATGAAAAACAAACTGCATTGGGTGGAGTGGAGCGAAACCTTTTTCTAAATGTTTGGTGATTAGTTTTGACACCCTTTTCTCAGCTCTCTTAGAGACACAGGGGAGGATGCTGATTGGTCTGTAATTGGACATCATTGCCTTATCCCCAGATTTAAAGATCGGTGTCACCGTGGCCACCTTCCAGGATGATGGAACTTCCCTCGTGCTGATAGATTGATTTACTAGCATAGTAATTGGTTTTATTAGACCGTCGATATTTTTCTTTATTACATTGCATTTAGCTGACGCTTTTATCCAAAGCGACTCACAATAAGTACATTCGACCAGGAAGACACAAACTTGAAGAAAACACAATCATATAAGTACATCAGGTTTCATAGAGCCAAACATTTCAAGTGCTACTCAACTGGCTTTAGATGAGCCAGTCCTTTATTAGTATATAAGTGCTCTGTTAGCAATTCTTTGTTAATAGTTCTATCGCTCGAAGTGGAGTCGAAAGAGATGAGTTTTCAGTCTGCGCCGGAAGATGTGTAAGCTTTCTGCTCTCTTGATTTCAATGGGGAGCTCATTCCACCACTTTGGAGCCAGGATAGCAAACCCACGTGTTTTTGCTGATGGGAACTTGGGTCCCCTTGGCAGCGAGGGTGCAGCGAGCTGTTTGGCTGATGCAGAGCGGAGTGCACGTGCTGGGGTGTACAGTTTAACCATGTCCTGGATGTAGGAAGGGTCAGATCCATTCGCAGCATGGTATGCAAGTACCATTGTTTTGAAGTGGATTCTAGCAATTACTGGAAGCCAGTGAAGTGAGCGGAGGAGCGGAGTGGTGTGGGAAAACTTTATCAAGTTGGTGTCTAAATCATATGCATCCCTAGCTAAGGCTAGGCTAGGAACCTCTTAACCCTGAGATTATATGTTTTACCTCAACCTCTGTGATTTCCTCCAGGTCAAAAACGGGGTGTGTATCCACAGTCGGGCTAGGTGAGACCTCAGATGGCGGGAAGAGCTTTGTAATGTCCAAAGCACTATTTATGAAATACTCATTGAGAGAGCTGGCCAACACGGCAGTGTCTTTTATCAGGGCATCATTGATTTTTTATTCTAGAACATTATTTTCCTGTTTGGTTTGTTTACCTAATAGTTTATTTAAAATGTGCCAAACGTTTTTACCGTTACCTTTCGCACCTTCAATGATATTGATGAAAAAGTTAGCTTTGGCCTGTCTTATTGTTTGTGTTACCTTGTTACGAGCATGAGTGCATTTCTGTCTATCAGTGGATAGTCCGGATTTCAAGCTCTGCCTTAATAGTTGGTCTCTAGATTGCATTAGATTCCTGCACTGTAGATTCAGCCAGGGAAGATGATGTTCCTTCCTGTCCCTAAGGCACCCTCTCCTTGAGAAGGAAGACATTGTATCATTCATTTTAGATATAAACAGATGACTGTTTTCACCAATGTCTTCAGAGGACAGAGTGTCCCCCCCAATCAATCATTTTCACTGCATTCATAAAACGTTGTTGCAGATTTTTGGGGATGAAGCGTGAACCCAAGGCAGGGGTTATAGATGTGGCCATGAACCTTTTTTTTGGTGTGTTTCCTGGTAGAAAAGAACAAGATTATGGTCAGAAAGACCAGTCAGGAAGTTGTAGGTTTTAACTATTCTGTCAGCTTTGTTAGTAAATAATAAACCTATCATAGTCTTGGAGGTTTCGGTTATTCTAGTCGGTTGATCCATTAGTTGTATTAAGTTGTGTTTATCCGTGATCCGTTTTAAGTTCTTTCTATTTAGTTTATCATTCCAGTTTATGTTAAAGTCTCCTAAAATGATTAGCTCTTTGTTGGAGTCACAGGAATTCAGCATGAGTTTTACCTGGTCATAGAAATCCACCTTAGCGGTGGGTTGTCGATACAGGCAAATCATGGTGAGGGACATTTCCTCAGATAGTGTGATTTCCACACCAACACAATCAAACTCAATATTAGCTGGGAGTGCAATCTCCCTACAGGTAAAGGTATCCCTCACATAAAGCAACACACCCCCTCATTTTCCCCTCAGTCTGTCCTTCCTAAACACATTATATCCTGACATAGATACAAGAGTGGATGGTGACGACTGTTTTAGCCAAGATTCCGATATTCCCAAACAGTCAATATTGGACTTAAGGAGGAGATGTTCTAGCTGTTCATGTTTATTACAGATGCTGGGAAATGTAAATGTCCACCGAATAGTCCCTTCGGCTTGGCATTTATCAGATATGCTCGGTGTTTTGTTCACCAACATCAATTACAAATGGCATTTTCTAAGCCACCATTTAATTGTGTGAATAATCAGTCCAATAATACTTAGTACATCCTTTGGTTCAGTATTCCTAAACTGTAAATGCTCCACAGGACCTGAGGAACTACCAGTACAGTCTGTCGGTGGTGGAGGGCCTGAGGATCCACATGGAGATGGGTCACAGCTACATCGAGATCCCCAAAAACAGCTTCAATGAGGTAAGAGAGCTGTAAAGGAATACCATGACATCTTGGGAAATTAATACATATGAATCCAAACACAATAGTATAATAGTAAAACATTGACAGAGAACATTTAGCTGCACAATTAATGTTTTACTTGTATTTTAATTGTATGTAAAGCACTTTGTAACAGTATAATAATAATAATTTGTAAGGTTTTTAATGCAATACTTTGCTCGTAGTAGTACGTGTATGGTTTTTCAGAGTGTGGTTTAGAAAATTGTACTTAAGTAAAGGATTTGAATACTCCTTCCAACTCAGCCAAATAACAAAGTTCCTCTTTGTCTGGTGAAGTCCAAGATTAGATTGAAATTGAAAGAGCCTTTCCACAAAACATGAAACATAAAACACGCAGCCCTGAGACACTGTGAATGTGTCTCCAGATGCAGAAGGTGGTGAATGCATCCAACGAGCACGTGATCAGTATCGGAGCCAGGTTCAGCTCGGAGGCCGACTCTCACCTGGTGTGTTTCCAGAACGAGGAGGGGAACTATCAGACGCAGGCCAACAGCAAGCCTGGCAAGACCCGCACAGGTGAGAGCGCTCAGTAATCCTGCCTGCTACTGCATCTAATCAAACTGAAGAAGACCAGTGAGCAAAACAACATCAACAAATCAAATTATGTGTTGATAAAGTTTCTGTTTTATGTAAAGTGTTAACCGTCTGATGGTCTGTGTTTCGTTGCAGTGACTGGAGCCAGTTTTGTTGTGTTTAACGGAGCACTGAAAGCCTCCTCTGGATTTATTGCCAAGTCCAGCATAGTTGAAGGTAAAGTCAAACCCTTTTTCCATCTTTTAGCTTTCAAATGCAATGAAAACAATCTGCTGGTAATAAAACATGTTCGTCCATATCCCTGTTCATTTGATTTATTATATATTCACTTCAACTCACCTCACATAGCACTGGGCTTTAAAAGAAAGTGATCCTGTTAGCCTGGGTGTCATGTTTCCATCTATCAGAGACCGATACAATCAGTAACCACTGCACTCATTTGTCCCGGGAATTAAGGCAGATTCAAATCTTTCCAGTTAAAGACAAAAGTGATATGTTTTATGGCGTTCGGTTTACTTATTGCTGGGCGCTTATTCTACAATGCTTTCAGTTTAAACTAAACATGGAGAAGCAGTTATTATGCTCCAAATATCTGGAACAAACTCCCAGAAACCTGCAGGTCCGCTGCAACTCTTACTACTTTTAATCCAGGCTGAAGACGCTGCTTTTAATTTAAATATTCATATCGTACAACGCAGTGTTACTTGTATTGTATACTTGTGTTATCCTATATTGGCTTCTTTAATGTTCATTTTTATTATCTTCTGCTTTTGTATGACTCTTTTTAAATGCCTTTGTATAATGTGTTTGCGCTGCAATATTTGCTTAATGTTTTTCATGTTTGTAAAGCACTTTGAATGGCCTTTTGTTGAAAGGTGCTGTATAAATAAACTTGCCTTGCCTATTGTGTTTGCGACCAACACTAAATGGAATGAATTTTCTCTACATGTCAGATGGGTTGATGGTGCAAATCCCCCCAGAGACCATGGAGTCCCTGCGCACCGCCCTGAGGGACCAGACAGACTTCCAGATTCCCTGCGGCAGGAACGATGGAGGAGAGGTCCGAGAAATCGTCACTGTCCGCTGGGTCGACCTGAGTTCACCCGTCAACACAGGGTAACGGCACAAACACACACAAGTGTTTACACACTGTTGTGCAATCTGTCCTGCACCGCACTACGAACAAACCTCACTCTCTGTTTCAGCTGGTCATACGTGAGGGGCTCCGTGTGTGCCACGGATTTTGGTAGAAGCATTAGATGTTTTTGCTCCTTTTCTAAAGATCTCTTAACTTTACAGTACAGGTGTAACAATACACAAAAGACACGCTAAGGAGAAGTACATAAGGATTTCTTCCCAAAATGCAACTGGTCAAAATAGGGTATAAACCGAAAGGATCTCTTAGGCTGTGAAATATATCAAATTAAATAACAAGAAATAACTCTTGTGCATTAGGAGGAATGTGTCACATACACCTAAGCTATGTCTAAACATTCAAAGCACACAATTATAAATGTATTATTGCATGGTTGTAAAACGGTGAAATGTTAAACACTCATAACCATATAAACTCCATAGCACCGTTCTTGTCTTATACATAACTCCGTTGGTGCAATAGCTGACCGGGACTAATTGTAGTGACTTAAATGTATTTGAAATCTTTTCTTTTCTTTCCTCTTGCTCCTCTGCAGCATTACCAGCGGGGTGGATGGCAGACCTCTGGATGGGCTCCGCAGTGTGAGGGTGCAGCAGGACACTGAGTTTGAGTCTGACGGACGCACCATCAGTTGCACAGAGGTGAACTTATATACTGTCATCCTTTACACCCATTTGATGCATCGACAGTCCAGGTGTGAGAATCTCTGAATGTCCCTCCAGGTGTTCTTCCAGCTCAAGACCCCGGACAGCAGCTTCTCGTCGGTGCTGTCGTCCTGCAGCGTGTTCCAGAAGGAGATGGCTCTGGCCGCCTGCAGCGCTATGATGCCTCACCTCACGGTGCTCTCCTCCAGCGGCATCAACTCGCTCACTCTGCGCATCTCTACACAGGCTGATATGGTAAACATCAATACTTGGTACAAGGGCTGCACCATTCATCTAAATATGATCGCAACATGCCACTGTAATATCCAAATCATTGTAACTGCACTATTTGGTAAAGGCAAAATACGCATATGAAGTGTCCTGGCCAACAAATGGTATTTTAAAGGTCAATTTCATGTATTTTATGCATCAACATGTGTCCCCTCTGTGAAAAGAGATTATGGAAGTTTCAGGAAAAAAGATTCTCTCTCTTTTTGTCCTGATCCATTTATATAAACCTGTCTGAAAAAGAGATTTTGGCCACGTTGTGATGTCATAAAGTTTGTTTGGCTTGTGTAACCCTTAGCCAATCACCAACCAAGGTAACCCCCCCCCCCCCCCCTTATCACCTGAATCTCCTCCTAGAGCACCATTGTGTTCTTTGTAACCAAATCTCTCCTAGAGGGGCGTGGGGAGGGGCTCCTTATTTTCATCTAGAGTAACAGACAGAGAATCAGCACTTTGGAAACAGGGCTGAAACAGAGGGGATTATGGGTAATGCTGCAATGATCTGTTTGGAGTTTGGAGCCAAACACTCCATACTCTTAAAAAAAGTACTATTAACATGTAATGTATACATATTTTTTTCAGTGATGATGCAAATAATGCTTAAAAAATGGTCATTCCCTGTTATATACAAATTACAATATCAGTCAAAATAATCGCCATTAGTTATTTAATCCAAATGCTCCAGCCCCACACGTTGCACAGTGAAGTATTTAGTATGTTCTCTGCCTAATTAAGGAGAGCTGTGTTAAACGTCCCCCTGTGCTCCTCTCAGGTGGAGTACCAGGCGGGCTGCGGGGGCCGGCTCCTCCCTCAGCGCTACATGAACGAGCTGGACAGCGCTCTGATCCCCGTCATCCATGGCGGGAGCGCCAGTGTCCCCCAGACTGCCATGGACATGGAGTTCATCTTCTACATCACACACACCATCTAATGCACATGCAGACACACTAAAACAAGTATTGGAGATGGCTGAGCACAGAGAGAAGCTGTAGATGTTGGCGGGACATGCCATGCAACATGTTTGCACAGTTTGGACATGCAGCCAGTCGCAGCGGCACAACACCCCCCCCCCCCGAGGTTGGGAGTGTACTTTCAGAGGGATGTAAACTGATGTTCTGTTATCGAAGTGTTTTCCGTGCTCACCAAAGCTGCTTTAATACAAGACCCTAACACTAAACAAGGATTACGCAACATGACCAAATACAACCAAGCTCTTCAGCCCGTTTCTTCTGCTCTGCCTTCCAGGCTCCCTGCTGCCTCCGTCAGCTCGGAGCTCCTCAGTGAATGTTTCCCACAGGCGCTCGATCGACATGTCTCTCATTTGGATGTATTTATTATATTTTATGGGCTTATTGAATGAAATGATGGTATTAAAGCAAGGGATATTACTGACTGTAGTTTTCAGTACTTCGGAGGCGATACGTGTGATCAGGTGCTCGCCCCGCTCTTAAAAACAGCAGGGATAGAAATACATCGCATCTCATTTCCTCTCAAGGTACTATGCTCTCATCTCATATGCTGGGGTAAGATGACACTGCACAGGAACACTCCGGGCCTCATGCAGGAAATATTTGGGTCCTAAACTTCTGACATTTTATTAGTAAAGTTTTCCTTCCACCATTGTTTCAGTTAACTATTACCAAACTCAAAAACTCATTTAAAAGTGATAAATGAAACAAAATGTGGTGATAAGCATAATCAAGGCCACCAAAATCGACTGAAGGTCATGGAGGTGGACGAGAACATTTTACAGTGTTGTAACATTTTCAGGTGCTGTAACAGGAATGCAAAATAGTCAAAGCTTATCGTAAATGTGCAGCCATACATGATGGTGATGTGTTGATAAGAATATTAACTTACAAAGGAGCTTATTTTGTGTTTAGGTAACGTATTTAAACTCCTCCATAATCGCGATTTCAATCAAGTCAAAACATGTATTGTTCAACAGATCCTGATTATAAAATGAGTTATTGATCAGAGGAAAGGAAGTGGATTTCCGGATCCTTCCACGAGGCCGGCTGTGTGTCAGTAACAGGTTGTGTGTCCGGATCAGCTCATCTCCACAGGAGGATACATGTGGCTTTATAATCCAAGAGGTGATCAGCCATCTAGAACTCCCTCTCCATGCTAAGAGTGAATGTGGCCGGTGTGTTGGAGCATCCTGTCATGGATCAAACTCAAGTTCATTTAAAACATTAGCATTACGTTTTGCTTTTCTTATTTTCTGCTTCAGCTAACCATTTCTAAACCTGTTTACTTCTGATGGAGCATGTGTACATACTTTATGAGCAGCACAGCGTCCTCTTTCACGGCTGAAATACCAATGATTTCTTTACTTCAAGATATTTGACGGTCTCCTTCAGGGTTTGAGTTAAATGATCAGATTTTGCACACCTGATGAGAACTTTACACCTCATTATATGGCTCTGTAAGCATTTTGCATTTTTAAAATTAAGCAATTCTACATGTACTGGTGAACACTTTTAAATGATGAGATCACCCAGAAATATCGTTATTCTAAGAGAGGAGATTGCTCGATCTGTTGGTGAAATATAAAGAAACTGGGTCTGTAGCTTCTTATCTAGAGCACCTGAGTGATATCTTCTAACTCGGCAAAGAATAAGTGCGTTGATTTCCGGAAATGATTTAACAAATGCTCAAAGAGATCTCTTGTGTGTGTCCTGAGGGCAGTAGAAGTTCTCTCGTGTTTTGTATGGAGCAGGAACTCAAAGTGTTTTATCAAAATATCCAAAGCAGGCTATATATATTTTGTATTTATTTCATGTATTTCCCATTAGCTTTAAGGCTCTTTCCAACCGTTACAACACCGTCACATGTCGGTTTTTAATCAGTCAATAACACCAGGGATAACGTCGCCCTTTTTGCTTCACCAGCTTGTCTTTATCACCAAATGTAAAGCTTGTTTCAAATGCCAGTATCCTCGTACGAGTGATGTGCTTAAAGGCAGGACTTATGATAAAAGTATTCTCTTTAAATTCAGAATGAAAGAGCGCACACAGGTTGTATTCCTGTAAAATGCGTCCTGGTTAGCACGCACTGTTTAAAGTAGCTTTGCAGAATTCAAGTCTCAGTTTTTTCATCTCGTCCCAGAAGCCCCCTTTTCAGTTTTTGTCTAAATGTATAAAAGAAAAACTGTAAGCGTAGAGATTTGTTTAAGTTTTAAAACAATGAAGAGTTATTTTTGGAATCATTGGTACAAAAGTAAAAATAAAACATCATATTTTTGATAGGACAATAGGCTACATTCATTTTGAAGTTTGTGTAGCATCCTTGAAGCACTGAGAGGAATAAAAAAACACTAGACAGTTAATCACAGAAATAAAGAAAAATAAATATATAATTTTGTCATAAGGTGGAAAATGTGTAATCCCAAAATGCAATGCATAAAGAATGTACAGTAAAGGTGTACAAATCTAAATAACAGCAGCGTTACACCAGCCGTAAGCTTTCTACAACTCATGTTCACTTTTTATTTTGTTTATTATATATATGTTGATTTCAAAATGACGTGATGATCAGAGATTAGTCTTCTTTCCATTGAGTGGCCATGACTCAGTTATAAATCGGATGAATTGGCTTAAAATATATACTGAGGATGATTCTTACTGAAGTTTGTCTAGCGCGCCGCCCGCAGGTCGAAAGTGAAATATGTCAACATCTCCTAAATGGAATGGCACCAAATGTAATACAGGCATCAGTAACACTTTAAATGCATTGGATGGCTTTTATTTCTAATGTGTAACTGGTTCTTAACAATCTGTTGGACCAATGTCTGAAAAAAGTGTCAGTGGAAAGTGTAGTTATGCAGGTTGGTATATTTCCACCTACAGCAAGCCTTTGTCTTAAAGCCCCCATCATTTTTTTAATATATATTTAAAAGGTCCCCAAATGTCAGGTTTAGTATCAACATTAGGAGATATGTAAATAAGTGTACAAATCCAACTTGACAGTGAACCAAACACACCACCAGTGGTTACCAGATAGATGTTATGCTTAGTTCTGATTGGTGCATGTATCTGTGACATCATCTCTTAGCCCCGTCCACTTTCAAACCACATATAGCAAGTTGATTTAAAATATGTTTTCCGGGTCATTAAGCTCCATCTTCACTATCCTCACCTTCCCACCATCTGATGTATTTTGGTAGTTTCCTGATCAGTCTTTGAAGTAAACACAAATCAGTTTGAGTGGAGATCTGCGTCTTGATGCTTTACATTGAGCAAACGGTGGGAAGGTCAACGTGTTTCACCTGCTGTGCAAATAACCTCAAAACAAGCCTGATGTTATCTGACGGCTGATGGATTTTGACAAAGGATATTATTATTATATAAACGTTTGAGCATTACAAACAGATAAATCATTTTTTAGTAAGTTAAATGAGTATTGTTTCTTGTTTAGGGTGATCAAAACAACTTTCTTCTTGAGTAGTACTTTGTGATTTATGATTGTGTTGCTTTGTGTAAATCGTCTATTTATTCCTAAGCACCAGCTTTTATTTGGGGAACCTGGTATCTGGGTCCTAATCATCAGTTTCTGATAGCTCCTGTATTTAAAGAATAAAATGACTTTTATATTAAAACATATTTGTTTGTAATCTTTCAATCCCAGAATCTTTGGCACCTCTAATTTAATTCAAACCAAATTTCTAATTTGCCGTTTCAAAAATGTCTATGATAATCTTAATAGAGCCATCAAAACCCAACCTATACTAAGTACTGCACTTAGGTCAAATGTTAAGGTACTTTTACTTTACTTGAGTATCTTGATTTTTCTTATTCTACTTTTGTATTCAACTATTTATTCAATACCTTTTTTTTTTTTACAAAATATAATCAACAAATAAATGATGATTGATTACATCACCTTTTACAAACTGCAACAATGAAATCAATAATTATAATACTTATAATAATTGCTATCCATTAATATAATACACATTGTTCTAGCTATGTATAACTTCAATGTCTCATTTTGCATGACATCACTTTTGCTGTTTAATGTATATATTAATTATCAGTAATACAAATCAGATAAAACAGGTTTGACATTAAATAATAATCTACCAACAATTAAAAAAAAAAAGTTTTCTTTAATGCCTCACTTTGTGTGTGTGTGTGTGTGTGTGTGTGTGTGTGTGTGTGTGTGTGTGTGTGTGTGTGTGTGTGTGTGTGTGTGTGTGTGTGTGTGTGTGTGTGTGTGTGTGTGTGTGTGTGTGTGTGTGTGTGTGTGTGTGTGTGTGTGTGTGTGTGTGTGTGTGTGTGTGTGTGTGTGTGTGTGTGTGTGTGTGTGTGTGTGTGTGTGTGTGTGTGTGTGTGTGTGTGTGTGTGTGTGTGTGTGTGTGTGTACACACATACACACATGGGGGCGTGGTGTTTTGTCCTCTACCTGTCCGTTTCCCTCGCCTGCATTTCATTCACAGTTTGGGACAGAGGGACCCAACAACAGCAGGCATGAGTGGACGAGTTGGAGACTTGAGCCCAAAGCAGGCTGAAATATTAACTGAGGTAAACATATTCAAGGATTTCTATGATTTCACTAATGCATTGATACTGAACGAGTGTTTCGTGCTTTGTGTCTCTATGGTTGCTTTTGTTGTGGTTTCACAGGGATTCTATGGTAACGACAACTCTCCACAGTCTGTTTAATATTAGAGACGTTGTTTTTATTTGTACGTGACTTTCTTACCTCTGTGGTACATACACTGTACTTAAACACACTTTTGAGGTGGTTGTACTTTACTTTAGTATTGAGATTTTATTCCAAGGTGTACTTTACCACATTTAGGGAATGCTGCAGTTTTTATTCAGCTTTTTTTCCTCAAGATTAAAACTTTGCACAAAAAAAACATAATTAAATGAAAGAAGGGAAAGATGTGAGAAAAGTTGCAGAAGAAAAAGTTAAAGTTAAAAAAGCTTTTTACATGTGTGTTTCTATATCTTTTATGACTTTGGTTAATATTCAGATGAACATCTTCATATGAAAAATGGGATATTATGAAATTGTATTCATATTAATAAATCTAACTTTGACACTGTAGTGAAAACTATCTCCAATGTAATTGCCTTTCAATGTGTAAGTAGTGATAATCCAATAACATACATCATTGTGTTACCTTTTCGCAGACTAGCTGTTTTCACCTGTCTTCTGCTAAGCTAAGCAAACTGATAGTAGTTTCATATTTACATACAAACATGAGAGTTGTTTTAATCTTGTTTCTTGAACAATTGTATTTCCCAAAATGTCTCACTATTTCTTAATGAATATATATATATATATTGTGATAATGTTCTGTTTCTTGTGGTTTCCTGTGTGTAGTTTCGGGGCAGGATCCAGGACGTCCTCCCCAGCCTCCCCGCGCAGCACGACCACTACCTGCTCCGCTTCCTCCGAGGTGAGACACCTGCAAAGGCAGCATTTAGCATTCAGCCTTTTCTCTGTGGTACCATGCTGGCAAAACAACCTTCACACAACCAGCCACCAAGTACAAGGTGACTCCTTGAATCTGTATGAGAAACGTGAAACGTGAAGATCCACAGATTAGAAAATGTAGAGAACTGCCAAAAAAGATACTGTGTAAAGACAAAGAAAAAAAGCAGAGATTAAAGTGTTACCAGAACATCGAACTAGAGGTATTACTGTTATTTACAGTACAGGCAACTTAGTTTACCATCCTCTTAAGGGCGACATAAACACATTTAGGATTTGAGTAGGCTACAGCACTTGTATTGTATTCAGATATCCGTAACAGGACAGATCAACACATTTGTATTACTTTTAATACTTTAAGTACACCTGTTTTTAAATTGTTCAACAATATTTAATTTAAAAGGTAGAAAACATTAGACATTTAATGTAGCCATGCAGTAATGAGGGGTTCTTGTTTTAAAGAAAGCAACATAGAAGAGGTTGGTGAGTTGAAGAGGATCAAATCAGTTCTCTGACAGCCACTAAAGCCTGCAGCGCTATTCCCCTCACAGTCCTGCTCTGAATCCGGCCCTGCAGACATGTGAAAACATGGGAACTGTTGTTTGTGATGAACCAGAGTGAGGGTCGTTTCTGGCATTAACTACCACAGGCAGCTGAAACATTTAGAATGAATGGCAGCCAATACAACACCAGAGGAAGGTTCTCTCAGTCAGTGATCAGTGTTATCATGTGAGGTTAAACCAGGCATGGGGGGGTTCCAGTTACTTGAAGTAACAGTATAACAACGTAATTGTTCTGCATTGAATCACTAGAGGTCATACCATACTGAGACATGAAATAATTAGCAGTATTAAAGGGGAACAGGTGTGTTGCCAGGTTCTCTAAAACCAGTCCTATTTGTTCACAGTGGGGTTATAAAGTAGCCTCTTCAGTGGAGTTAGAAAAGAGGAGTTAGACAAGTTTCAACTATCCTGTTTCCAAGTGGTATTATAGTTAGCCGCTGCTTTGCAAAGACAAGAAGCGTTTTCCATTTGACTTAGAGCGTACTTTGAGGGAAAAATGTCGTATCAAGACCAACAGGGACCAAGCAAGAAATACATATTTAAGTAAAGTATCTCGAACTTAATATCTTATAAATCTAAACACTGATGGTGTCAATTTTGTATAACCATCACGTTGTACTGTTTACTTCGTCACGATAAGTTAAAGCATAACAAATATCTTTCGTTGGTTTGCATCTAACAGTGACCACAATTCAACCCTCCCAGGTTCGATAACGGCCCTCAGAGCTCAACACACAGAAAGTTGAGAAAACATAATTAATCAGAGTTTAGTGTTTGTTATGAAGTTATAAAAGTCAGCGATCCGTCAGTTGTGTTGGGAAATGAACTACATTGTGTGTTTCTCAGTGGAACCATAAGTGTGTCCAAGCCATGTGCAGCACTTCTTAAGGTTCCCCTCAAAACAGTTTCCGTTGCTGTCTTTCAAAAGTTACAAAATGTTCAACCTTCATTTGTTTAATCATTCATTTATTTCCTAAAACACCGCCCTCCCCCCTGACCCTGTGGCCCTGAAACATACTGTGTAGTATTGACTGAGCAAAGAGCCATTGAAGTACCTCAGCTCAACCGTCTTATCTTACAGTAAATGTTTGAACTAAATTCGACCTTAGTTGAACTGCAGTGATGTCACTGGATGAACTTTCTCCTCCTTGAAAAATAAGCCTTACTTCCTTAATACAACTTAAAGAGGTTCCTATGACGTACTTTTTACAAATTAAGTCAGGTCCTCGGTCTTCTTACCAGGAATTCTTGTCATTTCTGATGTTATCTCGACGGACATTGAGCTGGTAGTTTGTGGGACAGGACATGCATGACCCTGTGCTTTCAACAGAGTACAGAGAGGTTCAGATCATTGGAGGGACTGATCAATATTTGCATTGGCTGTTAACCTTGGACTTTTCTCTTTACTTGGCATAAAAAAACAGGCAATTTATACTGAACTGTGTCATGCTTTCTATTGTGTGATTGTCAGACATTGTTGGTGTTGAAATGTTGCAGGACTTACAGTAGGAATGAGTAATGATTAGAAAACAGGTATGCCATGGTTCACATGTTGTATGAAGTATTTCGGCATCATATCTCTGCTTTACTAATGAAGATGGTTCTATTTGTTTTGCAGCTCGTAGCTTCAATGTTCAGAAATCTGAAGCCATGATCAGAAAGGTGAGCTCTAACTTTAAACACGGATCAGTCGTGTGTTTTACCTTGTAAGGGTGCGGCATGTGGTTAGTGAGCATGTTTGAAACCTCTCCTCTCTGTCTGCAGCATGTGGAGTTCAGGAGAAAGATGAACGTAGACACCATCATCTCTGACTGGAAACCTCCAGAGGTATGCAGGGCTTGTTAACGTACACTTTGTCTGGAATGTTTGAATACATTCATACAACTTACAGTAGATATCTTTACATTATAGCTCAATATGCAATCTAGCTGATCCAAGAGGGTTTTTAAAAGGTTATCTAGATTAGGAAGTAGAAGAATATTCCTCCTTTAGTTTAACACAAACATTCAAAATCAACAAATCTGGAATTACATGTTTTCTTAGACAGGAATAAACTAATAACCAAAGCTCTGAGTCAAATAAAGTAAAAAGATGTCTTTCTAAGACAGATTAAAAGTATGGAGTTGCATTAAGTACTTAAATACAATAAAATTCCACCGCTGGCAATACAAATGAAAATAAATATAGACTGTGTGTGTTTTCCTGTTTTAATCAGGTGATTGAGAAGTATGTGTCTGGAGGGATGTGTGGGTACGACAGGGAGGGGAGTCCCATCTGGTACGATGTGATTGGTCCTATGGATCCTAAAGGTCTCCTGATGTCGGCCACCAAGCAGGACTTCCTGAAGACCAAGATCAGACACACAGAGATCCTGAGGAGGGAGTGCAGGAGGCAGTCTGAGAAGGTGAGGGGACACTCTCCTCTCCTGTTTCCTCTCGTCTCATCTCGTTTCCTTTCCTACTTTCTGTCCTCTTGTTTAGTTTTGTCTCCTCTCCTCTTCTAATTTGTCCTATTACCTCATCCCCTCCTCTTTTCTCCTTCTCCTTTCTTCTCTTCTTGTTTCCTTTAATTTCTTCTCCTCTTATACATGTTTCCGCCCCCATTCTCTCCTACTTTTTTCTTACATCTTACAATTGTTACCTCTCCGACCCTCTCTATGTGTCCTCTTTGCATTCTCTCCTCTCTTGTTTCCTTTCCTCTGCTCTCTTTCCTTGTTTCGTCTTTCCTCCACTTGTCTTGTTGCCTCTCCTATCATCTTTTCTTAGCCAGGTTTCCTCTCCTCAATTCCTTCTGTAGTTTCCTTTTGTCTTTCCTCTCTTGTTTCCTCTTCTCTGCTACTCTCCTCCTCTCTTCCTCTGTCTTCTCTTGTTTCCTCTCTTCTCCTTGTTCTCCTCCTTGTTTCCCCTCCTCTCTCCTAACCCTCCTCCCTCTCTGTCTCAGTTGGGGCGGCACATTGAATCTATCTCTCTGATCTACGACTGTGAAGGACTCGGACTGAAACACATCTGGAAACCTGCTGTAGAGACTTATGGAGAGGTTTGACCACACTGTAACACCACATGTCATCACATTGAATTGATGTATTTCATTATAATGATCAACATTCTCGTGTGCAGGTCCTCACCATGTTCGAAGAGAATTACCCAGAGGGCCTGAAAAGGGTTTTTCTAATCAAAGGTGCTTCGGCAGATCTGAAGACTTTACATTTTCCAGACTTCTAGTTAGTGTTCATGATTGTCAGTTTGTGTCTTTGTCTGCAGCTCCCAAAATGTTTCCCGTGGCCTACAATCTAATCAAACACTTTATGTGTGAGGAAACGCGGCGCAAGATCTACATTTTAGGAAGTAAGACTACTTTTATTCAATCTAAAAGTGTACAAACAAGGCTAAGCGGCTAACATCAGCATGCTAACAGTTAGCAGCTGAAGGGATTATTTACTGCATTAAAAGTACTAATTAAACTAAGTACTAACTAACCAAATTTCTCTGAGTAAAGGTAACTGGCAGGAAGAGTTACGTAAACATGTCGACCCAGACCAGCTTCCTGTGGCGTACGGTGGAAACATGACGGACCCTGATGGAGACCCTCGCTGCAGAACCATGGTGAAAGCAAACTCAAAACATCGATGGACCAGTAAGTGAGTCAAACTTAAATGATTGTAATTTAAATTGTGGATGTTGTTTTGCAGATAAATTATGGTGGCACAGTTCCCAGGTCGTACTATGTGCTGGACTCGGTGAATGTTCAGTACGACAGCAGTGTGACCGTCAGCCGAGGCTCCGCCTTCCAGCTGGAGTACGATGTGACAGCCGCCAGCAGCCTGCTGAGGTACCAGACAACCAGCAGCTGTTAGAAGACACATTTAAGCTTTATTTATTGATCAGCTCAAAAAATGGTCAACTTGATACTAACTTTACGGGAAATGATTAGAAACCAGATTTTTAAACACATATAGATTTGTGTTGACATATTATTTCATTCAACACTACCCTCCTCGAAATAATTTAGTATTTCGACTTAAAAAATAAAATAAAACTATTAATAAACTCATTAAAATGCATCATTATGAATCCTAATTCCTCTCGGTTTAATTTCCAAGAACATCACTCTCTAGGATTTAACAGTTCTTTGTCTAAGAAACCGTTTTTTTAAATATATTTAATTAATAATTTGGATAATTAATAATTTGGCTCTTACCAAGTAACACCTGGATCAATATAAAAGAAATATCAACAACAATTTAATGTGCAAACAAAAGCACATGCATAATACAAATTACTATTAAACTATTAATGAACACAGTTACAAATATTTTTCTGTTTGGTGCTTTGCATAATGTAGATCCTTTTTGATCTTTGATTACGTTTTCATACATAAATTACACACTCTGTCTGGCCCCTGTTTTTCTTCCAGGTGGCAGTTCATCAGTGACAGAGCAGACATCGGGTTTGGAGTGTACAGACGGACTAAAGAGGGCGGGGGTCAGAAAGTGTCTGAGATGCTGCAGGTTCTGCCCAGCGAGCGCTACAACGCTCACCTGGTGCCTGAAGACAGCTGCCTCACCTGCCCCGAGCCCGGAGTCTGTGAGTCTCTGATATATTATTTGAATATCATAAAAAATGCTTTCCATGAAAATCCTGAACGAGCTGTTTTACATTTAGGGAAATGTGCTTGTACAGTGAATATATGAAGCAACAGCCAGAAGGCACTTGGCATAAGACTAACTACATGGGGAAACAGTAAACTTGCCTCTGTCAAATTGAATAAACCCCACCTAATTAGCAAGTTATGTCTCATTTGATGAACCTGCACAAAAGTGTAAAAACTAGGGGTTTATGGCTGATATACCAGACTCTTCTTGGCTGGACACAGTGACTTCCATGATGAGTAAGGCACTGTGTGGTGGTGACGCAATGGTATACAGAAGAAATATTGCACTTAACCTCCATAAAACAACAAGGTCGTTTTTTTTCTCTATAATAAACAAACAACATATTCCATGTTAACTAGTCTGATTATTACTTTGCAGACATGAATATAGAATAACCTGAATAATGGTCGCTGTTGTAACTTAATGTTTTGTCCTTTTGTTTGTGCAGACGTGCTGTGCTTTGATAACAGCTACAGCATCCTGCAGTCCAAGAAGGTGAGCTACAAAGTGGAGGTGCTTCCTCCTGCGGACGGATGCAGCGTTCTTGCAGCAGACGAGGCAGGAGGCTGCGGTGATCGAGAGCTCAGATCCCCGTGTGACAGAGTTCACTGAGTGTTCATCCACAGCCAAATCAATGCTTTAGCATCAGGGCAGCATTAGCCCTCTTCAGGGCCCTAGGGCAAAACATTAGCCATGGCCACTGATTACATTTATCCCTCTGTGCACTGTGTATGTATAAGGTCACAGTCGGTAATTAGCCTGTGAAAACATGATCAGCAAACTGAGGACAGTCTCGGTTAGAGAATAGCTGGTAAAGATAGAGGAGCATTTATCAGCTGAGCAGACACATATTTACCTCAGAAGTTGGAAGATTATTGTAACAGTATTGATTATAGCTGCTTCAAGTACAAGTCATTTCCAAATGTGTCTTTACGGACAAGAAACTGACTCAAGAAATCTACCAAGGGAAAGTGAGCTTCTTCTCATACCATCTTTTCCATTTACGGGCACCAGTTTCTGTGACGTTTAAGAAATCAGTTTACTGGCTGTTACCCAGTTGATGTAAACACGAATGAACTCTAACACTGTAGAGTTCAGGTCTACATTACTGCAGCAAAAGGATAAGTTAAACCACTGGAGGTCCTCAAAGCAGGATTTTCTGCTGGTGTTAAGTTACTCTTCAAGCACACATTTTTTTTATCATTTCTGCAATGTAAACAATAAAGTACAAGAATTTATAATTTCAAAGTAGATTTGACCTCAGAACAGAAGAGCCAGACGTTTAGGTTGCTGTCATACAGTATATCCATTAAGGTGTGGGTTTACTGTTCATTTAGATATGGTTACACACATTTCTTTACTTTTAACATACACAACTAAAATATACCATGATCTTCCGATTAGAAAAGATATCACTCAGAACAAAGTTTTAAACTTTACCGACAACATGTTTCACAGTTGTAGAAGTTTTAATAGGGATATTTGTACAGGACAGATTGTCCTTTGTTTAATTTGTTTTTTTAGAAGAACATGTCTCACCAGAATTTGAAAACAGAATCCCTAACATTATAAACTCATAATTTAAAGGTCCCCTATTATTCTATTTTTCAACAATATATTGTAGGTCTCAGATATAAAACATGTCTCTGAAGTATTTGGCTTGTAATCCCAAACAGATCATGCATTGTAGCATCCCATAAACCCCTCTGTTTCAACCCTGTTTCAAAAGTGCTGATTCTGTGTAGCTTTAAATGCAAATGAGCTGCCATTCCCAATGCCACTTGTTTTTTTTAAACCATGTTTGGTTGAAACACAATGGTGCTCTAGGAGGAGATTGGTTGGCGGTGGTTACCTTGGTTGGTTCTTTACTAATGGTTTCACATCCCAGAAAAACTTTGTGACATCAACCGTATCCTTGTGTACGAAGAAGCCAAACGTCACACACAGACTAAGAAGACCAAAGGAGATAAAGTTACTGAATGACATCATTCATCAAATTCTGTTTCAGATGATTATGTTTAAATAATTGTGCGTTATGCTGCTCATATTGTTTGCCTTAATCATGAGTCAATATCTGTTTAAATAAATGATAAAATCTCAGTCTACCCTTATAATCAACATCAAGTCATTAGTATGATATCATTTGTAAATTCATGTGAACGATATAATGAAGTCTATAACACCATACAACCTGATAATAAATACATATTAAACACAAAGCAATATATAGTTTCTGTCAATTATGACTCATTTATGGCAGATGCTTTGAAAATACAATATTCACTAATCAATCCGGATAAGTCCTATGTTATCAAGTGTTTAGCATGTTACACCAGAATCATTTGAACTGGCCTGACCACCAGGTGGCAGTAAGATGGGTTACTGCTTTAGGCTGTATTACAGCACTTTTTGTCACTAAATATTGGACCCTTATAACAAAGATGGGTAAGAAATATTCCAATAGTAAGAACAATTAGTTCAATTCAGGGATTATTTGGCCAAATAGTTAATGTCTTGCCTATAGGAGGAACTCAAACAAAGTGCTAAGGAGTTATTAGTAAGGGGGAGAAAAAACCCACATACAAATAATAATAATAATAATAATAATAATAACAAGGAATACAAATAATAATTTGTGCCTTGTACAAATAATAATTTGTGCCTTATATTTATAAAAATAAAATGTAGATTACAATATCTATCAGCTATTACAACACACTAGATTATTATTATACATTTTATTTTTACTATTACTATTATTATATACAGACAGACAAAATTCCCAGCTGCAGAGAGTTCATCTCCGCACCCAGCAGACTGGGCTCTGTGCCAGAGGGATGCAGGATGGTGCAGGATGAGGATGAGGGGAGGGGGTGATGGGGGTGCACAGATGCCATGTGCCTTACATAACATCAGCTGGCTCCGGATACAATTGGAGGATGTGAAACCGCTGGCAGCAGCAGCAGCAGCAGCAGCAGCAGCAGCAGCCATCCGCTGTGTGCCGCATTGCCCCGAGACAAAAACAAGGCCGTGCAGAGGTGGGGGGGTGGTGGTGAGTTGAGGATGACCATAGATTGTTAAAATAAAGAGGGGGACGTAGGGTGAATGCATCACTCACTCGACAGAGTATCAAAATAAAGGAGTTGTGTATATGTGTAGGCCTATGTATGTGTGTGTGTGTGTTTGTGTGTGATGACTAGTGAGGGGAGGAAGGGGGAGTTTGTTTATTAGCTCTACCTGTCGCTGCCCGGTAGGCGGTGATAACGGGGGGGTGTGTGATGGGCGGCGGGGGGCGGAGCCGCTCGGACATGAGTAAATGACGTCAGGCCCTGGGTCGCCGAGCAGTGAAACAAACATGGCGACAGAATGGAGCGGGCAGCAGGGTTATATTCTCACTCTCATTATATTCCTGTGGAGCGCAGTCGGTGGCCGCACGGAGACGGCGGCTGCAGCGGCCGGTGTCAGCGGCAGCCAAGTGCTCGGCATGCGGCTGGAGAGGAGCGACAAGCCGTCCAGCACCAATGACGACGGTGTCATCCAGGTGACTGAGGAGAGCTCCGTGCAGCTCCGGTTTTACGGGGTGCAGCTCCACTCGGGCGCCTGGACGCAGATCCGCTTCACGGACCTCACGGATGTCGCAAGCGGTGGCGCGGATGAAGGTGAGGAGGAGGAGGATGAAGCGGTAAAGGCGGCGGCGAGAGGAGGAAGGCAGCGGCATGATGGAGCCGCCGGACAGGACTTGTGTAGATTTCACGAAGGACATAAGCGTCGGGACCTTCTTGAACGTCAGCAGTCGAGGCTCGTCGGGGCTGCTTACCGTTAACATTAAGCCGCTCCGCAAGACCGAGCCGCAGAAGGAGTACGGCGTGTGCATCCGGAGCCGCGTGGAGGCTAGCAGGTGGGTGCTGCTGGGGGACACTGATGGCAAGCTGCTGGTGGTGGAGGAGAAGAGGTCCCTGCTGCCCTTATGGCTGCAGTGCATCCTCATCTCCTTCCTGCTGGTGCTCTCTGGGATGTTCAGCGGCTTGAACCTGGGGCTGATGGCTCTGGACCCCATGGAGCTGCGCATCGTCCAGAGCTGTGGCACCGAGAAGGAGAAGAAATACGCAAGAAAAATAGAGCCAATCCGTCGCAAAGGGAACCATCTTCTTTGCTCTCTGCTCCTGGGCAACGTCTTGGTGAACACCACCCTCACCATCCTCCTCGATGACCTGATCGGATCAGGTTTGGGCGCTGTGGTGGCCTCCACGGTTGGGATTGTCATCTTTGGTGAGATCGTCCCCCAGGCGCTGTGTTCCCGCCACGGGCTGGCTGTAGGAGCCAACACCATCATGGTGACCAAGTTCTTCATGCTGCTCACCTTCCCTGTGTCCTTCCCCGTCAGCAAGCTGCTGGACGTCCTGCTGGGTCAGGAGATCGGCACCGTGTACAACCGGGAGAAGCTGGTGGGGATGCTGAGGGTGACGGAGCCCTACAACGACCTGGTGAAGGAGGAGCTCAACATGATCCAGGGCGCTCTGGAGCTCAGGAACAAAACTGTAGAGGATGTCATGACGCCCATAGGAGACTGCTTCATGATCCAGGCGGATGCTGTGCTGGATTTCAACACCATGTCTGAGATCATGGAGAGCGGGTACACTCGTATCCCTGTGTACGACGACGAGAAGAGCAACATCATGGACATCCTGTACGTGAAGGACCTGGCGTTCGTGGACCCCGATGACTGCACCACCCTGAAGACCATCACCAAGTTCTACAACCACCCTGTGCACTTTGTGTTTCATGACACGAAGCTGGACGCCATGCTGGAGGAGTTCAAGAAAGGTGTGTAAACATGTGTGTGTGTCTTCTTTTAACACTGGAGCAGGTGATTCCTCTGAGGATCCTGCAGATGAATCACCTGCTGTAGGGTTTGTTTCCGGTCATTACTGCATCCGCATAAACCCTTTGTGTGTGTGTCCCCCTCCCTCCCTCAAAATGCTCTGTCTGTCTGTATTGATCAGCACTATTGACAGCTGGAACATCACAGCCTACTTTTAAGCACTGGCATGCAACAAAACAAATGTTATGCAAAGTGCAACACAGATCCACATATCAGACCCTGTTATCCAGCTGTGGTCCTGATGATACGCACATTCCTCTTCTTCATCCTCACCTTCATCCTCGTCAGTGTATATCATGATTTTCTTCACTACATCAAAGTGTATTGTGCCTTCAGTATCAATCAAGTCAAGCCTCTCTGTTCTTTTATTATCAATAATTATAATCCAAAAAGAAAAAGGAAGTCAATTGAGAGAAGCTATTCAAATCCTAAACATGTTGACTTATTAATATATAAAAAGCAAGAAGAAAACCAGAACATATTCATATTTGAGAAGCTAAAACCTGTGCCCGTTGTTCTTAAAAATGACTCTTTTTACAGCCAGGAAAAACTGCTGAATCATATTTAGTCTCAGTCTTAGGTAGTAAACAAGAAGGGGAAAACTGTTGACAAAATGCATAAACAACACAAATCATGTATGATGAAGAGGCACTGCAGGAGCGTTTGAAGTCTGCAAACTCTGTATGTTATACCATGTGTTTCTTCTCAAATTGGCATCAGTGTTTTATTTAATCTGGCAGCGGGTTTTTATCTCCTGTAAACACTGCAGCAGCGGATATCACTAATGATCATCTTCCACCAGAGAGCAGGAACTAATCAGGGAGTGCAGCCTCTGTGCTAATGTGTATGATGGGATCAAAAGTGTGCACGTTCAGGCACAATAGATTAGTGCTGGAAATATCAGCGCTGATATTTAAACCTTGAAAGCTGGTATCGTGACGATGAAGCACCAGCAGAGAACTGAAGCTTGTGTGATGATGATAGTAATGTTTATATTTCAAGATATCAAATGCTTTTCTTCACATTCGCTAAGCAGCCAACACTGCAAATACACACTTGATTATTCGTTTTGGAATCACTCATCATTTATAAAGCTGTGCATTTGCTTGTATTCTGTGTAAGAAGTCATTGTTGATCAGTGTCCTTCAAAACAGTTTCATTGCTTATTAGGAAACATATGAAATCCTCATTTGTAGTATTATAAACTGGATAATTGGCTGAAAACAGAAAAAATATCCGTCACAAAACAAGTACTTTAACTTCAAGGTTGAAGGACACATGCCAGCTAATATTAGTCCTGCTGAAGTGCCCTGAAGTCACTATGTGAGCCTGCTGCAGTGGCCTCTGACCTTCCTGTGGGGGGAGGGGGGGGGGCGACAGTTTGCATCAGGTCAGTGTGCTCATGAAGATGTCAGAGGCTATTGCTTTGTGCTGAGTCATACAGTGTCCCTGAGAGCTCAGCACATCATGAAAACACATGCAAAGATGCAAACTCAGTCAGACAAAGAGAACATCTCATATGCAGCAGCATTTAGAAAGAATGTGAGAGACAACAATTAGACGTATAGTAAGAGCTGTGATGCATTTGAGGGCGTTCAGTATGTTTCATGCTAATTAGCCAGTAGTTTACACCAGGCATTTTTTGTGTACAGAAAGTCCTCATGCTATGCAGTTGGAGGAACAGCTAAATACTTAATTGGATGTAATATGTTAGTATTTTGAACGAACTTTGGTTGTTGCTGTGTCTCAGGAAGTTATTAGAGTTGACTATATGTCAGTGACGGTTTGGCTTGTGCACAGAATAGGGACTTTTTGACACTATCTTTATGTCTTAGTTACTATTAAACAATGCCATTCAAAGCGTAGTTCTGCATCAAATACGCTAGTGTTCTTACTGCTTTTATTATTTGTGTGTGTGTGTAGTCAAGGTGGTTCTAGATATTTCTTCCATGAATATTGATTACTAATGTGATGTCTTAGCTGGGTGTAGCAGCCCTCCCCATGTGGTAAAGTATGAGTCCTTACTGCAGTGGCCCCTGTTTGAATCCAAGCTGCGGCCCCTTCTATCTACTAACGTCTTTCCTATTGGAAAAAAAAAAGAGACAAAAAATAAGCTTAAAAAATATCTCACTGCCTTTTTATATATGTGATAAATACAATTTTCAGTCATCAATTAACTAACTCTTTAAGCCTGAAAACCTTTGAAAGATACATTTTTGGTGTCTTTCACATTTCACATGTATGCAGGCGCAGCAGTGAGGGGAATAGATGCTGCTCTGTCTTGATGCAGAGCGACTGTGGCAGCTTTCTGACCTGGCAGCCTCTCTCCAGATAAAGTCCCTTTACTCAGCTGTCATTGGCAGCCACCCAGTGATGTCAGTTTGTTTGTTGCCACACTGCAGACCTGCATGCAGTTAGCCAACATGAGCAGGCAAAACGGTCTATAAGGTTTTTTTAATGAGGAGAGTATTAATCCGTTTTTTTTCCATCTTCCCTTCCACTCTCCCTCCTCTTTATCTTTTTGGCAGTTCTTCCAGCTCTTTTTCTCTGCAAAGCTCTTAGTCCAGTCTGGGCTATATTAAGGCATCAATCTGTCCTCCCAGCAGCAGTCGGCAGTATAAATCCACTGACAGATCGAACAGCAGATCTAAAATAGAAAAACAAGAAAGGATATTTGTATGTAGCTGAATGTGTTTGAAGGCCTCTAGCTGAAGTTTAGGAGACAGCTGCAGCAGTGAGAATCTCAACTTCCTGTTTGATGCTGCCCTACTTTCCTGCCAGTCCATGTCTTAACAGGCCAGTTTGTGGGAATGCAAAATGTTTTATATTCACTTTCGAGGTGCACTCGTACATCCTGGTTGTAACCTTTATGTGATCTCTATCTCCAGGTAAATCCCACCTGGCCATTGTCCAGAAAGTGAACAATGAGGGAGAGGGAGATCCGTTCTACGAGGTGCTGGGATTGGTCACGCTGGAGGACGTCATCGAAGAGATCATCAAGTCAGAGATCCTGGATGAGTCTGACCTTTACAGTGAGTCAGCGTATGCTGCCTGTGACACAGATACACACTTCACACACACACACCATTGAAACACACTGATATGTTGTCGACATCATGCAAAAGAAACACTCAAAGGAAGTCATTCGTTCTTAAGTGGCTCTTACAGGTGATTTAAAAAAACAACTTTCATGAGACATTCATTCATGTTTCATTTATAAATGTCTTTAAGGTACGAAGACAATTCTTGATAAGTTGCCTTTAGCTTAGCTTAGCATACTAATCGATGATACCACTAGCCTGGTTCAGTTCAAAGGTAACTAAATGCTTAGCTTAAGCTTAGCATAAAGACTAGAAACAGTGGAGATGGCTGCCGTGGATCAGTCAAAGAATCACAATCAAGTTTACTGCCAGGTACGTTTACACATACAAGGAATTTGCTTTGGTATCTGGTGGAGCGAACATAAACAATCTAAAAAATAAGTTGCAAAGTAGGTAAAAAAAAAAAAAAGGATAAGACAAAATGAGTATTTTTAAGAAAAAATGTAGCATTAAATAAGGATGCCAAAGACAAGTATTTACACCAGATTTCAATTTAACTATACAAATAACCTTAACAGCTCAAAACTAAAACATGAGTGTATTATGGCAAACTACAGTGTATTATATTTTAAAGTGGAGGGCTGTGCTGACATGGGACAAGTCAAGCATTATAGAATCCACGGCACCTACCATGCATCTCTTAAGCTTACGCAATAAACATGTTATATCTCTTGATTTGCCTTATTAAAAAATCATATTGGGAAAAAGAAAGTAGTGAAGGACTAGTTATTTATTTCAGTGGTATTCATATCACAACGTTGCCAAAACACCAGTTGAGACTTGTTATGTTACCTTCAGATGTGAAATTGATATTTTATATCTTTGTTGTCCACTTTATTGTAATTACATGACTAAGGAAATTGTATATATTCAAGCGTATTCATACAGACTCTTGCTAGCGCTCATATTCTTGACTTCATAGTCTACATTCTGTATTTATACGGTCTAATATTACTTTTAAGATTGTTCCCCTTCTGGTTTGATGCTAACCTGCACTCCGTTCTGCAGCTGACAACAGAAACAGGAAAAAGGTGGACCCCAATAAAAACAAGCCCGACTTCTCGGCCTTCAAGCAGGAGGGCGACAGCAAAGTGAAGATCTCTCCTCAGCTCATGCTGGCGGCTCATCGTTTCCTGGCTACAGGTGAGCGCCGCTAATCTCTGAGCCACTGATTTGTTTTACTGTCGTTCAGCTGACTGATTCTTCACAGAGATTAACACCTGCTCTCTAAGGGACTCAGAGACCCAGTGACCTTGATGTCAAGTCTGTCTGAACAGCATACACTGTGTTAATAATATATAAGCACAATATTTAGTTCCTGAACAGTTACTAAAAAAGTTCAGAAAATACATAAAGGAGAGTAACAGCTGACACCTTTTTATAATAATAATTCTCTTCATTTATACGAAGCAGTGCTTTACATGGTTAAATCATTTTTTGGACTGTAATTGAAAAAGTACACCTAAAATAAAACACAAATGAAAGATATCTATGATACACCAAGGTGGAAAATAATTTGTATATTCACCCCATGGTCTGCCTCTGCTCCTAAATGTAACGGGTCTTTTCCTACATTCTGTAATCCTCCATGAAGGATGTCATAATAGAAATGTTAAAACGGATAAGACCTGTTGAAAAAAAGGGAAAAGCTGTTTTTAAAACTTTTTTGTTTTATGGTTATTGTTTTAAATGTTATAAGGATATTTTCAACCAATGTTGACATTTGGATAGTAATAATAGATTTTGAGTATCATCCCACAGAATCAAAGTTTTTTTACCCTTCATTCAGTCAGTCTTTGTGCTTATAGAAGTAAAAACATTCTGCTTTCTGTAACACAGAACTCATACAAAGCGTTGATATCTTTGCTTTGTTCTGATTCCCTCCAGAGGTCAGCCTGTTCAGCCCGTTCCAGATCAAAGACAAAGTGTTACTGAGGATCCTCAGCCACCCCGACGTCATCCTGGAACTCAAGTTCAACGAAAACGACAAACGCTCAACGCAGCACTTCCTTTACCAGAGAGGGAAACCTGTGGACTTCTTCATCCTCATTCTGCAGGTACACTGCCACTTCTTCATCCTCATTCTGCAGGTACACTGCCACTTCTTCATCCTCATTCTGCAGGTACACTGCCACTTCTTCATCCTCATTCTGCAGGTACACTGCCACTTCTTCATCCTCATTCTGCAGGTACACTGCCACTTCTTCATCCTCATTCTGCAGGTACACTGCCACTTCTTCATCCTCATTCTGCAGGTACACTGCCACTTCTTCATCCTCATTCTGCAGGTACACTGCCACTTCTTCATCCTCATTCTGCAGGTACACTGCCACTTCTTCATCCTCATTCTGCAGGTACACTGCCACACCTGCAATCAGAGGATTCAAACTACATTCATATTTAAATAAAGTAGCAATGTCTGTGAGATAATGAGCAAACCGGTTGAAGAAGTACTCAGATCTTTGGCTAAATGAAAGTATCAATACAATAGTGTAGAAATACTCATACTAGATCATGTTTGCATTAAATATATTTAGAACAACATTACAAGTACTCAATATACAGCTCATTGCAATTACTGCTGGGTTATTTAATCAATAATAAAATATTAAGTTGTTGATCATATTTAGTTTTAATAATCTGAAAGTAACTAAAGTTGTATAATTAAAAGTGTTAAACAATACTAACAAATACATGAGAAAGTAAATATCTATCAGTTCAAGGAGTGCTGGTATATGTGGATGTTATGGTTATTCAACATGTGATTTCTTAAAGACTGGGTTAAAGTGAGGTTATATAACAGGTTTGAGACGAGTGAGAGGGTAATTCCAGGTCACTGCGTCAGTCTGCAGCAGGTATTAGCACCGAAGCAGTCGCTAAACTCATCAACTCCTTAAGACAGGCCTGACTTAAGTTAAAGGAGACCTATCATGCTATATTTGAACAATATATTGTAGGGCCATACCTATATAAGGTATATTTATAGGTTTTCCTTTTCAAAATACCAAACAGATCATGCATTTTAGCCATGCCTCATTTCGCTCTATTTTGCTCTCCTCCACCCTGTCTCTGCATGCGCTGCAGCTGACCACGCCCCCCCGCAAAGGAGGGGGCCGAGTTACGAGCATCATGTTACCATGCTGTTACCATGCCACGGCAACCTCTCATTCCCCTGATTGGTGGAGAGTTGGCCATATAGGCGGAGCTCCTCGTCACTGGCGTCAGACTATTTTCAAATCGGTATCTGTCTGTATCAGATCAGTTGCAGCCCCGTTTTTAGAGATTTGGGTATGGAGGAAAAGAGAGAGGGTTGTGTTTTCTGACACTTTGTGAGTTCCCTGGAACACCGGGGACACATATTCATGTATAAAAGACGTACAAAGGTGCATTTTGCATGATAGGTCCCCTTTAATTAAGTGGATTTTTGTTGTTTACACTAAAAACACAACCTTGATGCTTTTACCGTCAGAATATTCAAATACTGATGATGCTTTATGAATCTTACAATGGCAGGTTTTTATAATAATGGATAAAGCAGATTAAGTGTGGAGCAGTTGAAAAACAACACTTATTTTTTTGCAGTTTTTATTCATTCCTGTTTGTAGTGATGGAAAACATATAAAAGCAGCAAATATTTAGTATTTTTATTTGTTAGATGACTAAATTCACTGTAAAATGTACGTAAATTCATGGGCAAAAAGTCCATTCAGCAACTAGTTTAGAGACTCAACATTTTGGTACAAAACTGTCCATACACAATATGTTGTTTTAGTCACAAAAAGGCAAAATAAACCCTTAAATGATTAATGAAAAAGCTAAAGTGCTTTAAATACATGTTCTGTTTAAAGCCTCATCAAGTAATTGTATATCAAGATATTTTTGAAATGTTTGTATTGGCACACCATTCCCTTAATTTCAAATATTGACACCTATATATTCAGCGTTATCGGCAGAACATGTGTTTTTAAGTAATAAATGAAATGTGTAGGTGGTTATAGTTGTTATTAACATGCTTTGTAATTTAAATACCATATGAATAGTTCCTGTGTGAGAGGGGCTGGTCTCTGCACGTCCTCACTAATTGATCCTCTTACGTTTGACGGAGACAAATGGAGGAGGGAGAGGGGATTGAAGGGTTAATGGTGGTGGAAAATAAGAAGAGCAGATGAGAAGAGACACAGCAGAGCATATGGAGAGAGAGACAAACAGCAGAGAGGAGTTACAGATGAAGAGGAGAGAGGAGGAGGGGGGGGGGGGCAGAAACTAAGAAGCAAATCCTTTGACGGTTTCAAATCTTTCTCCTGTGGTGGAAGGAAAATAAGTAGCATACTTAAAGGGGCCCTATAATGCCCACTTCAGGTTCATGTTTGTATGAATTGCCTCTACTGTGACATGTTTACATGATTT
Organism: Pogonophryne albipinna; assembly: GCA_028583405.1. Classification (NCBI taxonomy): domain Eukaryota; kingdom Metazoa; phylum Chordata; class Actinopteri; order Perciformes; family Artedidraconidae; genus Pogonophryne; species Pogonophryne albipinna. The sequence continues at coordinate 46,660 of JAPTMU010000116.1, forward strand.
AATGATCAAAATCACATTTTCCCCCTTTTTTCTCTTTTCACCCTCTGTCTGAAACCAGAACCCAGTCTGCTCTGATTGGTTAGCTTGCCGGCTCTGTTGTGATTGGTCAACCGCTTAGATATGTCCCACCCCTTAGCCTATCATGTTCAATGTGTTGCAGCGCTAGCCAATAGAAGTGAGTGTTACATAGTGATGTCACTGTGTTACGGAAGTAAACAAAGCTACAGGAAAAGGAAATCCCCAAAAAGCATAATAGGGCCTCTTTAAGTACAATTTCAAGGTATTGTACTTTACTTGTGTATTTCAATGTTATGCAACTTTATAATTAAACTATTCCTCATCTATTTTAGAGGCAAGTCACTGCATTTATTTCATACATTTAGTTATTCAGATTGTTGGTTCTTGCATTTATTATAGAATTGTTTATTTGTGACAAACCCCCAACCCAAGCTTGATTCATAGTTTCAATGTCCGACTCCCATAGTAGTTATTCATATTTTGGACTTTATCTCTCATCTTGTCTATAATACAGAATTAGAATCAGAAATACTTTGTTTATCCCCAGGAGGGAATTTAGATGTGTCAACAGTTGCTCAGTTTTACAAGAAGATACATTTAAAATATTCATGTAAATATAAAATGTATTTTTGCTCATTGTTATCATTCATTTTAACTTGCATGCTCTTTGTGTGTTGCTGTTGTGTTTGAAAGTGTGTGTTTGTACGTGGAGGCTTTGTTGTCGACACCTGAGGTGTGGATGAAGTGACTGCAGACACACAGCATGCAACCTGAGCACAGCTGCTCCTGTTTCAGTGCGTGCGTGTGTGTGTGTGTGTGTGTGTGTGTGTGTGTGTGTGTGTGGTAAAGAGACACTGGTCCACAGCAGAACCTGGCAGGATGTAATATTTATAGGACCTTAACGTGTTTTTGTTACCTACCACAGGATTTTGCACAAACAGAGCATCCTGACTGATTCACACACACACACACACACACACACACACACACACGAATAATACACACTGTCATATACTGTGCTTATTAATCAAAATGTGACATGTGTTTCAGGGGCGAGTGGAGGTGGAAGCCGGACACGAAAACATGAAGTTTGAAACCGGCCCGTTCTCTTACTACGGAGTCATGGCTCTGAGCTCAGCGTCACTTGGTGAGACAGCACATTAGACACAATGTACACACCTGTGCACACAAGATGGTTGAATAGGCACTGTACAGCATGCTTTTGCTGCAACATGACAAAGGATACATTTTTAGATGTAGTTTTATTGAACTAGAGAAAAGTTTGTTTTCACAGCTGGTATGCATAGACACATGGATACAACACATCTCAAATAGACATACAGTACAGAAAGCAACATGGAGTACAGAAGAACAAGGAATACAAAAACTTCATATATACATCAATATTATCCTAGCCCCCAGTGTCAGCGAGGCATATTGTTCGTGGCCCATATTGCAGAGTAAAACAACTCCTGCTGAAGCTCTTCTAGATGTAGGTGTCCTCTATCCGCCCAGATATGTGTAATGTGAAGTATTGTGTCAGTTCAGTGGCCCATTATGATTGGAAGTGTTATATTGCCTAATGAGGTCATTTCCACATTATAACAAGACATTTTGGATGTTGTAGTGACTTGATTTTCCTGTTATAACTATACACAGGAGGTGGAGGAAGTTTTCAGATTCTTTACTACAGGGAAAAGTATTAATACCACACTATAAATACTCTCAAAGTCCTGCATTGGTGGCAGCTGTCCGTTCACATAAAGACTGAAATAACAACTGTTATTGTTCTTAGTAATCTGAGCCTCTGTTCTCCTCGACTTGCTGAAGCTCCTTCACAAAGTGCTGTGTCAGAGACTTGCTAGTGTTTGAAGAGAGCAGTGGAAAAGTCAATAAGCTTAATCCAAATATGGAAACCCTTTAAATTCAGAGAGTGCGTCTTCTCTCTTCCGAGCCGGCAGGTGACGCCTGAGAAATCGACCACAGAGACTAAAGTAGATATTTGTATCCTTTTAATTTATTAATGAGAGCTTGTGAAGGACCAAACAGGAAACGCCCATTCGTTAAACATGAACCTGAACTCGTATTTTTTTAGAGGTCTGCATTTATTCTGTTGCCTTCCTCAGCTCACTGCAACGTTGTAGGTTACCTTGAGTTGATTTAATTTAGTTGGATCTAAATGGTAATCGCGTTCATTAAGAAATAGGTTAGGAAATAAGCTGAGGAAACCACCTTGAGCTTTACTTTGCAGGTGCAGACGTCTTTGAAATTGGAGTTGAAGAACCTGTATGATAACTAAAAAGGCAGAAAGCAGTGTGTTCCCCTTGTCTTTCTGCAATGTGTGGCTTTATGTACTGTAAAGACAATTCAATATAACCCAGCAAGATTATATTTAATAATATAGATACACCTCTTTCAACTTTAAAGGATATTTTTGTTTGTTTCTAAAGTGTAAGAAGAAAAAAAGAATCCCCTTCAACGTTTTCACACTTAGAAATGAACATCTGCCACTGTCAATACAGCGTTCATTTACAACTTTGCACTGTTTTATTATTAAGTGTTTCAAAACATGTATTAGACTTTCTGCTTCAGAGCAGGAATCTCTGTGAAAGTCCTGTACAGTTTGTCAGCATTGAGTCAAAGTAAGACATGTGATGAGGATAGCTGAAATGACAGAATGATGCAGACGCAGACTGGATGCAGGTTGTTGGCTTTAGAGGTGGATGTGGATGATGTTAGCCTATCTGGGGTGCAGCAGGCTGGCATCCCATAAACTACCTTGCTGCCCTGAGGTGACTCTGGCTCTCTCTGTGTGTCACTGGTGACTCCTAGTGGTTCAGCGACGTTACTGCTGATCAAATGTTCTGCTCCTCTTCTTCTTCTGTTTCCCTTCCTGTTGGTCTGTTTCTGTCTGCTGGATAAACTGCTGTCTGTACTTCATGTGCACATTATGCCAGTCAGTGTGTGTGCAGCATGTCAAACACTCGACCATTTCTCATCCTAAAATGTTCCTTGTATAGTTGTGTGAATATAAATGTTACACACGTTTGCATTTTACTGGAAAGAACTGAGATTTAGGATCTATTTTAGGTAAAATATTCCTTACACAGTTGTTAACCTAGTTGTGTTGGCATTATAGGCCGAGTATGTGCACAACAAACAAGGAATTTGATTTAAATTCAAAGAAAATAAACATAAAAGCTAAAAACGTTACTGAATCAATTCTCCATTTTAAATCTAAATCAATATTAACGAATTATTCACTTGTTATTGGTTACTTTTCCCTTTTTTATTTATTAAATTATTAGTAGAAAGATGCCACGTTTTCAAGCTGGATTTTAGAAACACTGAAACGCTGACTTTTTTTAATCTCGGGTTTTGCCTTATGTCATGTGGTTTATTTTCTTAATATTTAAATTAAATTGATTAATATATCTCGCAAAATTAGGTCTTTAAAATATGTTTTCATAGTATTAGAAATTAGGATCTATTTTTAAAGACAAGGACAATAATTACATTTGAATTCAGGATAGTTTTGATACAGACTAGGCAGGCGCAGAGGTGCTGGAAAGTTCTTTGACTCAGTTTATCCTCCTTGGTTGAAGAAGACTAAAACCAAGAAAATGTCTTGTAAGTAAAAAGAGTAAACCCCCAAAGTGAAAGAATACAGAGAGCGGCAGATGTGATATACACCAAACCAATAAACCAGCTCCTCTGTCTTCCTCTTTCTTCCTGTCCTCCTCCTCTTCCTCCTCTCTCAGCCGTCACCCCTCCTCTCTCCCCATCAGTGGCGTCTCCCCCTCCACGACGCCTTTCAGTAAAGAGGTTTTCTCTGTTCTCTCGTTTCCCAGGTAAACACTTGCATGGGCCAGCAGAGGGAGGGGGGGGGGGTCCTCTTTTATTCTCTTCATCATTTTTCCTCTTTTTAAATCATCTTCGGAGCCCTGATCCAGCAAGTACAATCATAATACTATTAATCAAGTCAAGCTAACGGTGTAGATGAGTCATTTTCCTTTTGTTGTTGCTCCTTTGAGTTCCCCCACACTAACAGCAGGGGGCGCTTTAAAACAAAGTCCTGGATGATAGGAAGAGCTTTTTGATTGGTTATTATTTGAAACTGTTCTATACTAATGTTTATAAGAGTGAAAACTTTACTTCAAAAGTAGACGAAAAGGAAAAAGTTCTCAAATGTTAAATGTTGTCTAAACAAGCATTATGCAAGAATGTTGCCTCTTTACAAAAGTGCCTTTACACTGTATTTACAAATCCCTTATTCTATTGTCAAGTTAGCTCTTTTAAAGCATTGACTCGGAATTTTTTGATTTTGTACTGCCAGTTAAAAAAACAAACATACGTAAGATTTAAGTTCTGCGAAATTGTAAATTATATTTTGGAATAAAAACGTTACAATTAAATGATTTGTCCTGTACCAATAATTAATAAATCCTGGGGGGAACAATGGAAAATAAGTGTTCACAGAGTCTTCAAAGTGGTTGCTTCCTACGACCAACAGTCATACACCTATAGATATTTAACTTAAAGGTGGGGTGGGTAATTTTGGAGAAACCAGCTCGAGTGCGCTCGAATTTGAAAATACACAGCCGGAAAGAATCTGCCACTTCCTTATAGAGCCCCTCCTCCAACACACACGAACGCGCACATGACCAATGAGGGCACGAGATAAGTTTGTGCACAGATGGAAGGCTGACAGGCAGGTAGGCCATCCAGTTACTTTAGCCGGGCCGGCTCAGATGATTGGTCGTGCTTTTTACAGTGCTACGGCTTCCACAGATGACGTTTTTTTATGGATTTATTGTCAAAGCATTTAATATATTCATTGCTATCGGGATGTTAAGAGCACTCCATGAAATATAACAAAAATTGTTTCTGAAATAAATTACATACCCCACCTTTAAGATAGCTTAACATTACAAATAATGGCATTTCTTAAATTTAAAACTAGGATGAGTCAAGTTTCTGCTGTTTCTGTTAAATAACAATTAATCAATTATTAAAATATGTTTCTATTCACTGTTGATTGATCAATTATTGCCTGTTATTTCAGACCTAAAATATCAGTACAGTCTTATCAGTTTTCACTACCTCCCTTTAACCCACTGAGATATGAAATAACTCCGATGACTGTAGACCGCTGTTTAAGAAATAGTTTGGCATTTTTGGAATTGATCCTATCATCTCAAATCTCTAAAGAGTATATACCAAAATGTTAAACTATTCCTTACGCTCACACTCCTGTGCCTCCCACTTGATCTATACAACGCTGAAATCAAGTCCTCTGATCATCGCCAACGCTCTCCTTTAACTTTCATTAATAAGAGAATAACGCCACCCTCCATGACATCACTAAAACAAGCCAATGACAGAGCTTCATCTGAACTCGGACAGTCCTGTTTTAGCCATAAAATGCTCAAACGATGCACTTTGTCTAATCGCAGTCTGCATGTTTGTCGCATTCTTTTGCATAACAAACTCATGATGTTGACATTACTGTACATGTGTGTGATATGTTACTTGGCTCATCTTGTGTTTGTACTCAATGTTTTCCGCATTTGTTGATGTTTAAGTGTACATGTCTGCGTTTTTTTTTGTATTTCCTTCCTCGTCCTCTAGCTCACTCTCTTCTGTGTTAATCCCCAGAGTTCCGTTCTCCGTCACACAGCGGGAACCTGAACCGCTCGGCGTCTCTGAGTTGCACTGAGCGCGCTCCAGATAACTGCTCCATCGGGGGGAGCGTCACTCAGATCCCGGGGACCCCCTTCCAGTACACACCAGACTTTAGTGTACGTGCTCTCACACACCTGCAGTTTGTTAAGGTGGGTACCGGTCAGGCAACTCTACTGTAAACAGGGGGGGAAGAGTAACAGATCCTTTACTTATGTAAAAGTACAAATTCATTAATGTAATACTGCAAATAACAAGAAGTCAAAATCCTACTTTAAACTAGAGTTGGTTGTCTTGAGATGCTTGCTGGAGTACAGTAAGTATTAAGTTCCCAAACTGAAAAATCCAGCCAAGTGTTGTCCATTACATGAAAGGGGCTAGAAGAACAAGCTTCAAATGCTAACATTTTACATACAAGTTGCTAAGTTGTAAATGTTGACAACCCGTCCTTTCAGTCCTCCCTTCTATGCCACTTCTCTCAAATTATTTTTCTGTACGTAAACATATTATATTGAAGATAAATATCAAACATGGCTATTGTTAATTCTCACAGCTTCAGGTCAAATACAATGATTATATTAGATGATTACTGTCCTGCCACAGCATTTTATTTCCTAATTGATGTCCGGATGCAACACGTGTGCTTTGTTGCTCCACATCAAACTAGTTTTAACTACTTTCTATAGAGTGAGCTGATTTAGTCCAGGGGTCCCAATTTAGGGTTTGGGTCACCGCACCAGGTCACAATCCTTTATCATTTACCTTTTTTGATGTGTGGCTCATTGGTATGAAATAAAAAACTATTCTCAAATCCATGACTCTGCTGCAGTATTCGAGATGAATGGAATCATCCATGAAAACAGCAAATATCATTGTCCAAAGAATGTATATCATATTGTGAAACACCTCTAATTTTTGTATCCTCCTATCATTGGTGTCTTGTATTCCTCAGGTCACTCGGGCTCAGTACCAGAACGGCCTCCTGGCGTCCAAGCTGGACAGCATGCCTCAGTCCCCAGAGGGCAGCCACACCCGCCTGGACACGTCTGTGTCTCTGCCCCCCATCACCCCCCCGGGGAGCCGCTCTCCGCTGCCGCTGGCCACGCCTCCTGCAAAGCACCCGCCGTCTAACATCCAGCCGGGCGCCCGAGCCGCTCTGCCCCAGCACCCCCCCTCCTCCTCCCGCCGCAGACCCAGCCAGTCTCTGCCCCAAGTCACCCCCCCTCCGAGCAACCACATCCCGCTCTCCCTGCCCCCTCCGTCCTCCATGAGTTTAGCGCCGTGCACCATCACCCCCCACTCCACTTTGCCCTCCTCCAAGTCCCAGCCGTCGCCCCCCCCTGGTAGCCCGGACAACGGGCCGGGGGAGACCACCACTCTGCTCAGTGAGCAGCAGAACTGTGAACGTGCCCAGGCAAACCCTCACGTCCACACCATCAGTCACACACACACTGAAAGCACCATCTAACTAAAGTAGGAACTACACTACCTGCGCACTCACTCAAACAACACACTCTCGCACTACTTCCTGTTTCCTGTTTGCTCGTTGTCTCCTGAACTTTTCTGTAGAGTTCTTGGCTATGCTGAGGATCAGCACTTTACGTGTATTTTATAAACGGAGATCCTCTTTTATCCCTTCCTGCATGATCCCCTCCCGACACTAAAAAAAAGATGCAGTATAGACACAAAGAAGGTAGAGGGAACACTAGTGATTACGATTGGAAATGAAGAATGGGTCGTGTGTGTGTGTGTGTGTGTGTGTGTGTGTGTGTGTGTGTGTGTGTGTGTGTGTGTGTGTGTGTGTGTGTGTGTGTGTGTGTGTGTGTGTGTGTGTGTGTGTGTGTGTGTGTGTGTGTGTGTGTGTGTGTGTGTGTGTGTGTGTGTGTGTGTGTGTGTGTGTGTGTGTGTGTGTGTGTGTGTGTGTGTGTGTGTGTGTGTGTGTGTGTGTGTGTGTGTGTGTGTGTGTGTGTGTGTGTGTGTGTGTGTGTGTGTGTGTGTGTGTGTGTTTTTTTTAAAGGGTCAGTTCACCAGGATTACAAAAAGGCTTGCAAATGTTTTTAGTTTTATTTTTTGTCCAGGTTTTGAGATTTCTGCCTCCACCTTTTTTAGTGAAAAATTAACTCTGAAGCAACGTGCCTCTACAAAACCAATTGTTCCAGTGTCTGTGGATCATCTACTGACCCCACTGTGAACCGTTTTCACAGGAGATGCATTACAGTGAGGGAATCGTCTGTATGACCACACTGGGGTCTGTAGACATCAATTCTGAAAAGCCACGTTGCTGTTCAAATAAATTCAAATGCATTTTTGCTTATAAACTACAAAATATATCCATGTTACTTGTATAGACCCGTATACTTATCTGCCTATCAGAAAAAATGAAATTGCTAACCTCTTATCCTGCTTTCATGTAATCTCAGAGTAACATGTCTGACTTGTATCTTCACGTCAACTGCCAAGTTGAACTAATGACTTGTAAAGTCCGATTTTGAGCCTGAAAGCAAACAAACATGGACGCCTAACATCAGCCAAAGACCATTGTTCAATGTTTTTAACCAAAATGTAGCAGATGTGTTTTCACAAAAGGTTTTATCCTGTAGAATAATGATCAAACATTAAAGTCCTTTGTATTGAAGCGAAGAAATCTCAAAACCTCTTCACATGAAACTAAAACTTTGTAGGGTTTTTTGTAATTAATGTGAACTGAACCTCAACATCATCACTGGTAAGACATCAACAAAAAACTCACATTATAGGTTGGTGTTGCCAGATCAGGGCTGGGGTCAGTTTAGTTGGTTGACTTGGTTTTTCCAAAGAGTAAAACTTTTGGTTTAAGTTTATGGTTTTATTTACGATAAGTATGACTTTATTTTTGATTTTGTTCCATGGGGTGGCTTTTATTAAGATGGATGAAAACCAATACATTAGTTTGTCTGCTGCTTCTGTCTGTCAGTTCAGCACCAGCAGACCAGAGTCAGTACTGAGTGGAAGCCATACCAGTGATTTTGCATGTTTTCACCCATTAATACAAACTGTGAATACTCTGTATTAGAATAATACACTGTTAAATTAATATAGTGTTTAAAAAAGCAAAATATGAATTGGCAAATGTAATGTTTTATTACTTTTGCTATAGTTTATGAATGTATTTGTATACACTACAAAACATTTATTTTCATTTCATTTCATTTCAAACCTTTATTTAATCAGATTGGTCCCTTGAGATCATAGATCTCTTTTTCAAGGGAGACCTGCAGAGAAAGGTTATTGAAACCAATGGCAGTCTGAACACCCCCGAGTCAACAAGAGAGTACAAAGGATGTTATGCATGCAATATAAAATAATAATATAAATTAGACATGGAAATACTTGTAGAACTTGCAAAAACATCGGTATGGTCCTTAAAGTCACTAAATCTGGTGATGTGAGGTGGATGTTTATGGCCTACCTCTTGACCAAGGCAATACGTTTAAAATTATTTAATTTCCAAGAGTGATATTTATTTATGTAAAGTATATTTATATATACATATATATATATTGACATTTAATTTGTTTTATATTTTAGAGATTTTATTTATTTTTTAGCTTTCTTTGGTTCTTGAAAGCAGTTGAAGTTGAAGGACAAGCTGCATTCTTCAGACACTGTTTCTTGTGAATGGATTCCTCACTGTGATGGAGCTTGGAGTGAAACCAGCTGCTTCTCAAATCACCATGACACCAAGCGCTGACCAAACTGGATCTTTAGAGGTTGTAACACTGTGCGTTCACTGACATTTGGATGGGAGTTACACTGGAATGTTTCATTTGTTATTGTATGTGTAAGCATGCACATGTTGGGTAACTGACAGAGTGACATGAAGACCAAATAAGAGCAAAGAGAAATGTAATGCTATCTGTTTTCAGAAGCAAGTATGTGCTGTTTAAGTTTAATGAGGATATGTCTACATGTGTTTTTGAGTCTGATAAGATATTCTGGAAGATTATGGTTGTAAGCAGAGCCGCAGCCAGGATTTTAGCAATACTGAATACCCCCCAAAAAAGAACGTATTTTCATCTTTAAAGCATTAATCGGCAATTATGTTTTCTGCTAGTCCTATATAATGGAGAGGCCTGAGAGGTTTTAGATGAGAGGATTGATTCCTTCATATGAGAGGAATCAACCTTTTTGTCTTACTCTTTGCAAGAAAACCAACAAAGCAAACTAAATTCGTTGGGTTAATGTATTCCTTCTTCTTCCCAACATTGCTAGTACCCAAAAAATGAATAGAAAGAAAATGCAGAACGGTACAGTAGCCCCGGCCCTGATTCAGTCACAACTTGCAAACTGTTTTACGTTTATGGTTTTACATTTTAAGAAATACCCTTTTTAGCTTCCTTACCAACAGTTGGATGAGAAAAACAATACCACTCTTTACATCAAATATGAAGCTACTTTCCGGACACAGTTAGCTTGGCATGGCATAAACATTCTGCCCCACTACACACAAGCTTTCTCTTCACATTTAATGGACAGATATGAGAGTGGAATTGATGTGCTCCTCTAACTCTCAGCAAGAAAATAAGTGACTTGTGTTTCACACGTGTGTTTGTTAACCTTTGAGCTTGCCGTTAGCTCTGAGTTAAGGATTGACACTTGAATATTGAAAACACTCACAGCACAATAACTCAATGAGATTTAATGGACAACAAACATTCCACTGCATGTCTTCACACTACTGATGTTAACCCTGTCAGGACTAAATGTGGTGTGATAAACTCTCATGTCTGTTTGCCACTTGAAACAATGTACAGTGAGGTACATTGTACTGCGTGTGTAAATGATACTGAACCTATTTAACCCGTGTTTGCAGCAGACAAGGAGTTGGAGGAAGTTGGGTTGTGTTCCAGTGGAGATAAGAGATTAACATGAAGACGACTGTAGCAGCTCACTCCTCACAGACTGAGCTCAGTTGTTAAAGCTGCTAGCATGTAATCTACCTATTTTTTTCCTATGTATGCAGTGACACTGAAAAGATTTAAAGTAACTGGAGATAAATTATTTTGTTGATATAGTAATTTATTAGAAAATACAAGACAATGAACAACTATTGTATAAGCAAGCACTGATTTGAAAAACACTTTAAACATGTCAGTTTTACACATGAGTCTGAAAAAAGTGATAATCCAAAGCATTTCTTCCTTTGTGGGAAGATTTTCCAAATTTGGATTTACAAGTTACGCTGGGGTTGCCCAAAATATTCCCAGATTCACTGTGGTATTTTGATTTATTTTTTAAATGAATGGGTAAATGCAACTCTGAAGCCCTAAATCAAGTTTATTTTCTCACCTTGAGGTCTTAAAGATGTCAAAAATCTACTCTTAAGACCTCATTATTTCAGTTATGTGCTCGCATGTTGATACATTTAATTGTGCTTTACCAAATGACCATACAGCAAACCTGTGTTCAAGCAATGCACAGAGAGTGGGGGGAGGAATGGGGTCCCAGCAGCTCATTTTTACCCCAGGGCCCCCTATCAGGTGGCTCCGGCCCTGAAGAAAATCGGCACTCTGAAAACCTTAGATTTAATTCAGCAGGACCTTATAGAGTACTTACCTGAAGGGAAAACCTGCTAGTTAAATTAAAATATATAGTGGACTTAGCCTTATTGGATGAAAATGTAGACCTGCCTGCTGGTTCATATAGGTCTCATGTAGCAATTGGTCTTATACTGGTTTCCAGTAAAGCCACTGGTTGGCTGTGTGACTGCCAGTTTGTGTACTGGGAAATGTGCAAACAATGGTTCTACTTATTCATGTTGTATTTATTGTAAACATTGTATTTATTGTTTTGTTTTGTTTTGTTTTTGAGGGTGTGGTTCTGTTAAACGGGCTTCCAGCTGTGAGAAGCAGCTTTTGTTGGGTTGATTTGCCCAGAAACACTGTGTTCAGTTCCCTGATTGCTGTTTGTGTGATATGACTGTAAATACTCTGTACATGAAGAGAGCGGCATTTGTGTGATGCTGGAAGAAATGTTTAAAATAGCTCTATTTATAATGAGAGATGAGATGTTATTTCAAGTTTTATTCCCCATTGTTTTGCTAGGAAGGCATTACATAGCAATAAACATTGCACAGAGTTAACCTCAAATATTAATGTACAACTCCTATCTTCTGTAGCCTTCTTCATTATTAGCCATGATAACCAAAAGTTTTTTTTATCTGCAAAAAATGCTTTCCCATCCTTCCCCTTTCCTGCCATCCTTCGCCATCCTTTGTCTCCGTCTATTCGTCTCTCCTCCCACGCTTCCATCTGACTTTCCCTCCTCTCATTTTTCCCGGCCCTTATCTTGACTTGTCTCCCGCCGCTCAAAAGTATTGAAATTCCTGCGGCTTTCACTACCGGTCTCATTTGCTAAGCTTTTTATTGCTCAGACCTTTTTTCTATCATGGGATTGAAGCGGGGGAGCAGGGCTTATCAGCAACTCCTGTCGTGTTGTTTTTAGCCCTGCAGCGGTGTGATGATTAGACCTGTACGAAGGTTAAATATTTTCTGGAGCAGGGTTCTCAGGCCAGTGAGTTTTCCACACTGTGTATCATTCACAAATGGATTGTTGAAATAGTTTAGGGTTTCATGCATGTGGAGCGATGCAGAAACAAAGGAGAGGAGAGTGAAGTGCCCCAAAACATGTTTTTGCATCTATTATCATTCTTCTGTGGAGCTTACTTTGTACCAGACAGATACTAGGCCGTATTTATCAACTTTTTCAGAGTTGCAGTGCAGTATTGAGATAATTCAAGCACATAAAGGACACACATATTTATAGGTAAGCGTTGCAACAAAACTTTAAATAAATCCAGGTGTTGGAATTATGGATTTAAATATGGAGGTAAACTTATTTTCCTTTTTAATATCCCAAGGGTATATCAAGTCGATACTTGTTTGGCAGGTTTGAATATTCAGAAATGGCTACATGTTTGTATTGGAGGGGAATTTTCTGTTATTGCAATGGCTGAACAAAGATGGAGGTACACTTCCAAACATTGGTTGTGTAACTTTAAAGCAATGTGTACATACTGTTTTATAAGTAATGTAAGGCATTTGAAGAAAACCATGAGGTTAATAAACCTGAGATATATTTCTCTACAGAAAATCTGTCTTTGTTTGATTCATATACAAAGTTTTCTATGGATTACTGGAATTAAGTTTTCTGGTCTGCAGGATTTTTTCACTTCACGTTATCTGATGTGAGAAACATTTACAGGACATTTGGGTGGATAATCACATTTTGTTATCAAAAGGAAGCTGGTTATTATATTTCTCTCATTCACAATCCTGCACTTCTCATACTGACTGCGAACATGAAAACATATAGTATTACAACCAAGCATAGCCTACACAACAGGGAATACGTTTTTTATGACTTTAAACAAATCAAAAAATGTATTGTGTTAAAGGTGCAACTCACTTTACAGGATAGTTCAAATGTTTTGTTTTAAAATAATACTATTTTTTCATTTCAAGTGAGAGAAAATAAAAAACAGACTTGAGAAAGGGATAAACCAATCTTTTCTTCAAATCTAATGTGATTACATTTGCATTGATTCAATGAATGTGAACTGTGTCTAAGGCCCAGGGTGATGAATGACTTGTTTTCATGAAATCCAACAAAGATGGGCGTTAGCTCCTTCTTGCTTCGTTGTCTTGAATTGGCTGTGAGCTCACACTTACTCCAATTCGCTGACTTTCAGAAGAGGCGGTGCTGTAAAACAAAACCATTCAGAACCAAGCCCCAAAATGAACAGATTTCCCAGAGCTCCGCCTGTATACGTAGAGCCAAAATGGCCGCCACGGAGCTCAGTTGCAGTGTTCGTTTTGTTTGGCTGGCTCAGCCCGGGTGGGCGGGGCCGTTGTGGGGCAGGAGTCACATGATCCGCACAGAGCCAGGCTGACCAATTCCAATATGGTGGCCAGCTTGGCAGGTCTATGGTTCCTGTTGAAGATATTGTTGTTCTGCGGGATCAGGTACGGCGCCTGCAGCCAAGAGGCTCCACTGGTGCTGGGGCTGCGACTGGAGAACCCGGCGGGCCTGGTGTGCATGAAGGACCGCATCATCTCGGCGCCAGAAGGAGCCACGTTCAAGCTCCGTCTCTACGGGACTGAGCTGAATGGAAGCTGGCCGTGGGTGGCGTTCGCTGGGGCAGCTGGCGGAGCGGCAGGGGCGGTTGGGGATGCGCCTGACCCCTGCGGACAGGAGTCCAGCCATGGGCAGTCTGCCTTCCAGGTGACGGGGGAGTTCACCCCGGATGAGAAATACAGCGGGCTCATAACGGTGGAGGTCCGAAAAAGGAGCATCTCTGCGGGGGTCGGCAGCGGGAAGTCCTACTACCACCTGTGCGTGCTGAGCGGGGGGAAATGGGCTTCTTCGGGCCCGGACAGGCTGCGGATCAACACCGACACCGGGCTGCCCGCAGACTACATCCCGCCCTGGGGGCTGGCGGTGCTGGTGGTGTTGCTGCTGCTGGTGTGCGGACTGCTGAGGACAGTGAACCTCAGCCTGCTGTGGCTGGACCCCGTGGAGCTGTATGTGCTCCACAGCTGCGGGTCCGAGGAGGAGAAGCGGGCCGCTAAGCGCCTGGAGCCCATCAGGAGGAGAGGGAACTTCCTGGTAAGTTTCTGAAAACAAGGTGGGAAAGTGACATATCAGCAGGCAGAGTCGGGACAGCTGTTAGGGTATTACTACGACTCTTCCCAAGGTTATTGCCTACATTAATACAACTAATCTTGTTCTAATAATGAATAATATTGAAAATGTATGTCATAATTTGCATACACAGAGATAATCTGAACAAGCCGGATCCAAAACTTTAAAATTTAAATGTTAAACGTTTTTGGTTTTGTTGAAATTTTTAAATGACAAATCAAGGTTTTTAGAGAGGGGATCCTGGGTATCTTTTTGTATCATTCCCCAAATCAAAGATACTATTAACAGCCACGTAACAATATATACTTTGTCCCATGTTTTTTAAGGATACAATGTGTCATTATTCAGGCTATTAATAACATATTACCAACCCCTTTTGTAAAAACCTTGACAAAATAGATGGGAGTGAAACTGGAAAGTTTGTCAGTGCTACTGATGTGAAGCATTCTGGCTCAGAGTATGAGAAAGACATTATTTTGAGAATACTACCTTTTTTATAAATAGTTTTGTAAAATTCTTCTCCTCCTTTTTCGAAGTTATCTAGTGTATTTCATACATACAGAGAATTTTTGTATAACACATTTCAGAATATTTAATTTTGAGGGAATTAGTAGACAGAGGAAAAAAACAACAAAATGTGTTTTGGATGTTTTATTTTCGCTAGTCAATCAATCAATGTTTATTTATATAGCCCAATATCACAAATGTTACATTTGTCTCAGTGGACTTCACAGTTTGTACAGAATATCAGTATGACAATACTGAAAGAAAGACATGTTATCGAACAAAAATAGTCCAAACTCAAAATTGTACAATGTTTTTGCCTGTAGTGTCTCACCTTTATCAATAAAGGACAACAAAACATAACTCTGCAAGAGGCTAGGCATTAAATAAAACCATGTCAATGCACATACTCTCCTACACTTAAATAAGACAGTTAACCCTTTATCGGGCGAGGAACCATATTTGGTAACTTCCGCACACACCAAACATGGCGTCCCTCAGTGAGGTCGAGAAGCATGTGGTTTTCTCCCAGCCAATCAGCGAAGATCACTCTACGCCACAGAGCATGCCATTGGGGAATTTGACCAATCAGCAGAGGCCTAAAACGCGTTAGGGTTAACCTAATAGTGCCCTATAAAGTGTTAAGTCTGTAAAAACAGTACGCATGATGGAAAGAAACGTTTTGTAAGGATGAAAACATATTGTGGATTAAGAATATAACAGCTGAGTTTGAGTTTCTCACCCTAAATGTATTTCTCTGTATCCTCTCTCCCCAGGCATGCTCTCTGCTCTTCCTGTCGGTCCTGGGCCACTCGGTCCTCGGGGTCCTCCTGTACCGGGCGCTGGGCTCCATCCTCTCCGCCGTCTTCACCAGCGGCTTCCTCATCTTCCTCCTGGCTGAGCTGGCTCCTCACATCCTGTGCTCCGGGTACGGCTTCCAGCTGGCGCCGGGTCTCACCTGGCTGGCCCAGGTCTGTCTGGTGCTCACCTTCCCCCTGTCCTGCCCCCTGGGACTGATCCTGGACCTGGCGCTGAGGAGGGACATCACCACCTGTGGGATCAGGGAGAGGGCCATGGAGATGATCCGCACAAGTGTCAACGACCCTTACAGGTAAATAAAGACATGCATATCACAATCTGCGTCTCTGGAGCCCTTAATCTCTGTAATTGCCTTCCTTTAAATGTTAAATAAGCTAGTTAAAATATTAAAGTCAAGATGGTAAACCTTTGTTTACTTTATTATAGGGTACTATAACATTTAGACAGACCCTAAACGTGGTTGTTTTATTATAATGTTTATTACTTTATTTGTTTGTTGTATGCTTTGATCTATGTATTTTAGTTTATTGGGGCTAGGTTGTATGATGATTACAATTGATTAGGATAAGATAAGATGGACCTTTATTAATCCCTGTGGGGAAATTCAGTAGTTTAACAGCAACAGGGTAAGAATGAGCACAGATTCACACAGATTAGAGATTAATACAATTTAAAGATGAAATCAAAGATAAAAATAAAATGTTATACAGTCATTTACAGTACAGTAACTTTAAAATAAGAAATGAATTAAAATGAACATATATATATATATATATTTGGGTCGTGTATACATACACATATTAAATATATGTACTCTTTATTATTGCATGCATTTTTTACCTGCTATGCCACTTTTGCTGTAACACTGTAAATAGCCCCGCTGCGGGACTAATAAAGGAATTCTGATTCTGATTCAAAACCTTTTTATGTTTTCCACGTCTCATCTACTCTGTGTTCTGTCCCAGTGAGTTTGTGAAGGAGGAGTTCAGCCGCGGGATGCTGCGCAGTAAGACGGTGGAGGACATCCTGACCCCGCTGAAGGACTGCTTCATGCTGCCCAGCTCCGTCATTCTGGACTTCTCCACCATGTCGGAGATCATGCAGAGCGGGTACAACAGGGTGCCCATCTACGAGGAGGAGAGGTGGGCTCAGGAACACGGCTTCTCCAAAACTTTGAAACAAAAGTTGTACTTTTATGGTGAAAACAATAAATAACCAGAATATTGTACTTACAAACTACAATTTTGAAATGCTAGACCGGGAAGGATTAGAAATGGATTTGGTTAAAGCACTCAAAGTATTATACAAAACATATTGCTAGGAATATATATTTAAAAATGTAAAGTTTAATGTTATCCCTACAAATATTAGAGAGTTCCCACAGGTCCTTGAAATCCTTAAAAGTTTAAATTCTTGCACAAAATATATGTTTTATGCAAGAACAGACATTTAAGTAATTTGACTTAGCTCCTTCATTTGAAAGTAAATCTCTGTCTCTTATCACTCAACTCTCTAAATGTATGTGCACTGGTATGTCCTACTGGTGCATTTATTTACGTTATGTTAGGGCTGCTCGATTATGGCAAAAATCATAATCATGATTATTTTGGTCAATAATTGAGATCACGATTATTAAATACGATTATTCATTGACTTTGAAAACATCCATTTATTGAACTTTAAAACAAAATACAAATAATAATTTGAACAGTATATTTTTAACTGTTGATTACCCTGAATGTATAATTCAACTGAAAAACCAATACTAAAATAAATGATACATTTATATTTAAATAAATAATATCAACATAATAAATACCAATAAACAAGATGAACAAATATTTTGGAGCGCACTTCCACAAGCTACTAAACATATATTAATATGATAAATAAAAATAAATTAGACCAAAATAAATTAGAAATTGAACTGCCGTCAAACTCCGTCGAACAGCTTCTCCAGCTTTCAGCTGCAACTTTTCAAACTACACTTAACACTTCCAGTGCTCTTTGCTTTGATCTATCGCCCTCCGAAGTTCAATAAGGATTTTATTCAGGAATTCTCAGACTTTGTAGCGGGGGTTATCTTGAACTTTGATCGATTTTTAATTATTGGCGATTTTAATATTCATGTGTGCTGTGATTCCCGACCGCTCGTCAAAGATTTTATGAATCTCATTGACTCTTTTAATCTTACACAGTCGGTTAATGGCCCGACACATGAGAAGGGACACACTGGACCTTGTGTTGTCTCATGGTTTAGATGTTTGTATCAGGGACATTTGTGACACTGGTATTTCGGACCATTTGCCTGTGTTATTTACTATGATGCTGCCTTGCTCTCAAGTTGACTCGTGCGTTCCGGAGCGACGCCTACGTGCGCTGAATCCTCTGACAGCGTCACAGTTTTCCGTTGCCTTTAATGACTCTGTGCTTTCCACGTTAAATGACTCTTGTGATGCCAGTGCTGAGGAGATTCTCAGCCTTTTTAATTCTACTTGCACGGATATTCTGGACCTGATCGCTCCATTCATGCCCAGACACCCTAAACCTGTTAACTGACTCTACCCGCGCCCTGAGACGCGCATGTAGACGAGCAGAGAGGAGATGGAAGAAGGATAAACTTCACGTCTCCTTGGGGATTATAAGAGACGGTTTAAGCGAATATCAGAGGGCTGTTAAATGTGCAAAAACTCATTTTATTTCAAATCTTGTGTCCGAAAACAGAAATAGGCCCCAGTTCCTTTTTACCACTCTTAATTGTCTTTTAAATCCCTGTAACTCTCCCTGTGTTGTGCCATCACCTACTCTATGTGAAAAGTTCCTTTCATTTTTTTATGATAAAGTCTTGGCCATCAGATCTTCACCTCCTCCTCTCACCTTAGACCCAGCAGTGTCTCCTGTGTGCTCAGCTGTCTTCGAGCAGTTTGACCTGGTTTCACTGTCAGAGTTATCTGATGTGGTTAAAAAATTGAAACCTTCACAATACCCCTTTGACAGTATTCCTCCCAGACTACTGAAAGACGTTTTTAATACTATTGGGTCATATATTTTAACTTTGCTAAATATCTCTCTCACCTCAGGCTACGTTCCAACCTTTTTTAAACACGCTGTAGTGCAGCCTCTTATCAAAAAACAGAACCTTGATCATTCTGTTCTCTCCAACTTTAGACCTATTTCTAAGCTTCCCTTCCTGTCTAAAGTCCTAGAGAAAGTGGTTTTAGCGCAACTGCAGTCACACCTTGTTTTAAACTGCATATCAGAGAAGTTTCAGTCTGGTTTTAAATCACGCCACAGCACGGAAACTGCTCTTCTAAGAGTTTTGAATGATCTTCTTTTAACTGCTGATTCTGGGAATTCTGCTGTGCTTGTGCTTTTAGATTTGTCTGCTGCTTTTGACACCATTGACCACCAAATTATTTTATCACGCCTTGAACTGTGTGTTGGTATTAAAGGTAACGTCCTAAAATGGTTTCAATCCTATCTGTCAGAAAGGACCTTTTCTGTGCATCTTGGCCAGTATTCTTCAGCTGCAGCCCCACTAGCATATGGGGTCCCACAAGGCTCTATCCTAGGCCCCATTTTGTTCAGTCTGTATTTACTACCTCTGGGGTCAATTTTTAAAAAGAATAACATTTCTTACCATTGCTTTGCAGATGATCTGCAGGTATACCTGCCTATAAAAGCAAATAAGGAATCTAGGATTGCCTTTCTTAGCTGTCTGAAAGACATAAAATCATGGATGGAAATCAACTTCTTGACTCTTAACGAAAACAAGACAGAGATTATAATATTTGGACAGTCTGAACTCCTGGATGGCTTTAATAGTGTACTCGGCCCCTTAGCCTCCTACAGCCGTCCCTCTGTCAGAAATCTTGGAGTCATCTTTGACAACTGTTTTAAATTTGATAAACAGATAAGCTCAGTTGTCAAGACAAGCTTCTTCCAGCTGCGGCTTCTGGGGAAGGTAAAAGCCTATCTTCCTAGTAAGGAATTTGAACAGCTAATCCACTTATTTATAACGTCTCGTTTAGACTATTGTAACTCCCTCTATATTGGTGTTGACAAGTGTTTGATCCGTTGCCTGCAGCTGGTCCAAAATGTGTCTGCACGCCTTCTTACTGGGAAGAGACGTTATGACCACATCACACCCGTTTTGGCAGACCTTCATTGGCTTCCTGTCAGTTACAGGATCCAGTTCAAGTACTTACTTGTTGTTTTTAAATCATTGCATGGACTGGCACCACATTACCTGTCTGAGTTGTTGCACCGCCATGCTCCAGCTAGAGCATTGCGCTCAGCTCAGCAGAATACGTTGGTGGTTCCTCGGAGCAGGAAAAAAAAACAGAGGTGACGGGGCTTTCAGTGTTGCAGCTCCCAGACTGTGGAACAGCCTCCCAGCACATATCCGGACTGCTGAGTCTATTGAACTTTTTAAATCTCAGCTAAAAACTCACCTCTTTGCACTGGCTTTTAATACTAGTTGAACATTACATTTTTATATTTGTATGTGTTTTTTATTTATTTATTTTTTATATGTTTCTAGTTATTGTGCTTTTTATTATGTTTTTAATTATTGTTTTATTATTGTACTCCCATTGGGTTATTTAATATTGTAGTTACTGCCTGTACAGCACTTTGGTCAACTGAAGGTTGTTTTAAATGTGCTATATAAATAAATAAATATTGAGATTGAGATCAAATATGTTGCACTGTCACAACCTAGCAAAGCAAAATAATCGTTTTTTTCGATTATGATGTTTTCGTAATTGTGGCAGGCCAAAATCGTAATTGCGATTAAAATACGATTAATTGCACAGCCCTACGTTATGTTAGATTATTCCTTTTTATATAGTTGTGGATTTAGATACCTTCAGCCATAAGGCAGAACAATCTGGATCAGTTCAAGGTTTAAACTTTTCCAAATGAAAGAGTTATTTTTTAAGCCTTCTCTGGAGCACACTTTATTTCTCTTGGTAATGTTGGTTTAGTGACCTATAATAACTCATTACAAAAGTACACACAGGCAAACACACACAAAGACAACTTTCAGTGCCAACAAACAATAGATTTGGTATTTTGTTTCTTCACATGGCAATTCTCATGTCCACTCATTAACTTGTTTGACTTTCAAGGTCCAACATCGTGGAGATCCTGTACGTGAAGGACTTGGCTCTGGTGGACCCGGACGACTGCACCCCCATGACGACTATCACCAAGTTTTACAATCACCCACTGCACTACGTCTTCAACGACACAAAACTGGACGCCATGCTGGAGGAGTTCAAGAAAGGTGTGCTCACACTCAAAGTGTCATAGCAGAGGTGTCTTTGCTGTAACGTTTTTCATCCTTTTATTTAGATTTATTTACTAAATATCTTTACAGCTTGAAAAGTCTATAATCAAGGTTCCTTCAAAATAAGTTCTAAGCAGGTATTACAAGTCTTGAATACATGTGCTGTAATGTTTATTATGAAATGTTTTTGTACGTTGAAGAGATGTTGTTCATGAAATACTTTTACTAAATGTACTAAGCATTTAAAATAAAAACATGTCTACTGTGACTGTTATGCGGTTACAAATAATATAAAAAGGTTATTTCTTAATGTTGTTAATAATTTCAAATTGTTGGAAAATTGTATATTTTTTGTAAATTGGTTGAACTGACCCTTTTAATAATCTCTTTATAAACTCCTTTCTGATCTTTCCTCTACTATCAGGTAACTCTCACATGGCCATCGTGCAGAAGGTAAACAACGAGGGGGAGGGGGATCCTTTCTACGAGGTGCTGGGATTGGTCACGCTGGAGGACGTCATCGAGGAGATCATCAAATCAGAGATCCTGGATGAATCTGACGGCTACTGTAAGTTTGTCGATTGTAAATGTGATTGTTCATTTAGCATCCTATGTATGTCATTAAGATGTCCTCCTCCTGTAGTGGACAGGAAGGTGAAGCGGCCCCTCGCCCCGCTGGAGATTTCTCTGGAGCCTCGAACCGTTCACGAGGAGTTTTCTCTCTTCAAGCCTCCTGAGGGAGAACCCAAGATCCGAACATCCCCACAGCTCCTGCTGGCCACACACCGCTTCCTGTCCAGAGGTCTGTCCATCTTAACTTACGCTCATACGTATACAGTATGTACACTACTGTATGAAGTTATCTCCTGCAACCAAAGCTTGAATGGATACATTCAAAAGGCTCAAGGATAGTCTATATTTTTGAATGGTCTTTTATGCCTTTAGATTGTAGAAAGCACTTTTTACAAATGGATGGTATTTGGTAAAAAAATAGGGGTTTGTTTTGCAAATGAAATGGCAGAAAGAGACAAACAGTCCTCTGTGCAACAGATGGGGAGAGAAGAAATCCCTAGTATTTGGTCAAAGAAACGGGAAGCTTAGCATTTAGATGTGTGGAGATTTGAATAGGAACAGGTTTCAGTGTCAAGTGCACAATGATGCTTTTATAAACATGCAAACTTCACATAAGAAATCAAATATATCTTTTGGGTTAACAAGAAATATCAGCTAATAGTGCTTTAGTCTGACAAAATATAGTTTAACATCGAGACTTCTCTGAAATGAAAAATAAATCCAACTTTCTAACACTTTTCTCACCTGTCAATTATGTGGCAACATCAACAAAATATTAGTTTTTAATCATGTATTCTTTTACTTTTGGGACCACCTGCATTTAGTAAATACAACTTTTGAAATATTTTTTACAAAAGCCAATATGAAAGGAAATCAGAAAAGAATGAATATAACAGCTGATTCCAAAGGTTTCCCAGTGGTGTGTGTGATGGGACGGACTGAGTGAGGCTGTGTTTGCTCACGCTCCTCACACTGATTAAATGAGTCACAGTTTAACCCCACACATGTCATTATTATGCTCCTGTCACTTATTATAATTCAGCCGAAGGCTCAGGATAATAGGACAACGAAACTGCAAAGAAGTTATATGACGTCTGATTGTATAGACATATTTGACAGTTCACCATATCGTGTGTCTCTTACCTTTGACCCCTGCAGAGGTGTCACACTTCAGCCCCGGACGTGTTTCTGAGAAGATCTTGTTTCACCTGCTCCGTCACCCCAGTGTCAACCAGGAAGTGCACTTTGACCCGACCAACCGTCTGAGCGCGGCTCACTACCTGTACACACGCAACCACCCGGTGGACTACTTCATCCTGCTGCTGCAGGTGGGGACACACACATTGTATTCACACATTTATTTCAGTCAAATGTGCTTTACTCACTTTATAGGAATACTTTGAAGCCACAAGATATGAACTGTCACTGTAGAAAAGACATACATGTATGTAGATATAAGAGTGACATTTTGACTTACTGGTTGATTTACTTTCATCTTCAAAATGAGTTTGAGACTTTAAAATAGTTTTTCAAGCAGATCTCAGTTTTGAATATCAGGATACTTCAATATAAGCATCTACAATATTGTGGTATAGAATAACAAATCATGATAAGATCAGTACATATTGAATAAATCTATCAAATAAAATAAAAACTTTAAAAAATGTAAGAAAAAACACAGGTTAATGTGTTTAACAGCATACTTTAAAACCGTGTTTATAGATACCTATGAGGAAACATTGTATTATCAGCTAGAAGAATTATCTCTTTTTTTAAAACGTTCTGAGTAAACTTAAGGATGGGGAGAAACTGTCGTTAAATCATATTCACAAGAAAAAAATGACCGGCTTGTAAAAAGCAGACAGTTTTACATCTTTGGGAGTTTATAGTATACTTTTTCTTTATTTAACCCGAAAATCTTTCAACATAAACATGCTTGCTGTCTGTGTTCAGGGTCGTGTGGAGGTGGAGATCGGGAAAGAGGGCCTGAAGTTTGAGAACGGAGCGTTTACATACTACGGCGTGTCTGCGCTCACGCTGCCATCTTCAGGTGAGATCAAAAACAACTGGACAATTTTTTTATATGGAAGATACTTCTTACAAACACAGAAGGTGGTTCATAAGATTTGATCATCAGTATTTTAATTGAACAGAGAATCAGGAGACGGTTGAAAAAGGTTTGCTGACATTAAACCCATTTATCAGAGATGTTAGAGCCATGAGTTTTATTTGGATATCTACCTTTTAGACTGTACAGCTCTTTTCATTTTAAAAACTGATATGTTACAATTTTTATACATACCATTTTTGACTTTCAGTACTAGCTTCTTTTCATTTATCTTTTACATTGTTTATTGTGACCCTTTATTAAAATACCAAGGAAAACTACTTATTCACCTGATTCAATAGTCGTATATTAATTAAAAACCAAAATAATAATAACCCAAACATATTACATTTACAATCACACACATTTTAAATGGCAGCAAATTCCCTCAACTACAACATTCGAAACTAGAGAACGTCTTGTATATTTCTCTGATAGATGACTCACTTTGTAATCAACATTTTGGGAGGGATCACAGCAGCCTATTTGTACAATAATGACAAATGGTACTGGTGAAGTTTATGTGAGGTTAGATTCACCTCTAACATGTTCTGTCAAGTTTGAGCATTTATCATGCAGTTGAAACATTAAGCATGCAGCAGTGTCCACTTGTTGTCATGGTTTATGTAACTGAGGTTTATTTGAGTCGACACCTGGCTATAAAAATGAGGTTGCAGGATTGCAGAAATTGTGCTGACTATGTGTGTGTGTGTGTGTTGTGTGCAGTGCATCAGTCTCCTGTGTCGACCCAGTGTCAGTCTCCCAGAGATCCGTTCGAGTCAGCAGACGCCACCAGCCCGTCCAGTTATTGTCCCGACTACACCGTCCGAGCTCTCACTGACCTGCAGCTCATACGCGTAAGTGTGTGTGTGTGTTTTCAGTCACTTAAAAAGTCAGTCACACTCAGCAGGTCACCCTTGAAAAAGAGAGCAATGATCTCAATGGGATTCACCTGCATAAATAAAGGTTTGAAATGAAATGAAGACACACATTTTTGGGATGTCCAAGATGAACTGGATGTCCGACTCCAAGATCGAGCCCAAAAATACCCATCAACATGAACTGTTATGCAAAAGGGCCCGATTAGGGATCAAACATATTTATTTTATTTGACTATAATTATGGATATAATTATAAATGTATCACTTTGTTTAACAAATGAATATACCTGTACATATTGAATTCCCAGAGCAACATGAATCCAAATCCACAGGGAGGAATACAGATTGTAAACAGCAGTCAATAAAGAGTGAAATACTCATTCTTACACCCATAGTGTAGCTTTTTCACATTACCCCCCTCAACAGTCAAGATTATCCCCCTACCCGAGTGTTGCCATGACAATCTTAGGCCTGTTTTACTTTCTTGGTTTGAGACTTACAGACAAGATTTGGGTAAGACATCTCTTAAAATATTGTTTGCCTCCTTAATGTGTTTCATTATTAGCTGCTTGTCAATGGTACCTGTTGAATAGAGACGTCAAAAGTACAATTTGTTTGTGGTTAAGGCATTTTCTGTTTGCATATATTTCTATACACTTCTATTCACATTCCAAATCGATATTAAACAGCCTGACAGTCTTTAATTAAAGTGTGATGTTGAGTCAACCTGCTCAATTTTGTTTTTCTAGGTGACACGTCTGCAGTATCTGAACGCTCTCATGGCGTCCCGGGTCGGTCAGATTCCTGATCCTCCAGAGATCAAGATCCTGCCCAACAGTCAGACCAAGCTGCTCAACGAGAAGAACACCACACAGCAAGGTGAGTCCGTCTGAACCACGTCTGATCTCTGCTGCAGTTTGGTCTCAAAACTAACATTTTATTACTGATAAATCGCTAAAACTCTTGAATTTAGGGCTGGGCAAACTAAATCAAATATTGCACAACTTTTGACTGAATACCTCAATATCAATATTACGGCAATATTGTGGGGGTCATTATTTGAGCTTTCACAACACATTTACACTATACGATTTATAATTATTAATATTCAGTATCATTGATAAAGGGACTAAGTGGGTAAAGGCAAATAAAAGAAGAGGAATAAAAAAACGCCATATATGATATGCAAATTTCAGACAATATAGTCTCATATCACGATGTTGATATAATATCGTTATATTGCCCAGTTCTATTTGAATGGAAACGTCTTTGTAGTACTCTTGCTGCCTTTTCCTGTTTGCTTTCAGCTGATTATAATACTTTCTCTCTCTTTTCTTTTCCTTCCTTGCGTGCCTCCATGTCTTCTTCTCTCTTCTCTGGCTGTGCAGCGTTCCCTGTAAACTTTTCAATCTTTGACACCATTGAGAATTACTGTTAGTTTGATTTGTGCATGAGGTAAATGAAATGCAGACAGACTGTACATACAGCACACTCACTAACACACACTCCTCTTGAAAGTGTAACGGGACTCTTTTTAACCTTTCAAATCTGCCGTCCCAGTGGGTGAAGTTTATTTTCATAAGACTTATTTGTGTGTGTGTGTGTGTAAGTGTTTGTGAGGCTCTATAACCTTTATTTCTCCATCCTGTCTTCTTCCTAGTTTCTGCTTTTCCCTGAAATCATCTCACTTCTCTCTGTTGGGTATGTAAATGTTGTGTCATATCTGGTTAACACAGAAATGTCAGGATTTTCTATCAATAAAGATAATATTATAATGACTTTAAAGGGCTCAAATGTGTATTCTGGCATCCATAATGGAGGCTCAGCGACAGGAAGCCAAAGAAACTACCTGAGGTGAAAGGGACAAGTGCATAGATGTAAATACAGGTCTGAATAACTGCAGAACTTGCTTAAGAAAGCTCTTATTTTTAAGTTTTCTTCATTATAAAAGTACAACCAAGCCTATTTTCAATTTAAAGTAAATCGATGATCCTTTCATCTTAAGTGGTTCTGGAAATCATTACATGAAAGCCATTTTTACCCTAATAAAAAAAAAAGTTTAATCTCCTAAGATATTAAAGAAATGATGGGGTAATGCTATTTGGCAACAATTTCCTTTAAACCTATTCAAAACAATACACTTATAAACCCTAATATATTTCAATACATTAACTATTCTCTTAAAATCATCGAAAAAAGTTGTAATCAAAATGTTACTCGAACAGGTGAAAGTAGTGCATTAGTTTGGGACTATTTTCAGCGGCGGATTGATCCACATTTGGTTCTCTACTGAGTATTTGATGCAGCAGGACTGTGTGATTGCTTTAAAATAACACAACACACAAGAGGCTTCTCAATACTCAAATTTCCCCTCCTCGACTCCCCTCCTCGAGACTTAGTCCCGCCCACATGAGATGCGAGCGGAGGACCGAGGAGGGGAACCGAGGAGAGAGGAGGGGAAGCAGCAGACGTTTAAAGAAATGAGAACTCCTCTCCTCTGAGCGGTCATATTAAAGCGACGTCCGTTCATTATTACGTGGCAACAGCTGCATCAGCTGTCGAGTGTTTTGTCATAGCTGTATTTTATAATCTCTGTTAGATCAGCTGAACATTGTTCCCCCACATATTTACTTTGAATTCATTGAGAGTGCAGTATAATGAGACAATAACAGGCTACAGATGCGGACACACACAAATATATTTATATAAATATATACAATTTAAAGTATGAGAGCACTCTCATAATAACGTAACACAATCAGAGACTGGATATATCCCCCCCCCTCCCCCTCTCTCTGGTCGCTGAAATGGGGAATTGAAATAACGGGCCAAAAGTTGTATTTACAAGTATTAAAAGTAAGCAGAGGACACCAAACCAACTGAGACCCGTCTGTCCGCCGCATCTACGCACTGTACAACACACACCTACTTACTGTACCACACACACACCTACACACTGTACCACACACACACCTACACACTGTACCACACACACACCTACATACTGTACCACACACACACCTACATACTGTACCACACACACACCTACATACTGTACCACACACATACCTACACACTGTACAACACACACCTACACACTGTACCACACACACACCTACACACTGTACCACACACACACACACATACACATACACACTGTACCACACACACTTACAGCTCCTAAAGCATAATCAGGCTACAGCCGTTGTGTATTTTATTTTGTGAAGCACTAAATGGTCTTAGAAAAATATTGACTCTTTGTTTGTAGATATCTACTAAACTACAGCAAATAAAGAGAGTAATGTAGGCCTGTTATACTGAGTTATATATATTTTACACTGCTCTGCTTTCTGCACGGACCTCACAGCTGTTCTCACTGGAAACATCGCGACGCGATGAAAGCAGTTTCTAAAATAATATCCAGAGGATGCATGCAGAGCTGTCATTGGCTGAGATAAGTCCGGCCGTGCGTCACGCCTCCACCGTTCCCGGAAATGCATCCGTGGAGGAACCATCAGTGTACCCTCGGTTATAGCTCCTCCAGAGAGCCTCCTCGACGCTCGATGCTCGGTCCTCGGTGTGCATTTAGAGAAATGAAATGTCCTTCAACATGGCGCGCTGAAATTCATTTCCGGGTCACTACCGGAGGACCGAGGAGTCGAGGAGGGGAAATTTGAGTATTGAGAAACCTCTAGTGTGTTGATGGTAAAGGAGGAACATGTCACCCAGTGCAACAATGTGACTCACTGATGAGTTTTTGTGAGGGAAGTAATCAGTCAGCAGGTAGTATCACTTCTCAGTTGGAAACGGATCAGAAAATAACCGTCCAAACCACTGAGCAGAAAGTGAGTTTGATATTGGAGCAGAAGGACTCCAATATGTCTGTCTGAGGGAGTGTTAGATCACCAAGTGTAGTAAAAAAGACAGAGACAAGATGGCACAAAAGAAGAAGAGACCTCTGAGAGAAGCATGATAAGCTGACTGATATGAACATTTAAATTAACTCTCATATTTACGGA
Source organism: Pogonophryne albipinna (assembly GCA_028583405.1). NCBI lineage: Eukaryota > Metazoa > Chordata > Actinopteri > Perciformes > Artedidraconidae > Pogonophryne > Pogonophryne albipinna. The sequence continues at coordinate 75,238 of JAPTMU010000116.1, forward strand.
ATTTCTTTGAAAACACAGATGTTTAATTTGAGTTTGCCTCTCACAGATTCATGATGTTTATTGTCACTTTGTTTACGATTATACAAGTACAATTGTATGAAATACTTTCGGTTGGATGCAAAAAAAAAAATATATATATAATTAGTAACAGAATATAACGGTGATAAAATATAAGCAGCAATTCAATTAAAGAAAAAACATGTAAAGTCAATCTAAAAAAAGCTTTATTTTTGTTTGTTGGAATTGTTAAAAGGGGCAATTAGGTTTTTAATTTGTTTTCTTTCCATTTGGAGCAAAAAATAGAAGTCTTGTTTCACTTTGACTTCTTCTTTTACTAATCTTTAACTGTGGCCCTTCTTCGTCTCTCTTGTGCCATCTTGCATGTTTCCCACTTTTCTATGTCCTCCGTCACCTTTAAATGTGTGTGTCTGCGCCTGTGTGTGTGTTTTCTCCATTTGATATCATCCCTCACTCACTCCAACTCTCCTTCTCATTGGTCGGGTTCCACAGGTGGCAGTAGCGCCCAGGAGAGCTCCACAGAAGAAGAGGCTCATGGGTAATGCGATTCTGACCTGCCCCAACCCAGTAGAGATTTTAGTTTGTTTTATTAATGACTCATCTATGGCTGGAACGTAGTTATTGGACAAGACTGGAGTGAGAGTGATTTTATTTGTTTTGTAGATCCACTGCTCACATATCTCATTCCTTTTTTGTGATTTTCATTGCAATATTATTTGATGCTGTTTCATACACTTTGAACTATATTTCTTCCAGGTTTGTACTAAACTCTGCATTGCCATGATTCCTCACTTGTGACTGTCTGGGTGCCAAAGCTACGTGTGTGTGTGTGTGTTGTCTGTACCCGTGTGTGCATCCGTCCGTTTGAGACATTCAAAGAAATAACACAGGTTGGTTAAAAGCAGATTTGCACATTGAGGTTGTGCACTGTAGATAGTCTTAAGCTATTTTTCAAGCTGTAAGGTACGTCCACATTTTTCTACCCTCACACAACATTGCTGTCAGACACAAAGGTGTGTGTGTGTTCAGCTTCCAGTGGTTAGTTTATCATTTAAATATTCATTAAGTCAAGTGAAGGGTAAAGGACTGTGGCCAAGGATGTAACCAAAGTAAAAAGAAGACTAATATTTTTTTATCGATGCTGAAATTGAACAGAAACTAAAGGGCCTCCAGGTGAAGATGTTGGTTGTAAAAAGAGCTGAAACAATGAATACATTCTCAGAAAAGAATCAGCAACTATTTTATTAATCAACTAATTGTCTTTGTCATCATATGACAATCATATCATATGCTGCTATTCTTTGTCTTATGGATACAAGCTGAATATTTTGTGTTTTGAAAGACACAAGGCATTGGAAGATGTCACTTTGGTCTTAAATTGGACAGATTTTCCCCATTTTCTGACATTTCATAGATCGAACAAACGCGGCAAAAGCAAGAAATCGTCCAACATCAGTGTTTTCTTTTGGTACAGTATCCAATGTCTGGGCAGCATATAGTTCCCACATTAACATTTGTTAACACTGGATTCATATTGTGTTCAGTTGCATGTGGTCAAACATTAAACGTTTGCTTTTTAGGTGAAGTGAGGATAAAACGTTTTGTAGAAAGATGTGATTCGATTAGTCTATTTGAAAGATTATTAATCAGCAAGTTAATTTACAAGTATTTCTTTAAGTAAGGTATTGATACAAGTATGCAGTTGGTATCTGTACCAAAACTCAGGTATTCAGAATCAGAATATCTTTATTCCTCGGGGAAATGTACATCGTTACAGCAAAAATGAAGATGGAGAGATAAGATAAAGGGCATGCACAAAAAATATATAAGTAAAAGGTAATTACAAATTACAATTTACATACGTAGTAGATTTTCCAAATTACATATTGCACATGTAATTGTACAACAGTGATGTCGTTGTCTTCAACTGATTGTATCAGTTTGAAACATTTTGAATTGAATTCCAATCAGTAAATTGATTGACATACAATTAAACAATAATCTTAACGATCAAATTAATATCTTCGGCCATTTTTTCTTACATTCGGTGCTGTAGTGAGTTTTAGGAGCAGCAGGACAGTGTATGTGGGATTGAGGCAAAAATAAACTACAATGTGTGTTCATGCTAATGATGAAACATGTCCCTCAGTGTGGCCTATTTGTGTGTTTTAAATAGATTTCGGACAACAATGGCGCTCTATGGCACAAAGAGGAAGAGTTATCAGGCTTTGCAGGAGATTAAATTAATCTCTCTAAATCTTCTGTCTTTGTTATCATATGTTTTGGTCACTTTACCATTCCAGTACATGTTCACATCTGTTTGTTTTATCCGTCTGTCTATGAATGTGTGTCTGTGTGTGTGAGTGACATACAATATTTCACTAGTACACATAAGCAAGCAAGCATCCAGTCTTCACCTTACCCATCCTGATGATTTGCCTAACATGCATGGTAAGCTTCTGTCAGTCATTGTTGCATGAGTGTAAACATATAGAATATGTCAGAAATGGCTTCTAAAAAACCTAACCCTTTGTGTTTCCAGTTTGTACATTCATGTGTTTACCGTAAAGAGGAATCTCTCTGTAGGCTGTATTCAAATCTGTGTTTTAAAGGATATTTTGAATGCAGTACTCACATGCAAACCTTGTTGAGGAAGTCTATACTGGCCATAAAGTGGCTCCTTTGTTCTGCAACAACACTGTAAAAAAATTGGGGAAACAATTAATACCCACGGCAGAAATACACTCAGATGTGTGCTCAAAAATACCCACTTTGTATTTAAATTTGTATCGTTCGAACACGGTCGCACTCGAAGGCGATAATTATTTTTAATGAATGGAAATGAGTGCAGTGGAAGAATAAATAATCAGATCCTTTACTTAAGTAACGTTCCACACTATAAAAATACTCGTATACAAGTTAAAATTCCTGAAATAAAAAGTATCACTAAAAGTATTCATCGTGCAGTAAAATGTTCATATTCAAGGTTTTAGTTCTAAAGAGGTTCTTTTGGATCAATATCGGTGCTGCATTATGTGTATGTTGCATTGTATTGCTTTAGATTTTAAGGTCGTGCTCATTTTAGTATTATTATACTCAAAATACTCAAATAGAATATGCTCAACACACATCTGAGCACTGTTTAAATAAACTTCTGCCATTTAAGCAGCAGCAGGGTTATTTAGGAGTCGGCTCTGTTACATTTGCACCATTTCTGTTTATTTTTTGTCCATTTTATTCAATGTTTGTATTTGATTCATTCATTGTTATCACCATTGCCATATTCCAGGAGACATCTTTGTGATTCTGAGTAAATATTTTTCAGCCGTTTCCTTTTGTTTTGTTGTAATAAGTTCATGTGTATGGTATCAAGAGACTGAATGTAAAAGGATAATCGTTACTTTGTACCGATTGAGAGATTTTTCTGGTTGAAGAAGCGTGTATTAATATATGACTGCTTAGATATATTATAATTTAAGGATGTAGTTTTTAGGTAATCAGTTTTCAGGTACAATAACACTGTTACTACAAGAGTTATTGAGAGGTATACATTTAAAGCAATTCCTCTTTCTGTAAAGATTACATTTGTATAGAACTTTATTTTAGTTTTTGGGAATGCTGCCGGTTTGTTTTGGTGCATCGAGACTCCATTACATTTAACACTTTGAATAATCAAGTTTCTTAGGAAATAAACTCAATCCTGTTCTAAAATGTGTTTGTTTTTATTTCCCATTCTCTTATTTTACACACTTTATAATTACTACGATATTTACAACATACTTTACTACAAAAACATTTTAAGAGTATTTTCCGACCGTTTTCTATGACATTTTATTTAATGACATATATTGTGACGTACTATATGAAGACACATTTTATGACATGATGTACTATCAAATGTTTTCAACATATAAACGTTGCAATTTTTTCCAATATTTTCGACATAATATACTATGTCCTTTTTTAATGTTATTTTCGAGTCACAATAGTTTTTTTCTTTACTATGTTGTTTGAAACAGGAGATTTTTTGAAATACTAACATGTAAACTACCCATTCTGGTACACTCTGAGAAGAAAATAAATAGATGTATTACGACACATTAATAATATTTTATGCCATTTTTTGTTTTTCACTTTGTTCTGACAGCTTGCTGCTCCTCACAGAGAGAAGAGCAAAGAGGAGATAGTCTGTTTGAATTACTTTAAATTGTGGGTAAGGGTAGATAGCCCCCATTGTTCTGTGACCTGTCAATCATCAAACCGGGGGTCATATTTCATTATGTGTTCATTTTTATCTGAAGTTGTACACATGGATGTATAAAGAATAGTTCTACCACAAAGTTATTCTCCGTGGGGACTTCCGGCTACAATCTTGATTCTGATCAAAGGCCAGAAGACTCGAAAAAATATCAGCAAAGATGTTTTATTGAGAAGATGATCACTACGTGACAGAAGTTTTCAAAACCGTTTATGGTCTCCGGTACTTTCAGTCCAACGCCTACTGCATGCACAGCGTTAGAAAATCGAGCCTTCAAAATAAAAGTTGGACTTTTTCCCTTGACTTTCCACTCACATCTGCGACCCACTCGAAACGGGTCCGCGACCCACCAGTTGAGAACCACTGCGCTATATGGGAGATATTCTTCTGCTCTCTGTTTCAGCAACAATTTATGCATATTTATAAGGATAATGAAGACATGACGTTTTAATGTACAATTTATCTTCAATTGTTCCAATACTATGTCGTTTTTTCCAATATTTTTGACATACTATGTATTTCTATTGGTAGTATGTTTCGTGCCTGCAGCACGTCTTTTTGTCCGTTCGGGTCGTGGAAGACCGGAAGCTGTGGGGTTCATAAAAACATGTTCTTACTCAATATCAAGCCACGATTATTGTTTTTTTAAATCGTATAATGTCGGACTTTTTTTGTCGTCTGTGAGGAAAATAAATGGAGCTCAGAGCCTCAGAATCACTCAAAATACTGAAATCTGTATTTTTAAAAATATTTTTTTCCTTCTAATTTGTTATTCTTTTCTAAATAACACACAATTATCCTTGTTTTTATTTATTTGTTTAATTCCATAATCTCGGGCTTTTTTGGCGTCCGTCAGGAACTGAATTTCAAAATAAAAATAACCGGAAACAGATGTAGGCATTTTTAGCGATTACCCAAGATTCTCAGCTATGGTTTAAGCTCGCTGATTGGATGGTTTAGCCGCAATGCATGCTGGGATTTGACGTTTATGTGATGTGAAATCTGAAAACGTTTTTAAAAAATAAAATACTTTATTCCGAGTGTTCTTGCTTTTCTCTTTGAAAGTCATCACATAACGGCATTGTAATACACGGTTCGGCTGCATTACATATTACAGATCTGCCGTAGTTCTTTATCTATAGAGCCCTGATTAGAAGACCTTTGGAAAAACTGGAAGAAATGCCGACGAAACTGAATACTTGACGTGGATCATAAATATATCAACAATTAAACAACATCTTCAATTTCTCTTCACACAATACGTCTCCTTGCAGTATCAACACTAATTCGGCTGACTTTTACATTTGATCTAATTCGTAGATAGGTTATATTTACACCATAACGGTGCACAGCTGATATAAAAGGACTTGTAGTTTTTAAAGATATTACTGATTTTCTTTGAATATAAGAATGTAAATACTGAGTCTGAAATAATATAGCAATATGCTGTAAAAGTATGTGAAAACATGAATAAAACTACACATCTTCAGATGTTGTACATACATAAGTGTCCTACACTAATAATGCAAATTTATTATGGCTGTGTGTACCTTGTGTGCACCGCCTAGTGGTTAAAGCACATTATTGAATTATTGTTTTTATGTGTTATATTTGATGAAAAAAATATTAAGAGTACATACTTTCATAGGAGGAAAGTAGAAGGTCTGTGATAGAAATATAGAATATAAAAAATCAAGAAGATACTATAAGTGATCTCTACAATAAAACAGTTTAGTGCATGATGTACAAAGATATTAATAGGAAGAGGTGCAAAACAGAAAAACGAATTAACCTTTATTTAAACATTAAATAATACTTTAGATTAAGGTCTTCTTTTAAATAAGAAAATAACTTTGGGGGTATCTATCTACAGATAAATATTAAGCCTGACAAAGTACTTAACGTCTAATGTATTGCTTTCCTGCAATGTTAAAGGGGGGGTAGGTAAGTTTCAGAAACCGGCTCGAGTGCACTAAAATTTGAAAGTACACAGCCGAAAAGAATCCGCCCCTTCCTTCAGACTTCCTTACAGAGCACCTCCTCCAACACACATGAACGCGCACATGACTTAGGTTGGCTATATAGTTCAGGGGAATTGTAAACCATACAAAACCTGTCCAAGAGAAAAAGAGCGACCACGGCGTCAGATTTCAACTCGGTGTGTATGGGGGTTATTCCCTATCTTTATTCAAGAGCGTGGTATTTACATTTGAGCATACTTTATTGATTTCCTTCACTCAAACCCTGTCATCGCACCAAAGACAAACCAAAGAGTAACCGCCCTTACGGGACGCTGTAATAAGTCAAACGAACGCACCCGCAAGGACACCTGGCCTCCTATTTGTTGAGGGATTTTGACAGGATTGTTGCACAAAAGTTTCGAGCGTGCAGAGAATAAATCTGAGAGCAGAACAAATCCGTAAGCAGCAATATATCTGAGTGCAAGCGTACAGTTTGAGCAGAAGCAGAGCAAATCTAAGTGCAAGCAGGCACTATTTGAGTGCGAGGACAGGGTTTGAGGGAAATAAATACATAAAGTATGCTCTCAAATTTAAATACCACGCTCTTGAATAAAGATAGGGAATAACCCCCATAGGTGTGTTGCATCAGTTGTCGCCATCGTTGAAAAGCAACTCCGATATTGACTCTGGTTTGAATTCTCCTAGTTTCCACTTTGTTTTTGTTCCTAATTTGCTCCGTTACATTATTTCTTTTGCCACCAGTAGACGATGTTGAACCTAACTCTGCCATGGTGAAAGTGGCCGCCTGTTGCTGGCGAGTCATTGAAGTACTGCTGCAATGCACGCCCAATGACGGCACGCCCAATGAGGGCACGAGATACATTTGTGCGTGCACGAGATGGAAGGCTGACAGACAGGGCGGCAATCCAATCCGTTTAGCCGGGCCGGCTAAACGGATTGGTCGTACTTTTTACAGTATTACGGCTTCCACAGATGAAATTTTTTTATGGATTTTTTGTCAAAGCACTTAAGATATGCATTGCTATCGGGATGTTAAGAGCATTCCATGGAATATAACAAAAAGTGTATCTCGAGCCGGTTTCTCAAACTTACCTACCCCCCCTTTAACTATGTTGAAGCACTTATTTTAACTGATATTATACATATGAATTATACTCTTATGTAGATAGTATAAGAAATGTGCAGAATATGACAGTTTAATGGTGGAGGTATACACATATTGATAGATGTCTTGTAATGCGCTGTTGAGGAACCTGTGACCCAAGTTTTTCATTCATTGCATAACTACACTGTAGTTGTGTATATGATATGTCAATAAACCTTAGAAAATCTTGAAAGGGATGTGCAAAATAGCCATAATATACAGTCTTTAATTAACTATTAGTAGAGAATAACGAGTAATGAATATACTTTATTACTCGTTTCCATTCATGTCAATTGCAGATACATGTTTAGTCTTCTCAAGCACCAACTATCAAATATCTCTCCTGATTGTTGGCACTTGACAATCACCTTCCCTGAATTTTACTCAGGTGTAACTAAAGTCTGATTTAAGGGTTGTTTATATTTCACATCATTAATCAGAATCTGCAAAGTAACTCAAATAAATGTAGTGGAGTAAAAATACCAGGTTAACCTCTGAATTGTAGTGGAGTAGAATTACAAAGTAACAATGAGCTGTCATGTGGGTATATATTAATGCTGCCCGTTATGGACACAAGCGATTTTCACACATTTATTAATTATATGTTTTACATTTGATAACACCAATGTGTTTAATACCGGCAACTTGTAATTGTGGGAAAACCGAAAACGTTGAGTAGAGACGTCCCATAGAACATTTTGCAAAACACAATAGCCAGCATGTGTAGTTCTGGGGGGGGCGTTCGATTCCAGTTTTGGATAGTCTGGCGTGGTTTCGTTCCATTTCAAACAGCTGTTTGACGCTCGGCAGTAGTAATCAGCAGCGAACCGCTTCAACACGTGTATTTCGGGTGTATTCACGACATTCAATTTGTTATTCTACAGTATTGTTGTTTTATAGTTATTTGTTAATGTAACCCAATTTGTGTTCTTTGAAATTGAAAAGGATATCGCATTGTGTTTGTTACTTTCACTGCAGTTGTATATGTCTTAAGTGTAATTTGGCTTGGCTTCCTATTTATGGACATGCTTTTATTTTGAAGGAGTGGTAGCGCTGTTGACAGGAAGTTGTTGTTGCTTTGGAAACAACGTGACGGAGATTAACGGAGAAAAGTAATATCTACATATAAAGACGGAGAAAGTGTTAGCACCCCCCGAAGAGGCAAAAGCTCTTGCGTTGATATTGGAGTTTTCAATCAATTCAATTTGAAAAAAAAACGGGGAAAAAACAAACAAAACGAATATCCAAATAACGAAATTGAAACCCGAATAGTACGACAACGAACGAATATTCGGATATTCGGGTACAGCCCTAGTATGTATAAAGAAATACTAGTGACCGTGACGTGAGCAGTTATGTGGAGATGTGACATGCAACGCGGATGTAAAGAGAATGTTGTGTTCATTCTCAGAATAAATGCCAGAAAACACCCCAGATGCTTCGCTGTCGTTTCCTGAATGATAACAGGTCGCTTACGTTTGTGACCCGTTATCCCCCGGTCAGAGGTTGCGCTAGACTTTTTCACTGCCCGTCATTTTGACGGACAGGATCGTAAAATGTCAATCAATCAATCAATGTTTATTTATATAGCCCAATATCACAAATGTTACATTTGTCTCAGTGGACTTCACAGTTTGTACAGAATATCAGTATGACAATACGACACCCTCTGTCCTTAAACCCTCACATCGTACAAGGAAAAACTTCCGGAGAAAACCCACAGTTTAAAGGGAAAAATGGGATAAACCTCAGGGAGAGCAACAGAGGAGGGATCCCTCTCCCAGGACGGACAGACGTGCAATAGATGCCGTTTGTAAATTGAAAAGATAATACATTTGCAACATAGGTAGTCCAAATGTTTGGAAATGCATGTGTGTATAATAGGAAGATGAATCCACAAGCAGTGGCGGCCGGCCCATAGGGGCGCTAGGGGCGCCGACCCACATCTTCCCACATAGAAAAAAATATATTAAAAAAAAAATTAAATGAAAAAAAAAAAAAATTAATTTTGAAAAAAAAAAAATATATTTTATATTTTTATTTTTAATGAACAAGGTAAATATCATACAATTGGTATCAGTAAAATGTATAATCTACAATAAAATCTCGTTTAAAATTGTGTTACGATGTCTAAAGTTACTGATAAGTCACATGTTTCCTGCCTGGCCTTGCCCGTGGCATTAGTTTATCATTACCGGGCGCCGTGCAAGGAGCCCCCGAGCCAAACAGCAGCAACCAGCACGTTGCAAAAGTCTCAATAGTAAACTGTGCCGCCGAAACATAATTTCAGCCAATCAGCGCCGTCAAATATTTTGGTCACGAGGGCGCTCACGTTGGCGCCCACGTTGCTTACGTGCGTTGACGTGAGTTGTTTTTTAGACTCGTGAGTGACCAAGGTGACGCAGTATTTGGATGAGAATGGTGTGCAGGTGGAGTCGCCGGACCTCGGTCCGCACCCAATTCCGTGCAAGAGCTACTCTCCAATCCTTTCGAAAGGAGAAGTTTGGGAGATAAATTGATACTTAAAGACCTTGGACCGGACCAACCCGATTTGTATATATCACAGCAAGTTCGTGAAAAAGACAAAACGTATCAACGAGGCTTCTCTGGCTAGCTGGATGCAAACAGGTAAATGCTATCTTTTGTTTCCCATGCTTGCTCTTCAAACAGCCGGGGACAGATACGATCTGTTCAGAAACTAGACAAAAGTTAAACAAGTACAAACCACAGACTGTCTGTGTCATGGAGAATACAGTCGCTGGTTTATTTGTCTGTATAGGCCGTTGTTGTGAGTGTGGACGGTCGGAGCATATATAACGTTAGCTTAGCCAAGCTCCATTCAGAAAACAAGCATTTTAAAAGGTTTTTCACCTGCCGTCTGTCTGCAGACTTGTCAAAGCATTAATTCGTGGTTTTTACTAACCGGTATCAGTATGTTGTTACGTCGGCATAATTTAGAAACGTGTATTACAATTTAATCACGGTCAAATATGTTCATTTTGTTGTAGTTGTAGCTCCCGCGCCAGTGCGTCTTGTTTGAATGATGCGAGTAAACACAGCTGGCAGCCACGGTGAAACTCGAGCGACTAGAGCGATGCGATAGGAGCGTTTAGAGCGAAGCGAATATTCGCATCGCGTCCGGTCTGAACGCAGCATTAAAGCGAGCTCCGCGCTGCACTGGAAACGCGCCATTACATCACCAGAAGTCCTAATTTAAGGGGTCATTTCTCCCAAAAAAAATGTTTTACTCACTATATCAACAGCCCCACCAAAAATATTTTCCACCAGCCGCCACTGTCCACAAGGATATCCATCCAGGACCTATGATCCAGGACCACAGCCACGACTCAAGATCCAGGGCTCGGGATCCAGGACACAGGACCGCAGGATCATCCATGACTCCGGATCCCGGCGTATATAGACACCAAAAAGAAAGACATTTGGGGAAGCTGGGTTAATCGGAACATGAGAGTACACAGGTATAGACAGAGAGAAGGAAGAAGTAAGATGTCCCCCGACAAACTAAGCCTATATCAGCAAAACTAGGGGCTGAATCTAATCAGCCCTAACTATAAGCTTTATCAAAAAGGAAGGTCTTAAGCGCACTCTTAAAAACGGATAGGGTGTCTGCCGCCCGAACACAAACTGGAAGCTGATTCCACAAATGTGGAGAGAGAACTGTCAACCGGGGGGCGTGGCGCACGCTCGTGAACTGTTAGCGCGGTATTATGCATGCCCACTGCACCTCGCGGGAGTGCGCACAGCGTAAAGCCAAAACTCACAGACATTTCAATGATTGGTACGGCAAAGTTGGGTTTGGAAACGGTATCATTTCCTTTTTGGCAGGCATGCATAACACCGGAGCCTCGCTGCGGGGAAACTTTGGCGCTGTTCCGAGTTTGTTCTAATCCGTCAAAATGACGGACTGCTTTCAGATTTTTCCGTCATTGTTAAAAAAAATCCGTCATAGACGGAAAATATTCGGTTACCGCGACCACTGCCCCCGGTATACCCTAGTCAGCGCCCCTAGTTACACCAATCAGCGTGCGATTACCGTACAGCCAATCACAATGCGTGACGTCATTGGTAAGCGACGGACCCCGAACACATATGGTAGGGCGAACACATATGGGCCCTGTCTCAGGTCGACTATTTTCATTTCCTCACTCCTCGGTCCTCGGTCTCACCGGAAGTTGATTTGTCTGCGCCATCTTGAGTACCGTCCCATGGCAGAGCATGTCCAACTTCTGATCTATACAGAAGTAAGATGGCTATCAAGTGGGAAAGTGCTTTCAGGCTTTTTGAATTGCACAGAGAAGTCCAAGTCTTCTTACAGGATAAAAACTTCCCCTTATCAGATGTGTTTGATGATACAGTGTGGCTCAGCCAGTTGGCATACTTGTCAGACATTTTCTCCCGTTTAAACGACCTGAATTTGGGACTACAGGGACTCTCCATCAATGTGTTTGATGTGCAGGACAAAATCAACACAATGCTGAAAAAGTTGGAGTTATTCAAAATCAAAGTCAAGGCAGTTGATGTTTCAGCTTTCCCTGCTTTAGAGTTTTCTGTCTGAGAACGAGCTGACCCTTGATGAAGGAGTGAGGGACAACATGGTTGCACACCTTGTCTCGCTCAGACAACAGTTCCGCCAGTATTTCCCAGTGATGACCGAAGACAACAGCTGGATGAGAAGCCCGTTCAGCATGGAAGCCTCTGGACTGCCAAATAACTTAACTGTGGCTGAGCAGGAGAGTTTAATAGAGTTGTCTTGTGATGAAACACTAAAGCCTGCTTTCAGAAAGCAGTCTTTAGTGGACTTTTGGATAAAGCAACACAGAGAATACCCCGCCCTGTCTGACAAAGCTGTGCGCTTTCTCCTTCCTTTTGCGACCACATATCTGTGCGAGAAAGGCTTCTCTTCCCTTGCTGTTATTAAAACCAAATACAGAAGCAGGCTGAATGCTGAGCCAGACCTGAGACTGAAGCTCACCTCGATTGCCGCAGACATCAAAGGACTGTGCTCACGGAGACAGGCGCAACCTTCTCATTAGATTTAGGTGACTTGTCAATGGACACCAACATGTGGCAGAGAGAGAGTGAGAGTGTGTGTATGAATGAAGTACTGTTGTCATTTGTTATTATTTGGTTCTGTTCTCACTTGCTGTGTGTGTGTGTGTGTGTGTGTGTGTGTGTGTGTGTGTGTGTGTGTGTGTGTGTGTGTGTGTGTGTGTGTGTGTGTGTGTGTGTGTGTGTGTGTGTGTGTGTGTGTGTGTGTGTGTGTGTGTGTGTGTGGGGGGGGGCAGATGTGTATGTGTGGCCTCAAATATTTCAAAATGAAAAACTAAAAATACTACTCGGGGAATATAAAGAGAGCTGCATTGTTGCAGGACAGTTTGTCTCTGCCTGCCACAGTTTGAGAGAATCAAACTGAGCTGATACACCAAATTCTAAGCAGTTTGTTTATAACTGTTTATGTGTTTATTTGTGTGTATTTGTGTATAGATGTTGCAACTTAGAGCTTTGGCAATATATGTCACTATGGTCATGCTAATAAAGCTATTGCATTTAATTGAGTGTGTGTGTATGTATGATTGAAGTACTGTACAGTTGTCATTTGTTGTGTGAGAATAAATTATTATTTTGTTCTTTATGTTCTCACTTGTGGTGTGTGAGTGAGTGAGTGATGAATGAGGGGGAGAGGGAGAGGGACTGCCCTTTGTACAAGTAGCTGTTGCTGACAATAAATAATGTTATTATGAATACATTTGCCTGAGTCCTGCATTAACTGTACATAGACTGTATTTTAACATTGGTCATATGGTGGTACTTGGAGAGCCAACTATTTTCTCAGGTGGTACTTGGTGTAAAAAGGTTGAGAACCACTGCTCTAGAATGATAGAAAATGAGGTTTCAAACTTCCTTTATAACCTCCTTTAGCTTAGGAACCACTGGACCTCCCTAAACGAAAGGAGAGGAGAAAATGCTGCCCCACAATGCCTTGCAGCCGCAGCATTTGACGTCACAACAGTCGGCCGTTCACGGAAACAATTGATTATGACGGAGGAATGATATCATGAAAGTTACGGTGCTTATTAAGCATTTTAAAACGTATGTGGTAAGTTGCCAAAGTGCTTTGTTTTGAACGTTCATCAGTATTATAATCAAAAAGAGAAATACGAACGTTAGTTTTTACTGAAATGATCAAATAAAGTCAACATTTCACTGAGCTGTGTGGGGGTTGTTCAACTTTTAAAAGATGTTTGAATGGTGATGTAGTGATAGGTGTTAAAGACTAATGTTTATAATAAATACATTTGTATTGATTTTAAGATATTTTCATAGTTAATACTGTAAGGGAAACTTCTGTGTAGCAGCAATGCAGTGGGAGTCACCGACTCATGAAGGAGACACGGGATGAGCAGGAGCTTTGATGTCAAACACTGATGGTTTATTTGGAGCTTCGGCCGGAGAATTCACATCACAAGTCTACTGCACGGTAGAGTTGCCACGTCAATTCTGAAGAACTCTACCCCAGACCCCTGTATTTAGCTAGTTCTGAGAGCATAATCAACATGCTGCATAACAAGATCAAATCATAACACCTCTATCAGCTGATGTCAACAGACAGGAACATAGAATTATAACACCTCTATCAGCTGACGTCAACAGGCAGGAACAGGGAGACAGAACACTGAGAGCACAGCAGCCAAGGTTACGAGGTGCGTGTGCTCAGTCAGGACAGTTTGAACTGATAAACTGGGTCAAAGTTATGGGCCTTGGAAAATATTCCCCAACACAAACAATCATACTGGGATCATTTGTATTAATGTGGACCGGAGGGAGAGGGTGACGAGCATAAGTTTCACTTTCCTTTTTTATTTCAATTCCAACTTTGGTCATGAAGAATATGTTTCTCTGTTGTCCACGTTCATAAAGCATAAAGCAACAGCATCAGAGCACGGTGCAGAGTCTCTAGATGAGTTTACAGTAGTCCCTCGTTCTTATTAAACATCCATGTTGTAGTCAGCTATAGAAAACTGTAGTTTCCATAGTTTCCCCACAGCAGCAGACGCACATTCATGACGTCCGCTGGCGCATCATAAACACGTCGGATAGTGAAAGTGCATTCGGATTCTCTAAAGCAGTGGTTCTCAAAGTGGGGTCCGCGATCCCCCGGGGGTCCGTGGCACTCTGCCAGGGGGTCCGTGAAAAGTTTTCAGATTCATTAGATTTTTTTTTTTTGTGACGCAACACTTTTGGAGAGAGAGGACGCTGGCGTTGTCTGTTCGCCGCTTCTCTGTCCGAAAATGTATCTGCCGAGTTTTGGACCAACGTTTCTACCTCAGTTTCCATACGTTCAGTGGCTTGCACACGCTGTTCTGGACACTTTTGTAACACCCGATCGCAACTTTTTACGGATGCTCCGCTTCCGACCTGTCCACCCTGCTACACCTGCTAATGTTGCTCCTGCTTCAGGGCTAACGCTATTGCTAACGTTAGTGGCTCCATCTGACGACAAGCCTGATTCTCCGTCTCATTTTCCCGTTTTGAGTCCCGATCCTGCTTCACTGTATCACCTGCTTAGCTGCTGTTTGATTTTGTTCTGCCACAAAAGACACAACAACGGTCCTCTCCACCCAGCCAGTCTGACGGCGATCAGAAACTAGCCTAGTTCTACCTGCTCAGGCTAGCCTGCTCTGGACACCACCGGTGCTCCTCTGCAGCAAACTTCTTCAACTTCCACCATCTCTCCTCAGTGCTGTCCGTCCTTGAGTCGCTTCCTGGTTCATCTGTACTCTTGGCTGATAGCGCATTCTCCCAGCTGATCCGCGACCACAGCTAAGGCTGTGCTAACGTTAGCATCATACCATCGTGATGCTTCGTTACTCCGCCTCGCAACTTTTTAGGATCAACCACTTCACTACACCCCCTCTATATCTGTCAGTCATTGAATACCTCGGGCTGTTAGGAGTTGGCAGACCCAGGTATGTCCATAGAGGTTCCAAACGTGGGTTTGTTTACACCGGCTCAGCTGACACTATCCCAACTGTGTGGTCCTGGCGCCCCGTCACCGCCCACTTACGTCATCACAACAAACCACACGTGTGCAGTGTTAACCTGAAGCCCTTGGCCTGTGTTGATGGCATCACTGTTTTACTAGCCATTGCAACATATAACAACTCCCACACATTCATGTTGTTAAATACCCGCTCCCTTAACAACAAAGCATCACTTATTAATGAAATCATCATTGATAGGAAATTGGATTTTCTCTGCCTCACTGAGACATGGCAAAACCAACAGGACTTCCTCACACTCAACCTAGCCACCCCCCCCAGGTTATGCTTATCTCCAACAGCCCCGCTCCATTGGTCGTGGTGGTGGGCTGGCAGTCATCCACAGAGCAGATATCCCTGTCAAACAGCTGCTTGTGACGAATAAAATCTCACTTGAGTGCATTGCCTTCTCAGTGGCTGCCCCCTCAAAGCAGCAGGTCATCCTCATTTACCGCCCCCCCAAACCTTCCACCTCATTCATGTCTGAGTTGTCTGAGCTTCTCACCTCAATCTGCTCCATGTCCCCATCCACACTACTGCTAGGTGATTTTAATATCCACGTGGACTCCAGCACCTGCACCTTTGCCGCTGAGTTTCTGTCACTATTGGAGTGCTTTAACATCACGCAGCATGTCCAAGGTCCTACCCACACTAAGGGCCACACCTTGCGTGTCTTCACTTGCAGAGAGAAGCAATCAGCTTCATGGACTGCCTTGCATCACTCCAATAGTGTCCAGAGCTGGCTGCCATTACAAGTAGTGGTTTGGGATTGTAGCAATGCAGTTGCAGTTGTTTTGCAATTTACTTGATATATGTTGCAATGCAGGCATGTGTTCAATTGTTTATAGCCTGCATTTATTTTGTGATTAGACTTTTATAAATCATTTAACTAAGAGTGAAACACTTGATGTGTTATCTTTGTGTGTGTGTGTGTGTGTGTGTGTGTGTGTGTGTGTGTGTGTGTGTGTGTGTGTGTGTGTGTGTGTGTGTGTGTGTGTGTGTGTGTGTGTGTGTGTGTGTGTGTGTGTGTGTGTGTGTGTGTGTTCTGAAATGCACTTCAAATGATCACTTTTCTCTTGATTTCCCTTTGATATTTTGTTTAGGTACAGTGTTACTTGCAGCTAATTGATTGATTGTTTTATGGGTATTCTGTGTTGAGATGGTGCAAATATTTTTAATACATATCTAATATCTTTCTAATACATTTCTCTTGTGTTGTTCTTTCACATAACTAAGACTATAGAAGTGTAAACAATAGGCTACGTCAGATTATTCCAAGGGACATGCATGTCAAATCAAGTCAATTTTTATTTATATAGCCCAACATCACAAATCAGAATGAGGGGGTCCTTGGTGTATTCTCTATCTTGTAAGGGGTCCTTGGCTGAAAAACAATTGAGAACCTCTGCTCTAAAGTACCGCAGTCTCTTCTCCTAAATCCTTTTGAATTCTCCTATCCACTATCCCTTAACCCCGTGACGTTTCACTCAGAGGTCAAGGAATAGGAGATAGGGTTAGAACTTAGGAGCTGATTTTTAAACTATCCGAACGCAACCCTTATTATACATCCATGACTGACACCGGTTATTTTTAGGAAATTCAGTTCCTGACGGACGCCAAAAAAGCCCGAGATTATGGAATTAAACAAATAAATAAAAACAAGGATAATTGTGTGTTATTGGTGAGTAAATAACAGTGTGTTATTTAGAAAAGAATAACAAATTAGAAGGAAAAAAATACAGATTTCAGTATTTTGAGGCTCTGAGTCCCATTTATTTTCCTCACAGACGACAAAAAAAGTCTGACATTATACGATTTAAAATAAAAACAATAATCGTGGCTTGATATTGAGTAAGAACATGTTTTTATGAACCCCACAGCTTCCGGTCTTCCACGACCCGAACGGACAAAAAGACGTGCTGCAGGCACGAAACATACTACCAATAGAAATACATTGCTTTTAAAATCGTTGTGTGACACGAAAAAAAGGGGGAAATCGTGTTGGTGAACACGAATCAATAGATTAAATGTCGTGAGTATAAAACGAAATGCCGTGAGACCGGGTTGCTCTTTCATGTGCATTCATATTTTTAACAACTATAACCACTGCGACAGAGCGACATTGATATCAGCAGTCAGCTTCTTTTTATATGATCAGATCAGTATATCTTGTGGTAATTCTGATAAATATTCAATCTTGGGCAACAATTTTGAAGTGTATTAATGTGTTTTAACTTAAACCAGCTCTTTACATCAGGCGGCACTCCGTTTGCAGTGTAAATCTGTAGTATATCTGTCTCTTGTAATTTCCTGTCATGGAAACAAACACTGTGGTTTCCAGTGACGTGCGGTGAGGTTCATGGCTGGTGAGGCACTGACTCTTTCAGAGTCAGATTTACAAATATTATATTTTGACCTTAATCGAAATATTCGGTTATTTTCAAAAGCTTTTTTAGTCTGATGCTTCAATTCATTTTAAACAGACCGTTCAACAAAAGGATAGGCCTACCCACAATTTAAATATTGGATTGTTCTTTCTTAGTAAGATTCCATTTGCATTACAATTGTGGTCTTACCTTGACTTGAAGATGAAGTCCATGCTATCCTTCTGGACAACAATCTCTATTACTTTTTTGTAAAAGTCCTCCTTATCTTGTTGTTCGCGTCTACCGCTACCGTCCCTGCGTAGAATAACAGTAGCAACAAGAACCTGTGGGCTCACTTGCGCCCCCTTCAGTGCGGCAGAGGTTATGGCTGCCTCCCCTGGTGCTTTTTTCATTGCCGTTGTATGATGAGACCAGCGAGCCTAAATATCATATATACATGAAATAAGTTCTTTAGAGACTATAGATAAATGTAATAAAGGGATCTACAAACATTACATTGGTGACATACAGTGAGATGGTGCAGGCATGCGCTTAGGGCCCGCTTTCCAGACAGTTTCTGTGGGGTGACGCATTCTGAGGTGAGGCAGAGCTCATCTGTGCCTCACCTTACCACACAGTAACTGGCTTGAGCGCGCTCACAAAATAAGTGCCCGCGCTAAATTAGTGCCCGCGCTCTAGCCAGTTACTGTGGGCTTACGAGAGGCAGAGCTCGTCCCTGCCTCACTTCTCATCGCTACCCGTAGTTGTAGCGGAGCTCGGCAAATTTGCTGATTTTGACTATAAAAAGCGATTGGAATCAAACAGAAATCACATTTACAAAACAGATCAGTGGAGACATTTTATTATTATTACTATTTAGTTTTTCTTTAGTTGTTTTTCCGTTACATTGGAGTATGACAGGTGAGGCTCTGCCTCCCCTGCCTCCCCTGACTGCACGTCGCTGGTGGTTTCTCCCCTCAGGTTTGGGGTTTTTAACATGCAGAGTTGCACATAAGATGACCTCAGATTTAAACCAAACAAAGTCTTTGCATGATGTCATGTCAATTTATGTAAAACAAGGAAGGCCAGAGGTAATAGCTGGCTAAAAATCTTCTAAAGTATTTTATACCTCAATCGAAAAGATTTGATTCACAATCATGAAATATAAAATGAATAGCAACTATCGTGAATACATTTGTAATGAACGGCCACAAAAGCTTGACTTCAGTCAGATGGCTGAGGGGACAACTCACCATCCAAACGTTTTAACAGTAGTCTATGTTTCTGCATTTTGTTTGCTAGCACTTCATCTAATCATTTTTCAGCCATGGTGTGAAGGTAAAATGTTGGTCATGGAAAGTGGAGTTTTTCAAGTAGACCAGCTTCTTGGATAAACCACAAACATTTGTCTGAAGGCTTGACATTTGTACTTTACAAATTCAGATTTTTGCATAGAAACCGTGGGAGGGGAAATCTGAGACGTCATACTGTCTCAGATTTCCCCTGGCTAGTGAGAGTTGAAAAAGCCCCCCTTTTTTTCTGGGTCAAATTAGCTCAAATGTACCGGCAGGCATCTGCCACAAACCCACAAGCTCACCTGCAGCAGTGTGCATTAGAGATTTACACAATGAATGTGAACCAGGAAGTCCAGTTTAAATAAAAAGATATATGTTTGGAGCTTGTCATACCTAAGCAGGATTTCCCATTCAGATGCTACACTGTACTGTATGATGTGTTTGGATTCAAACAAGTGACCGAGAATGCATATCATGAAATTTACGGTACTTATTAAGCATTTTGCAACTTATGCCGTAACTTGCCTAAGTGCTTTGTTTTACAATTTTATTTATTTAAAAATATTTTCATACAATCATCTGTATTGGGATTCATGTGGATTAATATGTATAATCGGAGGGGGAGGGTGACAACAATAAGTTTAACAGAGGAGACACTGCAGGCTAGGCAGAGGGCCTGACAATGACCCTGTGTTATTTTGGCTGGAGCCCAAAGTGCACCTGCTGCATAGGCTGACTGGCTCCATTTAAATCAATTAATAAGATGCATTTTTGCATGCAAAGCTACTGTCAGTTTAGATGAAGCCTCACCCTTGACATACTGTTCATTTTTCTTTAAATGTAGGTGTTTGCCTAGATATCTACAGCTGGTAAAACCATCATAAATGCAAACAAAATCCATAGTCATCGTCTAGAAAGTGCCAGATTAGGCAAGAATTAGGGATGTATTGTATTCTCTTATAGGGTACAAATGTTTCAATGCATTTGTCTTGTTATGTCTTGTTTCAGAAAATGATCTATACATTTTACTAGTAGTATCATAATGAGAAATAAGTGTCTGTGAGGTGTGTTTGTTTGGTGTGGGGCTTATTGTGGTTTTTGATGACATCATGGCAAAAGTGAACCAGGAAGCTGAGAATGAATAAAGAGGAGGCGCTCAATCACTCAGTCAGAAACACTCATCCAACACTCACGCTTCAGTGAAATCTGTTACTTTTCATATTTAATCCTTTTTTAAGATTTATCATCAAGACAATGTCCGACTTCGATCTGTCCCAAGCATTAGAAGGGTAAGTTGTTTCTGCCGTACATTATTTTCTCTGAATACTTTGTTCTCTTAATTTTTGAAATATCAACATTACAAATGAAAATTAGGACTTTAAAGATACTTAATACGTTACAGAAGCTTAGAGCAAGACATCTGTTTTTAAAAAGCATGGAGTTCCTGCAAACAAACAATGTGACTGGCACCTTTAAAAAGGAAACAGCTCCGGTCTGGCTGACGATGTGTTTCACTTCTTACTTACAGCATGTTGTTCACATTTTGGCGAATAGTTAAAATGACCAAAACCATAGCAGTCAAATGCAACATACACACTATTGCAACAGTAATATCAAAACCGTAAACACATCATAGGAACATTTTCTGCTGAATAAGTACATTTACTGTTCATATTTGAAGTACATTTCTCTGTTAATACTTTTTTCTTAGTAAGGTTTGAATGAAGGACTTTTACTTATAATGGAGTATTTACAGTTAGCTATTATATTTTTTTAAGTAAATGACGTGAATACATCTTCCACCACGGGGAATAAGACTTGGTAAAAAGTACAAGTGTATTTCATTAAGTACCAAATGAAAATGCTCTCAATGTAAGCCTTTCTAACTGCGTATCGAATACATTTTATTTTAATATAATATCCTTTTCATTTATAAATAATCATGTTTTGTATTTCAGCCCTCTCGATTTAGAGGACAATGGATTGGATGGCTGCATCTTTAACACGACGGTAAACCATTTTTTGATTAGGCCACGAAAAGCCATAATTCACTTATATTTGTATACTTTTACTTTTACATTTTCTATGGCATGTCACATTTATTATCACTTTGTCTTTATGTGATATTAAAAGGTATATGTGATGAGAATGTTTGTATATGTACTTTATGAGTATAACAGTATCTACGTCTTTGATAACAACTTAACTTAAATTATCATATTAATTCAACTGCAAGCATGTGAATCCTTAAACAGCTGTGACACAAATCACTAGAAGAATAAATACTGATTTTGGATACACATAATACTTGTTAGGATCAATTAGTTGCTAGTATATGAAAATACATCATGCAAGAGCCTAAATATCTATCTGTGAAAATAGTGGGTTAAAATCGGGATGCCTATAAAATCCATGTGTGAAAACCCATGAATGAAAGCCTGCTTACGTTTGAGCAGCAAATTATGTAAATAAATAGAAATGTTAACCAACTTGTTTATGTGCAAGCACGACATTTGGCTCGGTTTGACTCAGAAAAGGGGAAGCACCTGCAGGAGCACATGCTGTCATGATCTCTATTGTCTCTGTCTGTGTGCAGGAAGTTCAAGATGAGATCTTCAGTATTGAGGAGGGACTGGACCTGGTGGTTTCCAGAAACCCAAAGACCCTGCGGCATGTTGCTATCCTGCTGCTGGCGGCGAACAGGATGAAGAGGGGTCTGAGCTGCTGTAGCCGGGGGCTCAGAGAGGAGGAGCTCTGCAGCGCCATCATGGACAGCCTGGTCACTGGTGGGGAACACCAGTATTTACACCATTAAACGTTATCATTGGTCAAATAAGAACATCAGGCTCTGTTACCAAATATATAAAAAAAACTAATTTGTTATCCTTATAACCCTCAGGACATTACATATTTGTACTTATGTAGGGTTTTGAATGCAGGATTTTTACTTGTAGTTGAGCATTTCCCAGTATGCAATTAGTAATTGTATTTATTTACACAAATCATCTGAATACTTGAGCCTTTAAATGCATTCATCTGTCACTCAAACTGGACTTCCTGGATCATATTGTACTGTGTGAATCCCTGAAGTCAAGGCTGATGAACTGCTGTACAGCATACTGCTGCTGCAGGTGATGTGGTTTTGTGGTGGAAACTTCTGCTGGTAAATTAGCCAATTTGACCCATAACAAGAAATCCACTACTTCTAGTTTCTAAGCAGTTGAAAGCGGTGAACTAAGTTGTAGAGCGCTGTGGTTTCTGCAAAAAGTTTGATTTGAAGGCTATACTATCATGGCCACTATGCCCCGTCAATTTGGCCTTCATGCCCCTCCAAGACACCTTGTCCTTTTTTGCAGCTCCTTTTCTGAAAGCTGCTAACATCTCTCCACAGAAACAACCGTCGGGAACCAGAGCTCGTCCACAACAGTGACAAGAATATTTCATCGGCTCAACAGTGTGACACAATGCACCCTGTGTGACATGGTACAAAAAGATGTGGTCTACTCATCAGATGAGTTAAAACTGCAGGCCATCACTCTGCAAGGAGGTCAGGGTGGACGCAAAGGTACTGAATACTGCATTTACACTATTGTCCAACTTTATACTGCTACTCCACTACACCTACAGGGGTGTCAAACTCAAGGCCCGGGGGCCAAATCCGGCCCTTGACTTCATTTCATGTGGCCCACAAGAGCTTGCAAAGAATATAATATGTTTATTATAAGGTTACATGCCGATTTACAGAAGCGCGTTGCCCATAAACTACATACAAAATTTGACTTTTTTCTCAAAATTTGACTTTCTTTCTTCAAAATGTGCCTTTTTTCTCAGAATTTGACTTTTCTTCTTCAAAATATTAATTTTTTCTTAGAATCTGACTTTTTTTTCAAAATGTTACTTTTTTTTCAAAATGTCATTTCTTTTTTTCCAGAATTTGGCTTTTCTTTTTAAATCATTGTGTGACATTCTCAATGAAGAGACTTATTAAGTTATTACCCTATCCGATAATAATCCAATGCATGGCAATAATGTAATATTTTATATATATTAAATATTTATATATGTATTTTTTATAGTCTTGTATATAAAACTGACCCTTTGAGTGCAACCATGATGCTAATGTGGCCGGAGATTAAATTGAGGTTGACACCCCTGCCTTAGAGTTACATTTGACACTTATAGTTTTTTATATAAAGAGAAAAATAAATGCTTATATTATACGATGCAGTACTGAACATCGAATCTGCAAAGTTGTACACAAATAAGCTAAAAGTGGATACACATGAAGAAAACCACAACCTTAATATGCACTTTTTTTAAATGTTGACTTTAAGACCTTAGTATTTCTGTCTTTGATGTAATTAATTATTGACCATTCCACAGTTGAGAGCAAAACTAATGTAATGGACACGGCAATGACTTTAAATGAACGTTACATTTGTATTCTTTTTTTTCTCCACATCAGTGAATTTTAAAATGTCAAAGTACATGACTTTCTCAGATGGCGACGGCCAGACGGTCGTCCTGTCCATCGGTAGAGACTTGCACATGTCCTGCTCTTTGGAAGATGGCAAAGCTACGTTGCTTTTGGAGGTAAGCAGATAAGATGTTGGGGTCAATTTGTCCTGGATACAATACTATTTGTAGTCTTCTGATGATGTCACAATTAGGACGTTCTCAATGTTGTTGTTTTGCTCATATTGTCATCTCTGAAATGTTATCTATCTTTTTTTTTTTTTTAAATCATAAATATCTCTCTTTTATTTTACTGTTACAATTGTGTTTCCATACATCCATGACATGAGGCATTTTCTCTTCTCCTTTCTTACGGCAGAAGTGCGATGAGGGGGAACTCCAAAAGATCAGCGACGATGGAGACATGGACCGCTTTCTGTTCTTCAAGAGGACCGAGGGAGTCTCTCAGAACTCATTTGAGTCTGTGAAGTGTCGCGGCTGGTTGATCAGCACTTCCTGGGAGGAAGAAAGCAAGCCTCTGGAGATGTGTGAAGTGGACAGTGCCAACCGTCTCACCTGCTTCAAATTAAACTAGTGTTGCTGCCGTCCTTTTTTCTGTACAGAATGATGTAGAAGATTCCTATTGTTCTGCCTCGCCACTAGATGGAGCCTTCGTCTGTCATATTCCCTCCTCCTGCAGTGATGACTTCTATTTCATTAAAGATAGTTTGACTTTATAAGATTTGTACTCACCGAGACAACGATTTGTAGAAACTTAATTTATCTCCTTCGAATAATTGTAACAGGATATTCCTCCAAACTATTGTTTTATATTTGTTGTTGTTCATTTACTTCAATGTATCTCTCTATTATCTAGAACTGTGAATATATATTGTTTGTGTTTTGTTAAAAGAGATTTAAGAATGTAAAACCAGCTAAAAGCTTAGTAGCATTTCATTAACATTGTGTTGTTTTTGTTTATGTACCTTCGGTGTTTATGTACTTCAGTGATCATTTTTCTATTTACATAAAGGACATGAGCCACATGCTGTCCTCATTTTGCTAATGATGCATTCAATATGATAAATAATCCAGTGTTTCCCAGTTCTTTCCCATTTGTTATGTTTTCACCAAACAAATAACATCTCTAAAGCCTGATCAGTTTGAATTGTTGAACTGACTAAA